>RAOV01000016.1:1416030-1722476 GCA_009806015.1 Neurospora sp. CHS-2018b | reverse complement strand
TAAATAGATTTCCAATCCTTCTTAGAGAAGTATATTCAATATATTTCTTATTCTAAGAGGATTTCTTAAATTCTTAATTTTTATATTATATTGAATCTTTAATAGTAAATAGATTTAGAATATATATTAAATCGATATATAATAAATTGAAAGATTATTATATAATTAATTC
This sequence comes from Neurospora sp. CHS-2018b, assembly GCA_009806015.1. Taxonomy (NCBI): domain Eukaryota; kingdom Fungi; phylum Ascomycota; class Sordariomycetes; order Sordariales; family Sordariaceae; genus Neurospora; species Neurospora sp. CHS-2018b. Next base: position 1,722,304 of record RAOV01000016.1, on the reverse strand, counting down.
TTTATAAAAGAAGTATTAATAATAGATTTGAAACTTATTCTAAATAGATTTCCAAAYATTCTTATAATAAGAAATAYATTTAATAATATATAAATAAATTTAAAAATTATTTAAATCGCAATTATAATATAATTAAATAATTATTTACTAGATTTGAAACCTATTCTAAATAGATTTCCAATCCTTCTTRGAGTAAGAAATAACTATAATATAATTAAATAATYATTTAATAGATTTAAAAYYTATTCTAAAAAGATTTCCAATCATTCTTACAATAAAAAATATATTGAATATATTTGAAAYTTATTCYAAGAAGATTTCTTAAATTCTTGATTCTTATATTATATTGAATTTTTAATAGTAAATAGATTTAGAATATATATTAAATCGATATATAATAAATTGAAAGATTATTATATAATTTACTCTTTATAAAAGAAATATTAATAATAGATTTGNTCTAAATAGATTTCCAATCCTTCTTAGAGAAGTATATTCAATATATTTCTTATTCTAAGAGGATTTCTTAAATTCTTAATTTTTATATTATATTGAATCTTTAATAGTAAATAGATTTAGAATATATATTAAATYGATATATAATAAATTGAAAGATTATTATATAATTAATTCTTTATAAAAGAAGTATTAATAATAGATTTGAAACCTATTCTAAATAGATTTCTAAATATTCTTATAATAAGAAATATATTTAATAATATATAAATAAATTCAAAAATTATTTAAATCGTAATTATAATATAATTAAATAATTATTTACTAGATTTGAAACCTATTTTAAATAGATTTCCAATCCTTCTTGGAGTAAGAAATAACTATAATATAATTAAATAATTATTTAATAGATTTAAAACTTATTCTAAAAAGATTTCCAATCATTCTTATAATAAAAAATATATTGAATATATTTGAAACTTATAAGAATCCTCTTGGTATATTATATTGAATTTTTAATAGTAAATAGATTTAGAATAYATATTAAATCGATATATAATAAATTGAAAGATTATTATATAATTAATTCTTTATAAAAGAAATATTAATAATACATTTGAAACTTATTATAAATAGATTTCCAATCATTCTTAGAATAAGAAATATATTTAATAATATATAAATAAATTCAAAAATTATTTAAATAGCAATTATAATATAATTAAATAATTATTTACTAGATTTGAAACCTATTCTAAATAGATTTCCAATCCTTCNTTTAATAGTAAATAGATTTAGAATACATATTAAATCGATATATAATAAATTGAAAGATTATTATATAATTAATTCTTTATAAAAGAAATATTAATAATACATTTGAAACTTATTATAAATAGATTTCCAATCATTCTTAGAATAAGAAATATATTTAATAATATATAAATAAATTCAAAAATTATTTAAATCGCAATTATAATATAATTAAATAATTATTTACTAGATTTGAAACCTATTCTAAATAGATTTCCAATCCTTCTTGGAGTAAGAAATAACTATAATATAATTAAATAATTATTTAATAGATTTAAAACCTATTCTAAAAAGATTTCCAATCATTCTTACAATAAAAAATATATTGAATATATTTGAAACTTATTCCAAGAGGATTTCTTAAATTCTTGATTCTTATATTATATTGAATTTTTAATAGTAAATATATTTAGAATACATATTAAATCGATATATAATGAATTGACAGATTATAATATAATTTACTCTTTATAAAAGAAATATTATTAATATTTCTTTTATAATAGATTTGAAACCTATTCTAAATAGAGCAACTATAATATAATTAAATAATTATTTAATAGATTTGAAACCTATTCCAAATCGATTTCCAATCCTTCTTAGAGTAAGAAATATATTTATATTAACTCTTTATAAAAGAAATATTATATTATTAATAATATATAAATAAATTTAAAAATTATTTAAATTGCAAATAAAATATATTATATTAAATTTTTAATAGTAAATAGATTTAGAATATATATTAAATCGATAAAGAATTAATTGAAAGATTATATTAAAAAGCTCGTTAATCGAATGGACTTGCAATCGATTTAGAATGAATCTCGGATTTAGAAGAGATTAACAGTTTATTAACAATTTTATAATAGAAAATCATTTTTATTTATTATTATAAATATTAAAAAGGTTTAGATATTATAAATCGAAATAATTAATTAATATTAAATGGATTTTAAATAGATTAAGGATTTAGTATAGAAAAAAGATTTTAAATATATTCGAAATATATTAATTAAAAACACAAATCTTAAAATAAAATAGTAAGAAAACGATTATTAATAAAGAATTATATAATATTTCTAATTATTCTTATAGTTTTATAATATAAATAAATTTAAAATTAAATATTAATAAAACGATTTTTAATAAGTTAGAAATCTATTAATAAACGATTATTAATAAAGAATTATATAATATTTCTAATTATTCTTATAGTTTTATAATATAAATAAATTTAAAATTAAATATTAATAAAACGATTTTTAATAAGTTAGAAATCTATTAATAATAAATATAAATTTTAATATACAATAGTAAATTAATAATTACTAATAAAGTGTCACATAATATTTTTTTACTTTAAAATAACTTTATTTCGAATTTTTTTTTTTTTTAATTTCTTTCCTTTAAAAAATTTTTGTTAAAACTTTTAATAAGATACGGACCAAACTCCTCTACGCAATATCCAACTCAAATCTATTTAAAAACTATTCTTAATCAATTCCTACGATATCTTCTACTTTTGACCTACGTGCTTCTTTTATCTCCACTGAAGATAACGGATCTAAGATTAATACGGAATTCCAACCTATTATTGGATTCCAACCCGTTAGTAAATAGAATTATAATAAGGATAATTTTATTAAAGATAAACCCCTTCTCGATTCTATTATAGTAGAATTTAATAGATTTAATATAATCGTCGAAGATAATATACTACATATGGTCCCTATCGTTAATAGTCCTGTAAATAATATTTATATAATTTAATAATAGGGAATCGATTTTTAATAGATTCCTAATTAATTTAATATCTATCCGAAAGAGGTATTAATTAATTATAAAATAGATTAACGATATTAGACTATATCGGATCTCATCCGATAGGAAGAGCTCCGAATAAGCAGTTAAAATAAACTATTTAATTTATATTTCATCTCTTCCTAAATACCTAGAGACTTTTATTAGCGGAATTGGGTATATAATTAATACGGAGATTCTTATACCTACCTTAGTTGAAAGACTATATAAAAACGTAAGTTTAATCTATTTTCTATTAATTCTAAACCTATTTTAAATCGATTCTAAATTTAATAGAAATAGCTTCAATATTACTACCGGTAAACTAGGAATAAGAAAACAACTAGCTCCGTCTTTTTAATAGGCGCTCCCTACCTTCGCTTTACTTTAATATATATAGGACTTTTATATTACTAATATTTCGATAAACGAATTTAGGATTTATATAAAGAGGGTAATAGTTATAAAATCGATAAGAGAATAATTAAAATAGGATCCCAAATTCGAATAGCTCGGAATAATAGCCCGATTGGCAATTATACAATTTCGTAAAATATTTTTAATTAATTCCAAATCTATTTAAAATTAATTTTAAATCGATTCGAAATATACTTTATATCTATTTATTAACTTATACCTTCTATCTAATTAGGCCTTAGCCGCAATTAAAAACTAGTATAAAAAAGGATGTCTTATACGAAGTAATAGTTGCCGTTTAATATAGTACAATTTTATTATAAATAATAGTTTCCAAATCTATTTCAAATCGGTTTTAAATTCTTTTTTAATTAATTTCTTTATAGGGGCGGTAAAATAACCAATTAATCTATTATTTAAAATATATAAATTGGAAAAGTAGTAATCAAAGTTATTAGAATCGTTATATTCCTACGAAATTCTATTCTTCATAAATATTAATAAAGCTTATTTTCGATAGAGCAAATAATTAATAAAAAGTAATCGAGAAGGAAAATTGCAATGAATAGTCTTCTAATAAATAATGCCGAAAATAATATAGTAAGTATTAAATATTATTTCCTAATTTATTAAGAATTTATTTTAAATCGATTCGAAACTAATTACTATATTAGGTACCGATTATCCTTAAGGTCAAGGGAAAATAGTATACTTTAATAAGTATAAAGTCTTTTAGAATTATTATATTCTAATTAATTAAGTTATTATACTTTATATTATCCTTACTTCCTACGGATTTTATTATTACCTTCGCCCTCCGCTATCTAAAGTCCTTAAGAAGATTCGTAAAGAAATTTCCTATATTTTTAACTGTATTAATAATTCGACTATTACGTGGAGTAAGTTTGAAATCTATTCCTAATCTATTTGTAATCTATTCCCTATCGATCCGAAATTAATTAATAATTAATTTTATTTTCTATAGTTAAACTAATTCGCAATCTATTCTTTTAAAAATATTTCGCCGAGTAGAATAAGATTACCTTTAATTAAGTTCATACTAGTTGTAATAATATTAAATAGATCGAACTTTTTATTAAGAAGTATCGAGCAATTTATTAACTACTTAGTTCTTCGAATATTGTAGTAGCTTATTAATGGCAAGTTCGCTATAAGAATAATTCTAATCGAATAAGTTTTAAATTAATATAAAATAAATTAAAAATCTATTTTAAAACCTTTAAGAATTAATTCCTAATCTATTTATAGTATATTCAACATTTCTTCGACGACGGTAAAAACTTCGTTATTATTTGCTTTTATCGAAAGTAAGTCGAATTCTTTAAGAAAGGCTTATTTAAATCCTTTGAATTGGATATGAATTATAAGCATCTTTCTAGGAAGGATAATCGCGAAGTAATTTGGGCGACGTATATTGAATCGATCCAACGAGGTATATTTTTAAATTGATTTTTAATTTATTCGAAATACCTTTACAATCGATTCTAATTTAATTTGAAATATAGCGGTTCCTCTAGTAAGAATTATAACGAATTCAGATACTCCAGTAATATATCGATATTGATAGGGGATAAGTATCGAAGGCCTCACAATCCAGTAATATAGTAAAGTAAGGTAGTAAAGTAAGTCATGATTGTTGAGAAGAAGAGGAAGCCTGGGAAGCCAGGCCATGCCCAGGTTATATACCTGGGCAGGGCGACTGGCAGGCCGCGGGCGACAAAGGTCTTAAAGACCTTTGTCCTAGCAGTAAAGGCCAGTCCTTCCAAGACTAAGCTAGACTATTCTACAAGGTGCCAAAAACCAGGGGTTTCCGGTATCAAATGCCGGCTCACAAGAAAAGAAACCATTATCCTCAATAGACCTATCCATCTAAATCTCCTCCGAAAAGAACCAAATATCCTCCGACATCTTCCAGGTCTCCTCCGATAAATCTATCCAAGACCATCGGGCTTTGCAATCTTCGGGATGCTCCGGGGCAAAGCGGGGTACATCAAATTAACAGGGCGAAGATGGCCAAAGTCCGTAGAGGTCCATCGAAGTCCGAGAAGGCAAGTAATAGTAGGAAAAGGAAGATCATACCGAGAAGCGAGGGCATAAAAGTAAGGAGGGCCCATAGATTAACAAGTATAGGCCGTAAATATAAGGTCCATAGTAATGTACTAACATGAAGAAAGAAAGAGGGTAAAAGAAAAGAGCAAGCTGAAAGTGCCAAATCTGCAGAGAAATCCAGTGGTAGCTCGTTACGTAGATGAATAACAAGGAATACCAAGGAGCTGACAGGAGCTATAGCGAGCTGACAGGAGGTGACAAATAGGACTAACAGTTTGAAAGAAAAGAAAAGGAGGCATGCTAAAAGTGCCAAAAACGTTAAGAAATGTAAAAAAAGGATTATTAAGTATAATAATATAAAGAGGAAAAGAAAGGTAAGGAAAGGGTAACAGCATCAAGCTGTACAAGCTACGGTAGAGTTGCTCATTCGCCAACTAGTATCGTTAATTAAAGATACTTTCTTCTTCTTATTATAAACTAAGATAGAAGGGCGGCAATAGCCGTAGTTATTAAGATAACGAAAGAAAAGGTTTCTTAAATTAAAGGCGGTGCTATACGTACGGCAGGCACAGAGACCAATTAAAACTTTCGGTCTCGGACTTAGGGATGCCGGTACCGTAGCGGGAGCGGGGTCCGGGGCGGGAGGTCGAAGTAATACTACCCGGGCTAGTATTAAGGCACGAATTACTAAAGCGCTTAATATAGGTAAGGCGGGACGAATTACTTTGGATACTATTAACTACGGGGGAATTGTAGAAGTTTGTGAAGGGGAACGAGTCATAGAAGCTATTAAAGGTAGGCGAATTCGAATTACAATTATTATTGCTAGGGGGTAGGCCGCAGGGGAAGCTGGGCGGCCACCAGAGAAAGCAGCAACGTCCTCGTTGCAAAGGCACCCAAGGGAAATGGCCGTAGTATTCTTATCTTAACTTCGTACCCTAGATTTACACGTATTTGAATAGACGTAATTAAAGAGGGCATTCCTAGATCGAAGTCCCTAATTGCACTTGCGGCAATTATATTCAACCAAGGGAACCTTAGGCACAGGTAGCTCAAAAGATAACATCTTTACCATAGGGCCTTCCAAATCACGGATTACTTCACGGGCAGCTCTAACCGTCTCACGGTTAGCTCGAAGGTATTACTTAACAGAGCGCAACGCTTTCTTTAAAACAACTATAATACCATCTCCATCGCCGTCGCTTAGCTCAATAGAGACGGACTAGATTGCCGAGATTATCAAGGTAGGAACCGGTACTTCTCGTAGAAGGAGTTTGAATACAAGGACTACCGGCCGATGAAAGTAAAAGAACCTAATATCCGGTAGAAGTTCTTATACTTGGTAGAGGGCGTTATAGTAATTAAAGTCCAACGTTGTAAAGGAACCAAACCTTTCCTTAAAGAAGTCTTGAAAGGGGGGATCAAGGGGAAGACCTTTCCCTTAGAATCTTTACTAACGTTATTAATAAGCTACAAATTCCGTCACTTAGTAAAGAAGACACTTAGAACTAGCTACACACTCGGCCATAGTTTCCTTAAGATCCTTCATAGTGAAAGGAAGTGGAAAGAAGCTTCTGGTTATTAACAGCCGCGGGGAAAGCTAGCGGCTCGGAAGCAAAAGACAACGTCCTCGTTATTAGTAACAACCGTTTGGAGGCGGGGAAGCTGCTAGAGAAATCGAAGGGTACTTGGAAACTAAAAGTTTAATTCCGACGGGAGGAAGCAACTAGAGAAGCCTCTTAGTAATAATAGCCGTCTAAAAGGTAGGGAAGCGCTAGCGCAAACGAAAAATAGCCATTTAACGTACTATTTAAAGAGAAAAGAGAAGAGGAGAGAAGAAGCCTAGCTCACGACAGCGGTCAAGAGGCGCGCTTGGGTAAGGGGCTTATTATTATTATAAAAGTAACTACTAGAATTACGAAGCGAATACTTAAATTCGTCGCTTAGCGAAGGAAAAATCGAGAAGGGGCGAGGCACGTTCACAGACAGATCTTGAAAAGAAACTAACTGTGGCCAATCTCTTAAAAAGAGCCTTGGTGTGACTGGCGTTGGCGGCTAGTGATCTTCTTATTCAAGCGGGAGCGAGTACCTGAATTCGTCGCTGGCCGGTGGAAGAGAAGCTCTGAAATCTTATCGTTACTGAGATGCTAATAGGATTTCTGGTGATCTTAGGAATCTAGAGGCGAATATCTAGCAAAAGAGTCGTCTTAGTAGGATGGTAATAAGGACGGCGGTTAAAAATCGAACGCGCGGTCGGTCGTCTGGCTAGTATAATTTGAGATAGAGACTAGGAGATCTAGATAACGGTAGTCATCACAATCTTTTAGTTGCAGCTACCATTTAATAGGGGATAAGTATCGAAGGCCTCACAATCCAGTAATATAGTAAAGTAAGGTAGTAAAGTAAGTCATGATTGTTGAGAAGAAGAGGAAGCCTGGGAAGCCAGGCCATACCCAGGTTATATACCTGGGCAGGGCGACTGGCAGGCCGCGGGCGACAAAGGTCTTAAGGACCTTTGTCCTGGCAGTAAAGGCCAGTCCTTCCAAGACTAAGCTAGACTATTCTACAAGGTGCCAGAAACCAGGGGTTTCCGGTATCAGATATACTTTCGAGATTGTTTTTGAAATCTTTTAAAAGCAATATAGCCACGAAGTTAAGTGGGCTAATCTCTATAGAGAGGGATTCTATAGTATTACTATTGACCAAGATTATAAAGCAATAGTTGGTAATGTTTTTTTATTGATTCCAAATCCATTCCTAATTTATTATAAATTAATATTTAATTTATTTTAGTTTTTGGCAGCTACCTTTCTAGTTTTAATAAATATAGCCGCGATTGGTTACACTATGTTAAATGTAATATCCGTTTATGCCATGTGTATTTTGAGCGTGGTGTTGAAAGGCTAGTTCGAAATAATGAAGTATTAAAGCGGCGGATAATAAACCTCTTAGATTGTCGTTTATTGAACGATTATATTATCGTATACAATTGGCTTTAAGGTAAGTATTCGATTGATCTTTAATTAATTCGGAATCTATTATAAACGTATTAATAATTTATTCTCTAATAGAGAACGAGAGAATTTAGGTTTAAGATTGGGCAAAGCATAAGCTAGTTCCGGCTATCCGAATTGGCCTTAACCTAGCGTGCTTAGAAATGCCAATAGAATATTAGGAAGTAATAAGTTTTAATACTAATATTATTGAGATTTTATACTAATAGTCTTATAATTGGAGTATTCGCTTTATTGACCTTATGCCGTATATAGATAGGTAATATATTAATTCTAGAATTTATTTTAAATAGATTTAAACTAATCCTTTATTAATTCTTTTAATAATATACGGCTAGATATTTAAATTCTACAATACGCTGAGATTAAAACGAAGTTTAGTATAAACTTCGATTATAAAATTTAGTTTAAGAGCGAGCGTTTTATTAGAGGGTTCTAATAGTAAGATAATAAGAATAGTAAATTATTTAATTCTAAATCGTTTAAGAATCTATTTTAAATTTATTTATAATAGGGAAGTAATAGGCTTCGGTTATTAATTTAATTATTCTAATATACGATTTAATAGGGGATTTACTACAAACCTCTATTCTATCGAGATTCTCCTCTTCGAATAATAATTTCTTTTAAGAATCTCCTTTATATTTAACCCCTTCCCGTGGCCTTAGTTCCTCGCTAGCGTAAAATAAATTAGAAGGATAATTTTCGATAATTTCGGTATTATTTTCCGGAATTGTTTCGAAGTAAGTATAAAATCGATTTATTATCCCTTATTAATTAATTAATAATTAATTAGGAAGTGGAAGCAATTAATATCTAAGTTGCTATAAGAGGATAGTAATGCTCGAGAGGAACGGCGGCTTAAAATTCTCGAGTTGGAAGCGAAGAAGAAGGAGGCTAATGTTAGAATATTCGAATTTCAAGTTAGAAAGGCTGAAGTAGAGTTTGAAATCTTACGGTTGAAGCGGAATTAATTTATTTCTTTTCTTCTTTTAATTTTCCTACTATCGTAAATAGATTTACAATCGATTATAAATATATTTATTAATTTAATAAATTTATATATTATTAATATATTTATAAACTATTAAGAATATATTCGTATATAGTTATTATATTATATATAAATTATATATTATTAATAATATATTTGGAATCTATTTTTAATGTATTATAAATATATTTTTAAATATTAAATAACTATATATATTATATATAAATAATTTTAAATAATATTATAAATAATACGTTCTAAATTTATTTCCAGCGTATTATAAATATATTTATTAATAGTAAATATTTATTTATATTTTATTAAATTAATAATATATTTTAATTAGATTTTAAATAGATTCCTAATATATTTAATACCCTTTTAATATATAAATAGGTCATTAATTAATTATAAATATATATTTTTATATTAACTAATTATATAATTAATTAAGTTAAAGTAGAGGTTAATACTATTAAAAATATACTTATAATTTATTTGGAATAAATTTAATAATTTTGAAAAACTAATATATTATTATTATTAATAATATATTAGGAATATATTCGGAATATATTTGGAATAAAATATAATTTATTATAATGAAATTATTTAATATATTATATATAAATAAATTATTAAATAAATAATATATTTTCTAAATATAATCTATTGGAAGTGTATATTAAATAGATCTTTAATATATTTAACGTCCTTTTAATATTAAATAAATTATTAAATATATTATAAATCTATTTAATTATATCGATTAATTTTATAGATAATATATTTATATAAGAGAATATATATTATTATTATTAGGGTTTYAATATATTRTAAACGAGTTCCGGATTTATTTTAAACTATTTTAAATAANATAAATAATTTTATATACGCTTAGGATAGTACGTAACTACTAAATAATTCTTATATATAAAATATTTAAATTTAACATATATATATATATATTATTAATAATAGATTCGGAATAGGTTCTAAATAGCCTGGAATAGGTTTAGGAATATTAAATATATTAAAATTTTATATATATAGGATTATATTATAGTAATAGATTTCAAAACTATTTCGAATATATTAAGCATCTTATAAATACAATTATAATGATTTACTTATAATAATCCAATATATTCGAAATTAATTTACATTCTAAATTGATTTATAATTAATGATAAATTTATTATATACGATTTATTTATATAGAGTTCTTTTAAAATAGAGTCAAAATCAATTTCCAATAGATTGGAAATCATTTTATTAAATAAAGAGATTAATAAGTAATTATAAATTATATATTAAATATTCAATTCTATTTTATATTATATATATATTATTGCTTATAATATAATAATTTTTATTTTGAATATATTTCCAATATATTACAAACTTATTTATAATATAAATAAATTGAGATTTAATTAGAAATAAACTACTAATTAAAAACTAGTTTAATTACTGTTTTTTAAGTAAATTAATAATTTAAAACCAAACCTCGATATATTGTTAATAGATTGGTAATGAATATATAATATAAATAAAAATGTAATTTTATATTTCTTATTTATCTAAAAGGTGTCCTTTTATAAATAATAATTATAAAATATATTATCAATCTATTCCGAATACATTAATAATTAATTTACCTTACAAATAAGTTTATAAATATTATTGAATTTAAATATAAATTATATATTAATATTTAAAAACTGTATAATCTTTATAAAATATATTAGTATTACATTTATAATATATTACAAATCTAATAAGAATATATATAAGGTTATTATTAAAAGTACTTTATAAATTAGTATTAAACTTACCTTTAATAAATTAAAAGACCTTTTATAATATAAATATATTTGGAATTAATTATAGACCCTATATTAATACTTTATAAATTAGTATCAAACTTACCTTTAATAAATTAAAAGACCTTTTATAATATAAATATATTTGGAATTAATTATAGACCCTATATTAATATTATAAAATATATATATATTTATTATAAATAATATAGTCGATTTAGATTGCGAATATATTTATAACCTATTNATAAATATATTTGGAATTAATTATAGACCCTATATTAATATTATAAAATATATATATATTTATTATAAATAATATAGTCGATTTAGATTGCGAATATATTTATAACCTATTTTAAATAAATATTTACTATATATAAATCTATTATTACGTATAAAGTCTAATTTTAAATTAAGGAGTTTTATATACTTTATATATATAAATTGTTTAAACTTGTAATATATTTATTATAAATAATATTTTTAAATTAGAAACCAAATAAGTTTATAATAGGTTACAAATTAATTTACTAATCTTTACTTTTATAAAGTAGTTTAAATTTATATTTAATATACTAAGTATAAATTTATAGCTTTAATAATTCTATATTAAATAAAACCCTGCCTTTTTATTGTTATAGAATATATATATATATAATATTTAAATATATAAGGAGATTTAAAATTATATAATTTTTAATAGTTAAATAGAGAATTAAAACGAATATATATATATTAAAAGTTAAATAAATAATTAAAGAATTAATAGAAAGTAAATATAAAAAGAAATAGAATAAAATAATATTATTTCCTTGTATTTAATTTAGTTTTATAGTATAATAAGACGAAATATTATAAGAAAGTTTAGGAATAAGAATTTAAATCGGTAATACCTAGGAATTAAATTATAAGGACTAATTTAAAATTATTCCTACTTTAATCCTTAATTATTCCTAATTTAATCCTTAACCGATTTAATTTCAAAGAGTATTATATTATACTCTTAAGCATCCTCCTTACCCCTAGTAACTAAGATAGTAGCGAAATTATCTTCGCTAACTATATCGAAGGTAAATTTATTTTAAATATTATAATTGGCCTTATCCTTAAAGGGACGCTCAGGTCTAGGGCCTAAATTAATCCTATATTAGTTTCGAATTAATTTAGGATTAATTAGAAATCTTATACTTAATATTAAATTAAATATAACCTTTATAATTCTAAGCCCGCATTTTAATATTATTCTTTTTACTAAGAATATCGCGGATATAGGACTAGCGTATTTTAGAGTAGTAGAGCTATTAAAATTAGATTATAGATTAATTTAGAACTAATATTAAATAGATTGTAAAATTTACTATACCGTCCTTATTGAAAGGTAAAGTAAATTCGGCCTTTTTAAAAGTCGGTTTCGGAGCCGCTTTAACCTTCTTCTTTGGCGAAGGACGAATTTCCGTATCCTTTTCCTCCTCGCTATTATTTTTAATAGTACGCTTTAGTAAAATTTTACCCTTAAGAGGGCGGGAGGGCGGGGATAGTATTGAAATAAAAATCGGATTAATTTCAAATTAATTTTAAAATTAATCGACGGCCGCTATAAGGTTATTGTAGTAACCTAATTTAAATTAATTTTAAATTGGTTAAGGACTGATTTATAATTAATAATTTACGCTTTAAAGAATCGTTCTCCTTTAAAGTCGGACTACCCGAATTATTCTTCTTAATTATAATTTTAATATTCTCCGCTATATAATAAAGAGAGATATATTTATGTAGGTTAAATGTTAAATTCTAATTATATTAAGAAAAAAAAAGACGGATTAATCCTGGAACGATTAAAAATTAATTATAAATTAATAATAATTTAATATAAATTTACATCGTTACTATATATAGGGCTACCCGGCTTAACGAAGCGGTAAAAAACCTCGCCCGCGGCGATATAAATATAGCCGTCTTAAAATTAATTGAAAATTAATTGTAAATTAATTAGTAATTAATAAAAGAATATACTTATATCGTTAAATATAAAGGGCGGTATATCCTTAGGGCACTTCGGCAATTTAATATAATATATATACAATATATATTTTAAATAGTTCGGAACTATTTTAAATCGATCTTCGATTAATATTAAACTAATACTATAAAGGATTAGCAACCTTAAAGTAAAGTGAAAAAAATCTGAATTAAACCTGAAATAATTCTGAGAAAAATATTATACGTACTAGATTTAATCGAAGTTGGTTAAGGAAGAATAGAGGGGAAGGTTTGAAATTAAAAATAAAATTCGAAGGGGGGATTTTATAATTGAAAGTTTATTTTTAGATTATATAACCAATTACGTGCAGGCGGTAACGAGTGGCAGATTATAAATAGGAGATTATAAATAAAGTAGTATTATATAATCAGAAAAAAAAAATATTTTACAAATAATTATGAGATGGTTATTTCCTATAAGATTAATTACTTAATAATTTCGGATTAATTTACAGATAGTGAAAATAGATTATTGTCCCAAATTAAATAGATTTAATATAAGAAATTAATTATAATTTTACATTTTAACTACTAATAAATCTAATAGTTATATAAGTTATTTATAATATTATTTATATATATTATAAATAATATTATATAATTTCTTTATAATATAATAAATAATAAAATATTATTTATTTAAAAGAATATATATTATATATTAAAAATAATATATAGAAAATATAAAAAGGTGTTAAAGGTGATTTTAAAAGGCGAAACGTATTATAAATTTGTAATTGAAATTGAAAAAAAATAACTATTAAATAAATTAATTGTAAATATTATTATATTAGTATTAACCAGTTAGATTCTATTTGGAAGGAAATATATAATATTTATAGTTTAATTAAAATAAGGAATTTATTAATCGAACCTTTAAAAATATTATAATAAATATTTAAAATATATTTAGACATATCCTCTACGTTTAAACCTTTATAATAAAAAATATAAAAAAGATAGTAGAAAAGAGATATTAAAAGTAAGACTAGAATATTATATTCAAAATTCGACTTCAAATTATTATTCATTATATTTATTATAAAACCAATAAAGAATTAAATATATATAATAATTAAGTTTAGAATAGATTGGTAATATATTAAGAATTTATTTAAAGAAATATAATAAAGTAGAGAGGAATCTATTAGAAATATATTTATAAATTAATCGTTAAATATAATATATAAAAAAATAAATAAATAATATTAAAACTAATTTAAAACTTAATAACCTTTATACGTACTATTAAAATAAAAAATAAATATTGTAAAAATATAATTACAATCTATTTAAAAATGATTTAAAATACATTTATAAAAAAAGAGGCGTAGAATATATATATATATATAAATATCAAAATGTTGAAAGAAAAAAAGTAAACTAAAAAGTAAAATAAAAATAAATATACTAAATAGATTCCAAATAGATTGGCAATTCATTTATAATCCATTACACAAACATAAGCTAAACTTAATTAGGTATGAATAAACAATATTATAAGTAATTAAGTAAAATGAAAATAAATATATTAAATAGATTCTAAATAGATTGCCAATCCATTTGGAATCTATTATATAAATATAAGCTAAATTTAATTAAGTATTAATTATTATACTAATTAACTTAACTACTGGTAAGCGAACACAGTATAAATCCTTATTTTCATATACGTTATAGTGCTCCGATTGATGACCGAGGTCTGTCTTGGCGTGTCTTGGCGCCCTCTTGGCGCTCCGATTGATGACCGAGGTCGAGGGCATGTGTGAGGTGAGGTAGGAACTCGGTGCTGCAGTCAATTGTTTAGGAACGCGACTGCCAAAACGTAGGATTGGACATTGGTGTTGTTGGGGATGATCGATCGGCGTGCCTTCCTTCGAGAATATCTCCACCGGCGAGCATCGATCATGGTCTCGCTTCGACGTGCTCCTCCCTTTTCAGTTCCATAGCTCGCCACCGGTCTGTCTGTACCTTAGTTACATGAAGGAGGTAAGGCAGGCGTGAGCTGCCTGGGCCTGGACTGGGCCCGGGCAGTGGGAACATCCCATGTCGCTGACAGGCAAGAGCCACCTCAGTCAATATTTCTGCCGTGGTGCCGTTCGCGTTTACTACTACTTCCTCTTGGTTTCATCTTTTTTCTCACGGCTTTTATGAGTGTGCTCGTATCGATACCCTCACTCAAAATGGCTTTTCCAACCGAGCGACTTTCGACATATTCACCAGTCTGCCCAAGTCGGAGAATGACATTGTTCTCGCAAACTAGTACCTGAGGACAACGCAAGCACTGTTCACTACTCGTCCTGAGTGTCCAGTCAACCTCCACCAAGAATTGCAGTATCCGACCTCGCTCTTTCCAGAATGAACACTTGGAAACAACTAGTACCTTACTGCCTTTGATCAACCATCGGATTACCGCGGACGCGGACGAGTGCCTGAGTATCAGTGTTGCCCGTCTTTTCACATGATCTAATGCTCTCCAGATCTCTATTCGACAGGACATATACTGTAGCGACATGGTGCTCCACGAGTAATTCTACCATCATACAAGTCCTGTTCCTGCTGCTGGGCTGGATCATTATCATTGCGTTTCGGAGTCTTCCACCGCCGTTCTCGCGCACAGAAGCATATCCCGTCTCAGGCACCATTTCCACTGAGCGAATTCAGCAGTCTCTTTTCCCAAAGTTAACTGCTCATGCTTCTGTCCTGCATCATATGCATGCCCGCTGCACCTGTCAAATGCGCCGGCCCGCCAAGACCCCAGGCTGTACTCAGCGGTGCCAGACGTCCACTACAACCACAAAGGGGCACATATCCTGACCTCTCACGGTCTTTACCAGCGAACACGGGCTGGCCCTTCAAATCCGCCATCGTCCCATCCCTGCGTTCATGAGAGGAGGACAGAAGTGACGAGCCCGTCATGTCGCCATGAACGTTTCAAACCATCGTCTGGCCAACATCACCATTACGATCCGCCAGCTCGTATAAGACGGAACATACCGTGCATCCGAGGTGTGACGTACTCAACCCTCCCTCAAATCACAAGGGATGGGAAAAGAAAAAGGTCCATGTCGGCTGATCCATAACCCAAGGATGGGGCCTTTTGGGTTGCCTTATTTTGGGCCGGGGTGTGTGTGATAGAGGTAGCTGCCGGCTACGGGCCGTCCTGGCTCCAGTCCCTGCGACACCAGGAATGGAGATGCGCCATGATCGGGTACCGCCCGCGCCAACCCATCTTCTGGGGCTTCCAACCGTTAGTCTCCGTGCACAGCTGCTTGTTTCATCCTTCTCCTGCTGACGTTTTACCCAGCTAATTTGGCGGCCGCGATGACATGCTGTCGAAACGGCTTTTGGTTCTCAGACGACTTCTTCAGGCCGGACTAAAGTTCCTAAAGCAAGTGCCTTTCCTCCCTTCCATTGCGCTCTTCAACCTCGATCAATCCAAGACAACATTGCTCTTCACCCATCGAGAGAAACCCAGGCTCATCACCGATATGAAACACCCCTTGCTATGGTCAATGTAGGGTCGAGCAGCGAACAACCCTCCCGGTCTGGTACCATGCCATCACAACAAGCTGTCCAAAAGAAAAGGCTCCACGGTACAAGCGAGAACGAGGATTATCTCGGTGCTTAGCCCAACACAGTCAGTCAGCTGCCTGCCAAGACGCACCCGCGAGAAAAGGGAGCTTTGAGCGGAGACAGCCCCGCGCCAACAGCAAAAACGAGCTGGACATTGCTATCGTCATCATTCATCATCAACTGCCAAAGGGAGGTGACCATTCGCCCTCGCCAACCCTGCTCCACCCATCACTGCTACCCATCAACCCAAGACTACCTAGTTGAGCGTGAGGCTTCCATACGCTAAGATTGGGTGCTCATTGGTAGTGTAACCTCTGCCTCGATTGCTCACCTCGGAATACTTGTCTAGAATCCGTAGCCGGCCTTGGCTTCAAGATCCCGCTTTTCGTCGAACATCTGTCAGAGGCGATCTTACCCAGACCAAGACCCGATGGCCTACACTTCCTTGCTCCACACGCTTGATATCCTTTGAGTGCCAATGAGATGGTACCTGAACGTCCCCTACCTGGCATTCATGCTTTGTCTTGCCTTTGCGAGACTGCAGCCTTTCCCCCCCATCCTTGATCCAGAATTGCATGCCGTTGGCTATTGGACGCACCAGACCACCAGAGGGTTCTTGCGTCTAGAGACAGCTGCAAGATTGAGGGGCTTTTACATCCTGGATCCCTACAAGACCAGACCCATACCCCTTCCATGACAACCTTGGGACGCAATGCCTGGATGGACCCCCAGGCCTTGATCCCCGCCATCAATCGTTCAGATGCTGTTTTTGCGGGAACCTGGGGTTGTTGGGTCTGCTTATGTTCTCCATGTTTCTCAGCTTGCAACGTGCAGGGACCAGCCGGTATTGGATTGACAGCCTGGGTTCGAGGGCTGCCCGCTATCAATAAGACCGTCCCTCTTCTGATCCGAATTCATGATATCGAACTTTACTTAGCTCGTAAGACGTCCGCTCTTTCTTCACGGCAACCGAAGGAACACGCGGGATCCATTATGCAGCAGGATGCTGTCAACAGCTTCATCCGTTTGGTATTGGACTCTCGCAGACTTCCAGGTTGCTCCGGGCGACTTGACGATCTCGGTTCATCATCATGCCAAGACAGCACCTAACACCAAACGCATGCCTAGTATGCCGCAAGAAAAGGACAAAGGTGTGTCCAAAAGATCAACAATTGAACGATCTGTATTCCCAGACAGCGACGATTTCTTCATCAACACACATTGCCGCTCTTTACGATTTCAGTATCATGCCCCAAACCTGTTGCCCCAAGCCATGCTCACCCACACTTGGACTAACACGCATTCCTTAGTGTGATGGCCAGATGCCATGCCGCAGGTGTAGGTCTCGTGGAGAAGAATGCGCATACGAGGACAAGAAATGGCGTACCAAGGACCATCTCAGATCCGAGATTGAAAGACTTCGAAACGAGCAACGGCAGGGACATGCGGTGATTCGAGCTCTCATCAACGACGAGCAGGACTGGAAGTCGTTCTTATCACGGATCCGGAGCGACGAATCACCCGAGGCCATTGCCGACTGGATACGCTCAATGAGAAACCTTTTTGGGCCGCTCCAGGCGGCGTCATCGCAGAGCGTAGGAAGCTTTGGTCGTCTGGACGGTGCTCCTCCAAGATTGCTGTCACCGTCTCAACCCACCGCCTCGTCGCTAGGCTCGGAGTCATCACAACTGCACAGAGCCGCTAGTTTTGGTGGCATTGGCAGCTACACTTTTGCCCAGGCCCGGGTTCCATTTGACCAGCCCACTCCTCGGAGCAGCTTCTCCTCGGACCTCTCCCCTACCACCCAGTTCTCGTTCAGGGACCAAGCAGCTTTCCTTCACGCCCCTCAGCCCTTGTATCCGTTCTCTAGAAGGTTTTCTAGCCCAGCGCTTCCATCCCTATCTCTGCGACGTTCTTCGCAACCTCTTGTCCCTGGTGTCTCTAACGAGCCCCTGCCTCAAACTTGGACCAGTATAACATCAGACGCCCAGCTCATCCAGAGACTTCTATCCAAGTTCTTCTCATCTCCGTGCTCTTTACTACGCTTCATCCCACAATCTTCTTTCATGAAGGCGTTTCGTGAGGGCGATCCCCGCTACTGTTCCGAGGCCCTGGTGAACGCCATTTTGGGAAAGGCTTGCAAATCTTACGGTACGACCTCAAATATCGTGTCCAGAATGACGTTTGGAGATGCCTTCCTAGGAGAAGCAAAAAGGCTGTTAGCAACCGAACCGAACCACGTGAACCTCCCAAGCATCCAGGCTTTGGCCGTTCTTGCCCTTGCTGAGATCTCTCAAGGTAACGACGATGAGGCCTGGGACTTGGCTTGGGCATCCGTGAAAGCAAGGATCCATTTTGGTCGACAAACCCGTGAACAGAGCTTCCATGTGGATCAAGAACTAGCGACAGCCAGGGCATTGTCCTATTGCGGTGGTTTCTCGTTGATTCAGTGAGTCCAGTCTATCATATGAACCGCACTGCTTTCTTTCCCCTCACCCTTTGGCTCAGCAAGTCCCTTACACTGGTTGCCAACAGTATGCTACGCCTCCTTACCGGTCGTCTTGACTTGAATACCGGACCTTTTTTCATGAGGCTTTATCAAGATTCTGGAGAGACAGCTGAAGACGAACCACAAAATCGTATTGAACGAGGTAAGGCTCTTTATACAAGAACCATCATGCTTCTGTCTTGCTAATTGACGACGTCGGGTCCAGGGTTTGCGCTGCATATGCAGTTCCTCGCTGAACTGGAACACTGCTCGCCACTTCCTCGGTTCGTGTTTAAGGTCACAGCAGCTGTGCACACTTTCTCGTCATACAATTTTTCCAATGCTGCAACTGCGGAGGAGCTTGAAGACGCTTATGGAAAGTGTCTAGACGCGTACAAGCATTTCAAAGATGCATTTTGCCTTGATATGGATACCACGCCGGACTTGTTGTTTGCACAGTTCGTTACTCCCGTCAATGTCCACTTCTAGACAGGCCATATCTGACATCTCTTAGGATCTGGTATCACTATTGCCTGCTCGCTCTTCTACGCCCGTTGGTAAAGAGCACCGCAAGCTTGAGAGACAGTGGAACGACCACACCCAAATTACGAAATGATGCCAAGCCTTCCGATATTTGCCAACAATCCTCTGAGGCCATCATATTCCTCACGAGTACTTACCAAACTCGCTTCTCGTTGGGCAACCCGCCTGAGCTGCTTCCCCATATGCTCTTTGCCGCTGTTCTCTATCAATTGACTCTCACGCTCGACCCAGAGCACTTAAGCTCAGTTGCGATCGACGGCAAACCGGAGCCTACCGAATCCCTGGTGCTGACGTCGTCTCAGGCTTCCTCTGTGGCTTCCTCTGTGGCCCATGGGAACTCCAATTTGGTTCCGCCGCCGCCCATCCCGTTTACCAGCCCCGCTTCTTCTTTCCCGCAGCCTCTTTCTCCTCCGTTGAAATATGAAGTCAGACAAGCAGCACATCGTCGCGCATCCAGCATCTCGTTATCATCCACCTTTGACAGTTGCGGCAATCGCCGACCAAGCGCCAGTATCCCATCCAGCACATTGACTTCTCATGATCCCTCGGAGAGAGAGTCTTCCTCGTCAGACACTCAGTCCGATTTGCTCCCGCTATTCACCTCGGAGCCTGCTGACCTTGTCACCATCGGCTCACTGCAACTAGCATCCATGCAACATCTTGGTGCCGTCGAGGCGACTCGTTTATTGCGTAATTTGGGAACCGTGAAGGATCTAGCTGGATCAAATCTCGACTTGGCGACTTTGACTGAGGCCTTACCCTTTCCCATGGACGATTTCAACACATCCACACTCTATACGGGTCTGGGTCTGCAGAGGGCGCCTGTTGAGTTGCAGGTCACTGGGCCGTAAGGGGTCCTAGGCAACTAGTGTTTGTCACGATGCTTAGGGTAACAACTGTTGAATCGAAACCTTCCTTTAGCTTCCCTTTGTTTATTTATGGAATTTGGATGGGGGTCTGTTAACTTGCTGTATCTTTGTTGCTTCGTAGGCCTGATGCGGTACCAAAATCAGACGGCAACCATTGTATCATTTCCCAACATTCCCTGAGCTGCTGTGAGCGCTTTCTAAAGGCAAGAATCTATTTCTTCCCGATGGAGAAAATCATCAGTGAATTTTCTTGGCCGAGCACCGTCAATACCATTACGCTCAGGGCTAAGCGCGATCCTACTGTGTGTGCTGAGAGCGCCAAACCGTCCAGCTCAGCTCGGCAACCAAGGCCAAGACGCCGCATGGCAATTGAAAATGGCGGTGTTTTGTCGCACCAGGCTTACCTTCCAGAACGACGAGGTTTGGCCGCCAAAGTATTTGTGTGGATTGGCCAAAAGACGAAGGGACGTTGATATTAACTCAACTTACGGCACAATGCAGTGTCCCCTCTTTGGGCGTGATGATCGGCTTGAAACCGTCAGCATGTGGTCGACCTCCATCGAACCTTATTCACTACGCCGCATCTTGTGAAGCGACGCCCCAGTGAAATTCCGACGGCAGTTGCTCCTATCATTTCCTAGAGAGATCGGGCAATGCTACCCGTATGCAGCATTTTCGGTACACATTTGGCCAGTGAACTATGTATTGTGAGGGCAAGGGCCTTGAAGCTGCCTGCCTTCGGTTTGGACAACACAGGGCAGGGAGTACTGAGCTCCCAAGGCTTCGCCCCATAGGGAAAGACCATTGCTTGCCAAGCACCTTAAGAAGTCCACCCTTAGGTGAGCAGGCAGGTGCCCATCCCAAGAATAGGTAACATCAAACTTGCCTGGAACGGTGAGTATGGCAATGGTGATCATGGAGAAAGACACAACATCGAGAAAGAAAGAAGGGTCTGATGAGCCAACCCTACGACCTTAAAGTGATATATAACACTGGCTTGCCGGGCGTTGTGATGTGGCCATTCTCAACAACATTTGTCAGTATCATTATCACTTCAGCACCTGGGAAGCAACCACCATGTTCCGCACAACACTCAGTCTCTGGGCTCTTGCTATTTTCTCGATAGCATCAGCTGCGCCAACACCTAGACAGACCAATGCCAACGGCTGCGCTGCTGTCCGTGAAGCCTATCTAGCAAAGAAGGACGGCCTAACAGTAGTCAAGCCTTCTGTGGCATTTGCTTGCCTCGAATCGGTGCCCGTTGATGTCGAAAAAGACGTCGCCCTAATCGATTAGTGAGTCCAAAGTCCATACTCAATCCATAGTGATGCTAACAGAGCTTCAGTCTGCTTCCCTATGCCCAGTTCCAGAGCACCCTTGGATACCTCAAGGCTCCACCAAAGGAGTACCTGCTGCCAGGAGTCGACATTATCGGGGGCCTGATTCAAATCCGGGAGAAGCTGCGAGACGGTGGCTACTCCAACCAGTTCGACTTCACGAAAGACCTCAGTCAAGTTGTGAGTCTTGCCTCCGTCGAGAACCCCCAAAAAACATTTCGTGGCGACCATGGCTAACATATCCTCTCTAAAACAGTACATAGCAGCCCATGATGGTCATTTTAGCTATGTACCGGCCCTCCACAGCGTGTTTTCCTTTGGAAAATCGTTCAACCTCGTCTCTATTTCAGAAGATGGAACGAGCTTGCCAAAAGTCTACGTTGACGACGACATACTTTTCCAGCCAAACTCCTCGATCTCACCCGTGGAATTTATTGATGACATTCCCATCGACGACTTCCTTAACCGGGAGGCGAATGTCCAACGCCTCCATGATCCAGATGCACAGTACAACGCTCTCTTTTGGTCTCCTGCGATTGAAATCAAGTATCATGGGCGGTTCTCCAACGGCAGTTATGTTCTCGGTTTTCCCGACTCGCACAACGTTCGATTCTCCAACGGGTCTTCCAAAGAATTTCCGAACAGGGCCCTGACTCGGATTGATTTTTCCGCTATCGACTCTGGAGAGAAGCTCCATCAAGAGATTGAGGTGCCAAAGACCATTGGGACTTTAGAGGTAACCGAGGGAGCCTATGACGTTGAGATACCTTCAGTCAAGTCCCTTCTCCGTTACCCATCCAATCCGGTGGCAATTCACAAATATGGCGGTTATATCTCTGGGTACCTCCTTGAGGATGATAAGGACACGTGTGTTCTTGCTGCGTTCACATTCCAAACTGCATACAACACACTTCCGGGATATAACTTCACCGAAGACCTCATTGAGGCACGTCGTGTCATCCACGAGACGTTATCGTCTTGCAAAGCTGACGGGCGTACGCGCCTGATTGTGGACATGAGTGCCAATGGTGGTGGCTATATTGACCTGGGCTATGAGGTATACCGCAACCTATTTCCCAAGGCGGAAATGTGGACCGGAAGCCGTATTCGAGCGCACCCGGCCGCTGACTTATTGGGCCGTCTTTTCTACGACACAGAACTCCAGCTTTTA
Organism: Neurospora sp. CHS-2018b; assembly: GCA_009806015.1. Classification (NCBI taxonomy): domain Eukaryota; kingdom Fungi; phylum Ascomycota; class Sordariomycetes; order Sordariales; family Sordariaceae; genus Neurospora; species Neurospora sp. CHS-2018b. Next base: position 1,698,884 of record RAOV01000016.1, on the reverse strand, counting down.
GCAACCGCTGGTATGCGCCAATTGGATCCCACTACCAGGGCTCCCTTCGAAACCTGGGGAGACCTCTACGGTCCCGTCAATGTGACTGGCAATGAGATGGAAACGAACATGCTAGCTTCGAACGAGAGCGAGTCGATAGATCACAAAGCATTCTACCTAACAGGTTACGACCCACACGAAGTTTTGCATGAACAGCCGTTCAAGACCGAGGATATCGTTGTTCTTACCAACGGCATTTGCATCAGTACATGCACCATTTTCACTGGACTGATGCAGCGCGAGCAGGGAGTCCGCACCATTGCAGTGGGCGGCAGGCCTCTTCATACACCCATGCAAGCCGTCGGAGGCAGTAAAGGTGCGCAAGTGCTTGATCTCCCGGCCATCCGGGCTGCGTTCAACGTGATCTTGTCCCCCCAGATAGGCAACGTGACAATCAAGTCCAAAGAGCTCGCCGCTTTGGTCCCATCGCCGGACGCGCCTCCACTTCAACCCGTTGCGCTCACATACTCCGCCGTCAACTACCGAAACGCCTACGTCGACGGTTGGAATTCAACGGAGGACAAAGATGATGATTACCCGACCCAGTTCATGTACGAAGCCGCCAACTGCCGCCTCTTCTACAAGGCCGAGCACATGCATGCCATGGCTCCTCTCTGGCGTGACGTCGCCGCCGCCGCCTGGAAAAATGCATCATGCGCGCCCGGGTCAACCGTCAAGAGGGACGGCGACAAGTGGATCATCTCGGATGAGATGCCGGAGTTCACGGATCGTGTCCGATCGAGAGTCTACACCTACGACGGCCCCGGCTCGCTGACCAATGATGCTTGGCAGGCATACGGGAGGATCAACACCACGGGCTCGGGCGAGAATTACACGCTTAGCGATGATGATTATGTGGTGCCGGCTGGCTTCAAAGAGATGTGGGCGGACTCGGTAGCGGAGAATGATACCAACACGGAAAGAGAGCAGGAACAGCAGGAAGAGAAGAAGGAGGAGGAGAATGCCGCTGTGGGAAGGATGGGGCCGGGAATGATGCAGGTTTTGACGACGACTGTGCTGGTTGTCTTGGGGATGTGGGCGATGATGTGAGTTTGATGATGGGACTGGACTGGATTGGACAAATCGGGATGGGTTAATGAAATGATACCTAACGGCTCGGGTCTGCTCTGGTTGGATTGGGTTTAGGGAGTCGGGTTTGTGCAAGGCATGGTTGCTTGCTTCGTGGGTTGAAGGATGGGACTCGGAGCTCAGGACTCGAGTACCTTATGCGCACTCCTAGTGATCCTACATACCTACCTACATATGCGTGGCGTTTTGGTGTTGCTTTGGTAGAATCGTTAGATGTCAGCTTTAACCAGTAATTCTTTTCTGATCACATATCGTTTTTGGCGAACAGTGCTTGGCTGACAATGCAGTGATGCGTGGTGTTTCATAAGGGGCTGTACGTAACCACGCCACAGCATGGTGTTTAATCGTCATCGCACACGAGCTCCGGGTCGTTGGCTGCACATCCTTCTGTTCTCCAGTTGCTACATTGGAACTCGGAAAGTAGAAGCGCATCAGAGCATTTTGCTCGGTAGAATAAGCGTTTTATGTCTAGTCAGTGATCAAAGCTCACAGTGGGCTATCCTTTGAATCCATTTTATATCCGGAAGATGTCCGGATCATAGAGTGTCTCGATGAAGTCGGTCGCCAGTTGACTGGTCATGATTACTGTACCGGGCCTTAGTGGTGTTTGGATATCTAGATCGTCATCCAGAAAATCTTGTTTGCTAACCGGGGCATAAAGAAGGTACTTCTGGTCACCAAGTGACACGGGTTATTGGTAATTCCGTTGCCAAGTCTTTGTCGTTCGAGACGGTCGCTGTCTCGGTCAGGATGGTGATCCGGTTGTTGTTGTGTTGTTTTGATGTGCTGAAGATTTGGCTCTGGGGCGCTAGATAGAGTGATCCGGCACTGATGGTGTTGCTGATCGGCTCAGAATCGTGATCAAGAAATCACTTGTTGCCGATGCAAAGATTCTCTCAATGAAGTTTAGTGTGTATCCGGGGTTTTCTTATTCGTTGATCTTCATCAGCACAGTTCTTGTGTTGTGGTCTCGTGGAAAGAGGGGAAGAGGAAAGAAGGAAGGAAAAAAGGGTGGGGAGGGCAGCGCACGGGCCACCACAAACACGATCACCTTCGACGCCAACGCGACGACGACACGCTTCTTCTTTCGTTTACATCTTCCAGACGATACTGCAAGCTTCAAGGTCAACGCGTCACTCGACGGCTTCCAAAACTTTCTTGTGATTCTTTGCTTATCATCTGCTTTCTACGATACCTCTGATACCTTTAGCCATTCTGCCTGTCGACACCGCTTCAAGATGCCCCCCTCCGCAGCAGCAGTACCAGCGCCAGCAACGGCGGAAGAAGAGCATTTCATAGAAGAGGAACTGGATCCCCGATATGATCCCGACATGACACCATGGATCCAAAATGAGATTATACCGCTCGTTGACGTGAGCGGCCTCTACCGGTCTGGGCGAAATCCGCCGAGAAATGGCATTTCTAGCCCTGATCCTGACGAGTACGGCGTTTCAAGCCCTGATCCTGACGAGTACGATTCCGAACTCAACGCCGACTACGAGGCTTATTTGAATGAGGGACTGGATTCCGAATCCAGAAAAGGCGTTTCAAGCCCTGATCCTGACGAGTACGATTCCGAACTCAACGCCGACTACGATGCTTATTTGGATGCCGGATTGGATTCCGAATTGGACTCATCCAATCCAGATTCTTCTACTGCGGCAGGTGCTCAGGAAGCTGGAAGGACCTCAAACCAACCTGCCGCGGCGCCACGAGGGAGAGAAGGACCAGCACCAGTAGCCGTAGCAGTGCTGGCAGCGGCATCAAGGAAACGCAAGGCCCCAACCGGTCCTCCCCCGCCCTCCAGGCCCTTCAAGCGCCAACAGTACGTCTCCCCGCCCCGGCCCATGTGGAAAGTTCGATCCGACGCGAAATTTGGCCCCCCCACCCCCGCCCAACGCCAAAAACTGCCCAAGCTCCGCCATCGCAATCGCTACTACCCCGATCCTCTCTGGAGTACAGCACCTAGCCAGGCTGTTAACGGGTACGATGCCGTCAAGAAACACTTTGACGTGGCGCACGCGCGATGGGAAGTGGCCGTCGAGAAGATGGACGAAAAAGCACACAAGATGGTGAACTTCGGGGAAATGCTACTCGACGAAGCACATGCTCGTCACCGGTGGGTTGGCCAAGTCGGGACGCAGACGTGGGGAGAGGATGGGAGGATGAAGAGCTATGAGGCGTTTAAGGGCGCGTTGAAGAAGGTGCAGGAGATGGCGAAGAAGGCGGAGGAGAAGCAGGTGGAGGACGATGCGAAGAAGTGGACGATTGAGTTTGCGCAGAAGAGGAAGAATTGGGGGGAGGAGGAGATCAGTGCTACGGAGGAGAGCGAGGAGAGTGAGGAGAGTGAGGAGGGCAGTGAGTGATCGGGGGTGGGTGGTGAGGTTCTTCCCGGCTTTGAGCTATGGCTTTGACGAGTTTCCAGCTTCTTCTTTGCGACAATTTCACTTTTCCGAGCTCGTCTCGACTGGCCCAAGATTGAACTCGACCATCACCAAGGCCGTCACCAAGACTACGGAGATTTCCAGCGACTTTTCCAGCCACTAGTCGCTGTGGATTCGATATGCGTGCCTAGGTTTCATCGTCGGAGTTCTACAACATCTACGTACCGGTAGGATGGTCATCGTGTCGTGGAAAGAGGAAAAGAACGAAAGGAATGAAGTCGCGAGGGTGAGGTCTGCATCCACCTTCAACTACTGCTGCATGATCGCTGCACCCGTCCACCATTCCCGGTTCTTCAGCGCCCGAATCCAGCTGGCACCGTTATTTTTGAGCCAAACTTGCTCGATTTGCATGACAAGATGCATCGCCCCGCAGTGTTGGAGGGGGATAAAGCAGGCGTAAGAAGGAACCGCTGTCTTTCTCCCTCTTCCTCCTCTTCTTCTTTTTTCTTTATTCAACCACCGCCGGGCAACCTGCTACATCCCGACTTCCATTTCACTCCAACCGATCCAAGTAAAACATCTCCCCGCCAACATTTTTTTGGATCCAGCAACATCCAGTAGCAGTAACAAGGATATTGCAGCGGTCCGATATGCCATCACGACGAGAGTTAGCCGCCGCTTCCTCGGCATCGGCTCCATCGAAGAAGCCCAAAAAGATAACCGGTCCTCCTCCTCGTTCCAGACCTTTCAAGCGCCCGTACCGGTTATCCAAGGATCGCCCCATGTCTTGGTACCGGGGCGACGCCCACAACCTCGTTCTCAGCCCGATATTCAGTGGGGCATGCATGGTCTTCGACAAGCTTCCTAAGCTCAAAGAAAGACCTATGGCGTATGGGCACAAAAAATCCGTGAATGGATTCGACGCAACGAAGAAGCATTTCTTCGCTGCCCAGGCCAGGTGGGAGCGGGCCGTGGAGATCATGCAGGAAGAGGGACGGCGGATGGTACACTATGGAGGAAGGGCCCGCGAAGAGGCCCAGGCTCGTCACAAATGGGTGGGCCAGGTCGGAAAGCTGACGTGGGAGGGGCACCACGGAAGGATGAAAAATTACGATGCGTTCAAGGAGGCTATGCTGAAGGTCAGCATACTGGGTCAGAAGGCCGAGGAGACAGTCGAGGAGGTGAGAGAGCCCACAAAGAAATGGACGGTAGAGTTTATTGCTCAGAGGAGGGCTTGGGATGAAGAAGAAGAAGACCCGACCGACGCTGAAGAGGAGGAGGACGGAGACGAAGCGGTGACTTCTCTGTTCCCTTCTCTGTTCTAGATTGCAGATGGCTACTCATGTCGTTGCGGTCCAACGGAGTCTTCTTCCCATGGTCAAAGGCCGCGTTCTGTTTCAAAGTCGTTTGTGCAATCACAGGTGGTGAACCATCCGCGCGCTGTGGCTATGTTGTTATTCAGTGTTGAGGCTTGCAAGCATATCTCCCCCATCGTGGTATATCGCAGTGCAGTTGGGTTTGATCTCGCCCACTCACGATGGAGTTTCCTTCCCATGCTAGCATACACCTCTTGTTTAGGAATCGTTTGTGTCAAGTTCACGCTGTGACACATCCGTCTGCTGCAATGAAAGTGTTGCACATTAGGTATCTACTACATGCGCTTACCCATATATAGATCCGTGATGAAGTATTTAATATCATGCCAAAGCTCGCCTTCATGCACCTCGACACCATCATCAACAGCTCCCAGTCCAACTCGTCTGTTAACGAACACGAAGATGCATCTCTTCCGCTTTCTCGTATTGGTTTTTATCACCATTGTTGCGGCTTCAAATTCCTCGTGTTTTGACGGTGGCAACTTTGTAAAAAGTTGCATTTCCGAATCATTCAAGTTCACACCGCAAATGGGTATAACCGCTGTCTGCCAGCGGACCGACGCAAAGAGCAACATTTCTACCACGTTGGGTTTGTCAAAATGCATTGGCTACAACATCAATGAGAATAAGTTGGAGTGGAAGATCCCCCCGTCGTGTAATGCCACCACGGCGGATGGGCAGGGCATGAATAGTACACAGGGGAACTTGTCAGTCTCACTATCCCCAATCCTACCTATGTGACACACTCTCTATTTAATCATGATTAACGATATGTCTCGCGTTAGGGTTGAACTTCTCGACTATTGCATGACCTCGAATAGCAGGTGCGGACCATGGGACCACAGCGATGGGTGGTGGCCAGCATCCCTTCGTTGCAAGCGTGGAGATGAGAAGCCTTCAGACTGGTCCGTGTATGCAGGAATCAATCTGGGTAAGACTAGCCTACATTCCCTCCCCTTATTACAACAATCTTGATAGTCAACTGACGATGATTTTGCCTTACAGCTGAGCATATCTTCAATCATGATGGCCAACTGGGTTGCTTCGGAATGCTTGGACCTTAGATCATTCTTTTTGACCCAAATACCTCTACGAGTTGGTGGAAATAACGTGGTCGATTGGAGTAAGATATGCTGAGGTAATGGGCGGGATGAGTAGTTTCACGGGAGGAAAACTGAGAAATTTACACGGGACAGGCAGGTAATTGTTAAATAGGTACTTAAAAGTCGTGAAATACTTATCAAACGTTATCAAGCGATCTGGGTTGTCTTGATCATGAGCGCGTACTTGTCAACCTGGCTGCCCATCGTAACAAAATACATTGCGCTCCCAATAAAACATCGCCATGAGTGAGTTCTGCCACTGAACCTAAAAGTAGAAGTAGAGTAGACATTGAAGCAAGGACTACCCAGCTTCGCAATACATCCAGAGGAATGCGTGAAAGATTTGGGCTCAAGCGCAGGGCAGTGACTAACATCCTTCAAAATCGACGCTGTCGATGAGCTGTCAAAGTTCCCATTCACAAAACCTCGCGTACCGATGTATCATGTCATGCTGAAAGCAACCGAGTTAGTCTAAGGCCGTGACACACCTCCCCCCAAACAGCGACGGGTTATGCACTCCGGACATCCAACCTCACAGCTATAACCTCCAATTTGAACCCCAGCCAAACCCAGTCCACCATACTCTGAAACTGATTGTATCTTTTTTCTCGACTTCCTCGAACAAGCACTCACCGAATACCAACGACCCCAAGCACAGACTTACACCAACCACACCACCCACAAGATGCATATCCCACGCATCCCACTCACCCTCGCCCACGTTCTCACCACCCTCATCGCCCTCATCCCCCCCATTTCCGCCGCTGACATCGCCAACACCGACCCCAACCAAAAACCCATGATCGACAGCTTCCGCAAGTCCTGCGTAAACTGGCAAGTCGACTCAGCCACCTGCTCCCTCCACGGCATCTGCAAGCTCACCGACGACTCCAAGGAGGCATCCCACCCCAAGCTGCATGGGTGGCGCGAGACAAACTTGGATCTGAACCAGTGCATCTGGTTTGATGCTAAGGAGAGTAAGTTGAAGTGGTTTGAGGAGAAGGATGGGAAGGTTGAGGATTTGTCTGGGTGAGTACCTGTTTCCTTTTCGACTACCAGTGGGGTTTTGTGATGGAATGGGATGGGGATCATGGGGAAGGTATGAATTGGAGCTGACGATGTGAAAACAGGACGGCAAACTTTTGCCGTGATTTTTGTGATTGCTGGCTTTATGGGGGAGGTATGTCGGGGGATATGTTGGCTTGTATTTGTGATTCGGGTAGTCATAAGAGGGACACGTGGAGTTCGTTGAATTTGAGTAAGTCTGCTTTGGTTCCCGGTTTCGTGTTGGAGGGAGCTGACATGGAGTAGCGGAACGTATTGCGAATGGCGGAGGGCATTTTGAGTGTTTTGGGCGGAAGGGGGGCTAGAGGCAGGCTTTGGGCATACTCATGGGTTTGGAAAGCCATTGATGGTCATGATAGCGGTCTTGATAACCTGGGGAGGAGGAGGTGAAGGAGGAGATGAGGAGGGAACTCGGGGGATGATATACGCGACCAGCAGAGGGGAAAAGACCCAATGAAGGCGTAAGAAGACTGCATATAAGTCCCAAGATTTGTGAGGATTGATTTTCGACGGTTGAAGTTTCTCTCTTATGGGGGAGGTGTTGTTCGCAAGCTGGCATGTTGACATGTTGATGCTTGCTTGATGGGACTTGGAAGGATGACGGCCAGGGGGAAATTCAATGGAGTGCGACGGGCATGCGTGACGCTGTAGCTGGAATTGTAGTGGACACTAACAGCCCCATCCGCTATAACCTCGCTGTAAGAGATGACGGAGATGACTTCTCGACCGCTGCTTCTCAAACCCACTGACAAAACAGCTACGATGAGCGGATGGAAGCGAATGAATTCATAGTCGTCATGTAGACTGTAATCAACGTCGTCTGAGCTGTTCCATTCTGTGAAAGTGTATCAAATCGTAGAGTGTCTGGAACGACTTACGCTGCCTTGCGGAGAAGAGGCTCGTGAGATGCTGCCTGTTAGTGTCTGTTAGCGGACGGGAACAACCGCAATCCCCGCGCGCCCACCTTTGTGAACGTCGGTCTCGCAACCAACACCTCTTGGCAGCTTACCCAACCACCAACCACCACTCCAATTCATCACCACCTTTGACGCCCATCTCTACGACGCTGACGGGCTTGTTGTGGCGCTACTTGGCTTCATGCGCGTCAGCCTAGGTACTATACTCTATACGTCCACCGTTACAGCAATCAGCCACAAAATGGACGACAATGTCTTCTGTCAGCTTAGCTCGCGCGGGGTCGAGCACACGACAACGGCAACCCCGCGACGACGAACTTCCTCTTTTCCCAACCGATACCGATAGCAACCTCCCTCCAATATGACTTCAGACGGCGCGATCCCTCACGTCCTATGCGGTCGTTGCTCCCGCATCATCCACTCTGACTGGGTTCAAGAACGACTAGCACGGGTGAAACCATGGACGGGCAACAGCAGTTGGGCATTGGACGGGGATTCGGGACAGGAAGAGAAACTGCGCTTCTTCCACAGTGAAAGCTTGGAGAAGCTGGATGCATCCGCCGCCGCCGGCTGCCATCTGTGTACTCTCATCAGCAAGAAGGACCAATACTTTGAATGGTCAAAACACGAGGAGCATACTGGTCTCGTCCAGGTTGTGGCTTGTGCTGGGCCTTACTCGGTCTGGTTGGAGATAAGCCGGATCCAAGAGCTGGAAGTAGATGAGGACATGGCCAATGACCATGCCGGACTGGACGACTGGCTGGAGGAACGGTACAACGAGAGTTTTGACTTTGCTGGCGCATGGGTTATGGATGACTTTGTCACTGTCCAGCTGCGGAAGGTTCGAAGTGGTAAGTTGCCTGCCTTGATGGGAAAGTCGAGGTTATTTCTGACGTCGTACCCACAGATACGTACTCCCCAGAAGGCCCTGATTCCGACCTCCCACTGTCTCCATCTTCGGATGCTCCCGAAGTCCTCAAATCCATGCAATACTGGTTGAAAGACTGCGTCGAGAACCACCCCGAGTGCAACCGGTATTCCTCTACGCAAAAGGACCCCACTGCCACATGGCTGCCTACGCGGCTCATCGACGTGGGAGAAGTACCCGGCAAACTAGCTCCCCGGTTGGTGATCTCGGCTGCGGAAGGCCTTGCCCAAAAGGGGGCACACTACCTCACGCTCAGCCATTCATGGTCCATCTCCACGAAAGCGCACAACTTGAAGCTGGAGACAGAGAACATGGCCCAGTTGCAAGATAGCATACCCCTTGACGACAAGCTGTCCAAGACGTTTCGGGATGCCATGAAGATAACCCAGCAACTCGGATGCCGTTACATATGGATCGATTCCCTCTGCATCATCCAAAGTGGTCCAGAAGCCAAGGCGGACTGGCAAAGGGAGGGACTCACCATGAGTGACGTTTATGGTCATTCACGCTGTAACATCACTGCATTGGGGACCGGTGGCAACGATGGATGCTACACCCCAAGGAACCCGTTGCAGACCAGCCCATGCCGTATCAAACAGGGTGATGACAAGTCTACCATATACGCCGTCAACTCGCTCCTCGAAAACACGTTCACAGAAAATGTGGAACAGTCGCCCCTGTTCAAGCGAGGTTGGGTCTTCCAAGAAAGCGTCCTCTCTTCGCGAGCGGTATACTTTGGAGCTCCACAGCTCTTCTGGGAATGTCGTCGTCAGGCATTCGCTGAGTCGTGGCCGTTCAAGACTGACACGCCCCGAGTACAACAACGCCTCACCGAGCCTACCCTGCGAGCCACCGGGGACACCCCGTTTTCTGCCAAGACCGTTTTCGAGGCGCTCTGTAACGGCGAAGAACAGCAGACAAAAGACTCCCAGGAAGAAAAGGACAGGGCAAGATACCTGATCGACCACACGTTCCCCTCCTTCCTCGCCTGGGAAAAGATTGCAAAGACCTTCATCGGCACCTCCCTAACTTTTACCTCCGATCGCCTCTTCGCCATGGCCGGCATCGCCCGCGCCATCGAGCACTTCCGCTCCTTCACCTACGTCACCGGAACCTGGCGCGAGCTCTACCCGCTCGACCTCCTCTGGCGCTTCACCCGCGAGCTGGGCGAGCGAAAGAACATCGTCTCCGGCTCCAACGCCCCGTCGTGGTCATGGGCCGCCAAGGAACTCGACGTGCAAGAATCGCTGAAGAACATTGCGGAAAGCGAAAAGAACACGCAGCGGCCCGACCATTGGGATGGGAACAAGCGGTTTTTGGTTGAGTCGGTCACCAGTGTCGCTTACCTCTCTCAGCTTGTCGAGTTTCCTGTCCCCCCTTTTGAGTCGAAGTACAGGCCTGATAAAGAGGGGGAGATCACGATTGTTCTGAAGGGCCGTGTGCGCAAGGGCCTGGTGAAGACGGAGCTTGATGTGCAAAATTATCCGGAGGATCGATTGTATGTCGCAGGGAAGGATGAGTCGCCCGTCATTGTGTACATGGACGATGACACTCCGGCAGATGGGCTCGAAGTGGTACTCGTCTTGTTGATGGAGTGGGAAGGGTTGGTCAGTAATTATTGGAAACGACAGTTCCAGGCTGGCTTGGTTTTGGTGCCGGCCAAAGATGAGGGTGATAAAGGAGGGCTGACGGTCTACCGGCGCGTCGGTGCCTTCAGGACGGGTGAGTTATCAGACTGTCCTGTTAATGCTTTCGACGGGACAGACGCGGAGGAGGTGTTGCGTATTTGCTGAATGCCCGATGCCTCTTCTTGTTCAGAAGGCATTGTCGACGTCAGCTCAACAAAAAGGAGATCTCGTTCTTGCCGGTCATCCAGCCAATGCTCCTATTCACACCGTCCCTTTTTTCCTCGCCCAGGTCTTGGCTTACCCACCACAAAGCGGAACGGAGGCCGCCATCGTATCCATCGATCTCGTGTAGACCCTGGCACAAGCAAAACCTCCACAACGCGATGTAGATCATCGTCAGGTTCCATCCGTGGCAGTTTCCAGATGTTTTCCCCACGTCATTGTCCCCTGACCGTCCACGATGGTGGTTGCTTACTGAGCTCCAAGTCAGCGAGCCTCAGAGAGTCGATAGACCGATCCTTCTCAGCTCATATCAGTTCGTATCGCGCCCAATCCTTAGTAAGAACGTCCTCGTTTTAGAAAAAGACATCATGCTACGTTCCCACGTTTCCTTTCATGTCGTTCAAGTTCACCTCTTCACACCGCTTCGGGCTTTTGACTTGATTGGCGACGACCCGAATACCCCGTTCGACTCACCTTACTCAGCCTCCAGGTCCCAGCGGAACCGATGGCCCGATGCACTCGTACAAGTGTTGCCAAGTAGATGAATTGGAGCTCGTTGATTCGTGGAAAGGATCATTCCCGAAGTCTTGTTCGAGTTTTTGGGCCACACTGCATGCTGCGATCGCGCTCTGCCCTTGCTGCTGAGCCGCTACCGCCAGCACCACTGCCGCTGCAATGTTACCTTCGCTGACAACCCACGTTTTGGGCGATCTCGTGGCATGGCGTTGGTGTAGCGTTGTGTAGCAACGGATGAATCAAAGTTCTCACCTCCCTTTGACTACCGCAATCAACTCCTCTCCCCCCCAAAAAAAAAATTCTTTGCAGCATTTGATGACCTCATCGCTGTGTCCAGCCATTAACACGAAGAAATAAGCGCCCAAGGTGGACTTACAGATCAATGCTGGTTTGTTTGTTAGCTCGAGACTTGCGACCTCCTCGGACAAGGGAAAAGACAAGGGATTCCGGAGCCCCCATTGGTCCAAACAACCCCAAAGCCAGGGTCAAGAACAACAATCGATCGTGTCCCGCACACGTGCACCAAAACTTACTCTATTCACAGCGGGCAATAACCAACTGGATGCTATTTACGCTAGCAGTTCCGCTTGGCTATCTTAAAAGTGGTGAAAGAGCCCTCTGCAAGTATCACGCTAACGAACAAACCAGGGTGAATTATACCGAGCCAGTGTCTCCATATCTCCTTGGACCCCTCGTTTCGGCCATTGCCGAATGAGCCACCTGCACTGCTGCCCTGAGGTTTCGCGAAGCCCGTATATTTCCCTGCTAGGGCATTTAGGGGACGAAAATCAGGACGATCAGTCGAAGCTACGGTGCTTTTAGCCTAGCTTGTGCTGTAAACTCCGCTTGGTGAACGCGCTGGGAAGGGGGAATACGAGAAAGAAGAGTTTCATCCATCTTCTTGGCAATCGTCAGGCCTGCCTTTGGGAGCCAGACGATTTCCGTCCGTTCGATTCCCAGCTGCAGCAGCTGCAGCAACTCGACTCTTCTCCATGCTTCTCGTTCTTTGATCGATGCCCTGAAATCTGAACCGCCAAGCGGGCGATCCCCCACAAGCCGGTGGATGCCGAACTTCCCTTCTTGTCTACGGACCACCAAGCAAAACAAGCCACGACGATACGAGCTGGCAGACGGTGGCGGTGACTTTTGGTGAGGTGACCGTCAACTGGCGGGCAAGCGAGCAACGTAACAGCCAGCAGGTACGGTAACAGCGGCATCGAGGGAGGATCCGTTCCGTGGATACGGGGATGATCATCATCAGTGCCCTGGGTCGACTTCTTGAGACTCCAGTCCGTCATCCGACATCCGTCCCTATCCTCTCCCAAGATCATCAAGTATAAGATCTCGAGAATCCCTTTCTGTCTTGCCCATCCATCCATCTCAACCAGCATCAGCATCATTATCAACACTTCCAACACTTACCAACCTAAACCTTAATCACTAATCACCACCACCCAACCAACCAACCAACCCCTACCAAACCCTTCAAAATGGTCAACTTCACCCGCGCCGCCGCCGCCCTGGCCCTCGCTGCCACCGCCACCGCTGCCCCCGCCAACACCACCGTCAAGGCCACCGAGAGCGGTCTCACCTGGACCGTCTCCGACTTCGACTTCCACGCCGACTACATCTTCACCACCCCGGCCCACCAGAACAGCTGGGGCTACGTCAAGTTCGCCTTGTCCTCCGACAAGACCGGCCTGGTCTACTCGTGCTCCGCCGCCTCCAGCCAGATTCCCGACTTCTTCTACGACTTCAACGACTACTACCAGTGCACTGCGCCCGAGGGCGCGGCTGAGGGCAGCAAGGCCAGCTTCAAGTATAACAGGCCCGATGGCAAGTTGATTTTGGAGGAGACTGTTGTTCCTGCTGAGGGAGAGACGTAAGTAACCTACCTGTAACTCCTCTTGACTCTGTTGTTCATCAGACACGACGAGTAAAAGACAGGAATGAGAAAAGGGAGGAAACAGAAAGGCTAACATGATGGAAAAAAACAGTTACACTGCTTCTGGATCCACCACCATCAAGACTACCTGCACCGATGAGACTAAGGGCCCTAGCCCCACTTGGCAGGTTGGCGAGATCTACACCGAGAGGCACATCGTTTGCGAGAAGGTCGATGCTACTGTTGCTGGTACCGTTGCTTAAGCGGGTTGACTAGATACGGTTCACCTTGCCAGCCTAGAGCTAGCAAACGAGTAGTATGGGATATTGGTATAGACTCTAATGGGGTGAAACGAATCGATAATATTGAATTGGATGACAGGATGTACTTAGGTCAGCTTTGGATAATAATTTAGCAAGCCATTTTTGTATGGAATCTTGACCGATCTCAATGGATCTTATCTGATGGTGTTGATGCAATGCTTAATCGGATCTCAAATGGATCTTATCTGATAACTTCAGCCCTAGGATCCAATGTGACGCACCTTTATGCTGACTTCTAATCGAAGATCTTTTGCCTTTTGGAGTAGTCTGACTGCTGCAGCCCTTTAAAAGCACCTTCCATCACCTCGTCGAGCTCATCATGTTTTGCTACCTATGACGAAAAGCCCGTCAGCATAGCGTCTAGTCTGGTAACATTGGAATCCTTCCTTATAACCCCTCGCTGAAGGAATCAAAAGCACATACGACCATACCCACTGGAAAACTCGGGATCCCGTCCGCTCTCCTATAGATAAGCTAGTGAGGGGAAGGTTATTTATGGGAGGAGTTTTTGATAGGGGATATAACAATATTCTCTTATTTACTTACTAAGCTTCTCCCTAAGAGTTCTACCTACAAACACTCCACGACTTGGTTTGGTTAATTGGCGCTTACCGTCTAGCTGGTTGGTGTGAGTGGCCACAGCATCCAGACCGTAAATATTCGAACGTAACTAAGGTAGAAACTGATCAGTACTTGTCCGCGAGGATGAAGCGGTGGGGAGATCGGTGGTAGCAGTCAATTGAGACTTGTATCTGTAATATTGCAGACCTGTCCTCAGCGACCAATCAACGTCCAACGGGCCAGGCACCGTCTTTTGTCGTCGGTATCCTGTTTCGGTTCTCATGTCATGACAAGCACTAATCAGCATCAACACACCCGCAGGACGAGGCTCATTAAAGAAGACACCACCATAGAAACTCATTGCCAAGCATCATTACGATGTTATCCTCCAGTCTTAATCCCCTAGCAGAGACGCCTTGTAACCGTTTCCCTCACTACCCATAACCTACGCACCGATACCGGCCAGTTCACTCTTGTGCTTCCCCGCAACCGGATAAACGGTACCCTCGCTGATATTCTTCAAAATCTGGGTGTCCGTAAACTATTCCCTTGTGGTGTACGTACGATCTTGGCCTTGGTGTTATTAACTTCCTTAAATCGTCTAGTAGATCATATCGGATGAGGATCTTACATACGATCATCGTCAAACGGGGTATTCGGCATCCTTCGGCGCGCCCTCACTCGGTTGATTTGCAGGAACGTGCCAGCTAGTCCTAATTGAGAAGGTTGATGCTACCCCTAACTGCGAATAGCATGGCACTTTTAGCATTTCCACCACTGGCACCTCCAAAAATGGCTCCTTGGCTACCCTGGCATGATCTTTTAGCAGCGTCGCATAGTGATCATCTTGTAAATTTGCCAAGAGAGTAAGGTGTCTTTCGACAGAACAGATTACATATTGATAAGCAGGACGTGCCAGCTAGTCCTAATTGAGAAGGTTGATGCTACCCCTGACTGTGAATAGCATCACACTTTCCTCTTAGCGACCTTCAGAAACGGCTTCCTCGTCCAAGCGCTTTGAGACCCTCGGGCTAGGATACTTGGGGATGCTTGTGGAGGCTGTGGTAGTAATCGGTCGAGGCTCCTACAATAGGGTATGTTTGGCCGGGCTGGGAGAGATCGATATCGGGGTAGGAAGGAGGGATGGTCGAGTTTGTCGTGCCCCGTAGGATACCTACTTATACTCATGTATTCCCCCCTATAACCTCTTCCCCTAGACAGGCTATCCAGACATCTTCAAATCAATCTCAGTCTCGACACACATCACCATGATCTCCAACGTCCTCACCGTTGCCACTCTGGCCGGCGCAGCCATGGCTGCTTGCCCACTCTCTGTCCAGATTGTCGGCGCAGACCATCACGTCGCCCAAGTCTCCGTCACCAACACCGGAGCCGAGCCCATCACAGTCTTCAAGGGCAACACGGTGCTCAGTGAACACGCTACCAAGGATCTCCTCGTGACTGATGCCTGTAAGCAAAGCCCCCGTTCCCCCTCCCCTTAGCATTGTCCCAACGCATCATGGCTGACATGTCCATAAGCCGGCAAGGCACTTCCCTTCGAGGGCGCCTACGTCAACTACAAGCGTAGCGGCGTCTCTCCCGACATGTTCCAGACCCTCCAGCCCGGCGAGTCCGTCACGGCCTCCGTCAACGCCGCCAGGACCTACAGGCTCTCCGGCGTCAAGAGCGCCAACATCTCGGCCCTCCAGGGTTTCAAATACGTCACGGGAACGACCGCGCCCGACTCGCTCAAGGACCTCTCCTTCTGCGAGGCCAGCTCGGACTCGTACACCATCACGCCCGACCAGAGCAAAGCCGCCGAGTAAGCCCACCCACCCGCCTGTCAGTCACTCATGAAGCCCCGTCCCCGGCTAACATATTCCTACTCCCCAAAAGTGACCACATCTCCAAGCGCCTAGCAGGAGCTCCCTCCTCCCGCATCGCCAGGCGCTCCGTTACCTACCACTCCTGCTCCACCGCGCAGACCAACTCCCTCAAGACCAGTGTCTCCGACGCCATCTCCATGGCCGGCGCGGCCTACACGGCCGCCGGCTCGGCGGCGGACTACTTCACCACCTGGTTCCGGTCCACCTCCCAGGAGTCCAAGGTGCGCTCCATCTACAACGACGTCAAGAACGTCCAGACCACCTCGCCCGCCATCTCCTGCACCGACACCTACGGCGACTGCTCCGACGGCAGCGCCCTGCTGTACACGGTCCCCAGCGCCAACACCATCGTCCCCTGCCCCAACAACGGCTTCTGGGGCTTCCCCGAGTTCGCCAGTACCTGCGCCGACGACGACTATGACAGGGCTGGCAGCATCCTGCACGAGATGACGCACCTGTACGGCACGGATGACTATGCGTACGGCCAGGCGGCTGCGAAGCAGCTCTCGGCTACGCAGGCATCGGCGAATGCTGATAGTTATGAGATCTATGCTGGGAGTGTGCGTCTTGGTGGGTGCAGCTCCTAGAGGAGGATGGGTGGCGGGCACGTGACAGATCTGGTGACAAATTCCATGACGACGATCATGATAATTTATGACCATGGCTCCGATAGTCCGTGGTTTGATGATGTAGTACGAGATAGACGAATATGAACTGCTTCCTCCGAGTCGTCCGAATGTCGGTGGCCAGTCCCTCACCGTCGATTCGTTCGTTCACACTCACCGTAATGCCTCCGTAACGAACAATTGGATACGGGAGGTGATTGTTCAGTTTTTTGACCCTACCACGTGATTAAAAGACCCGATTGATATCCTTCTCACTCCCATACACAAGCTTAGTGAGGGCCAGACTAGTAGTTGGGTCGGTGACGACCAGCGAATCCCTGGTGTTGTATGTTTTTTTCTTTCTTTTTTTTCGTCCACTTTGTATCATCATTATCTTTTCTTTTTTTGCATGCACACACATCAAACAATACTGTGTCATCATCCTGCTTCGCTTCTTGTTTACGATAGGAATCCAAATGGTCGTTAAGAGGCGAGTGGAGTTATTTCTTTCTTGAGCGGCGGCAGCTCGTCCGTCCTCATCGAGTGATTTCGTAGTATCTTGGTACTTGAGTCAGTTGGGATCTAGTGCTTGAGTGAATGATGTGAACTTGGATGATAAAAGGTCTCTCTAGATCGCTCTCGAATAAAGCTGTTAGCAAGAAAGCAAATTTGATGCAATCATCAATCGGACCGATCTTAGTTGATCCGTCGCCCGTGGTTTGTAACGGACCATGGCTTCTAATCGACATTATCTTTTGTTTTTCGTGTAGAGTACCCGTCAGGGACAAAAAATCTGTTAAATCTACCCAAGGGGACAACGGGTAAAGGTGCAAATGAGAACAGAAAGAAACTCACCGTTGGTAGTCATGGTGATTTTGTAACCCCGAGGAGTTGGTTCGATTGCTGATCACTTTACAAGCACCCTTACTGGCATCGCCTATCTTCCACTCTGAAGTTTTTCCTGAAGTTCTCCTGCTGTTGAGTGTTGACTTGATCCTACTGTTGCCGGTACCGTTGCTTAAGCGGGCTGAGACTATGATAAGGGTTTCAGGAAAAGGTTGAATGGATAGTCCGGCTGTGACGAGCAAGACTTGTGTATGGAGCTACGATAAAATTGGTTGGATGACGTTGATTTGATGACTATATCTGCTTTGGAACAAAGCTATCAGCGAGCAATATGATGCATCAAAGTCTGGGACCTCAGCTGTGTGACCGTGACGTACCTTGACTTGGGTGAGAGGACTTTGATGAAGATGTAGTCAACCGACAGGTTGGGATGTTTGCGACAGTATCCAACCCCCTAACTCCATCTTCTTATATGAGACTTGACTCGCTTGATGATGCTGATGATTCACACAAACATGGCAAGGAAAGGGGATAACGAGAAAGAAAGGGGATAACGAGAAAGAAAGGGGATAACGAGAAAGAAAGGGGATAACGAGAAACAAATTGTTTAATCGGAACCCTCGTACACGTTGTAGACGGGAATGTTCCTCTTGAGGTAATCCCTCCACTGGGGAAGGGTGCGCTTGTAAGGGGTGTTGGTGGACTTTTGGAGGTCCTCAATGGCAGAACCCCACTTGACGAGCTCGGCCTCACCGTAGGCAGTCTGCATGATGCCGAGACCGATGCCCATGCCGCTGACGGAGTGGGTACCGGCGGGAAGGGTGATCATAGGGTAGCCGGCCTGAGCAGCGATCTGGGGAGCCTGAGCGACATCAGGAGGAACAAGGAGACCGGAGATCTTCTTGCCCTTGTAGGTAAGAGCGTCATCGATGCCGTTGTGGGTGGAGGACTGGGTGAAGTTAAGGGCCTGGTAGTAGGTCTCATCCTTGATACCCTTGGTAGCGAGGGAAGCGAGGAAGCCATCCTGACCAGAGTAGAAGGCGGGGTGACCAAAGGGCCAGGGGTGGCCACCCTCGGTGCCATCGTTGTCGTAGTTGAACTGGATAATATCCTCGAGAGAGCGGATGTTGGTGTTCTCGAGCTCGGAGAGGTAAGTCTTGATGTTGTTGTAAAAGTCAACCTTGACGACGGTGTACTCAGACTCGTTGGGGTAGCCGCGGTTGGCGCCATAGTCCCAGTCCCAGCCGTAGGGGCTGACGATTCTCTCGTAATCGGTAATCTCGGTGCCGTTGATGATGGTTGCGCCAGCATCCTCGATGAGCTTGATAAGGGCGGTCAACTGGCGAACCTGCTCAGGGTCGGCGTAGCGCCAGAAGGTGTTCCAGGGAATACCGAAGACGGCGTCCTTGAGGGCAGCCTTGGTGGTGAGGTAGGATGCGTAGCCGTCCTCGGGGGTCTTGCCGTCCTGGGCAAGGGTGTACTCGTCGCGCGGATCAAGGCCGTAGATGGCATCAAGAGCATAGACAGCATCACGGACGGTACGACCGAAAGTACCGACGGTATCTTGGTGCTCGCTCTCGGGGATGACACCGGCACGGGAAGTAAGACCGACGGTGGGCTTGAAGCCGACAATGTTGTTGCGCATAGCAGGGTTGATGACGGATCCGTCGGTCTCGGTGCCAAGGGAGAAGGCGATGGTGTTGGCAGCGACACCAACGGCGCTACCGGAGGAGGAACCACCAGGGTTGACGGTCAGGTTGTAAGCAGAGCGGCACTGGCCACCGCGGGCCGAGTAACCCTCGGAGTAGTTGTTGCTGCGCATATCGGCCCACTCGGAGAGGGTAGCCTTGCCGAAGAGAACGGCACCGGCGTCACGGAGCTTGGCGACAACGTGGGCATCACGGGGGACAAGGCTGCCGAGAAGAGCCCACGAGCCAGCAGTGGTCTCGAGCTGATCCTTGGTGGCAATGTTCTCCTTGACGGTGAAGGGGATACCATGGAGAGGACCGCGGACCTTGGCGGCGGCACGCTCCGCGTCCATCTGAGCAGCGATGGACAGGGCATCAGGGTTGTACTGGAGGAGGGAGTTGATGTAGAGATCGGTCTGGAAAGTACGGAGGACATAGCAACCGACAAGCTGGACCGAGGTAAGGGTGCCATTGTTCATGGCAGCCTGCATGTCATCGATGGTGGCCTCCTCGAGCTTGAAATTGCCGCAGGGAAGAACAGGGAAGAGGATGTTGCTGAGCGCGCTCTCCTCCTTGAGAAGCTTGATGTCCTCGGTGGAAGGGGTTGGCAGGGCAGCGCCCAGGCACATGCCAATCGCCGTGGCGGCGGCTAGCCAACTCTTGAGGAGAAGCATCACCAAACTGTTGATGTGTAAACAAACAACTGAAGAAAAAAGTAAGGCAGGAAAGAGCGAATGCAACGCTAAGGGATGACAAGTAGTCACGTCCCGGCGGTGTCCAGTGACTCCAGTCAGGGAAGGCACAGCATGGCATATCATGGACATCAATAGTAATGGAAGGTATGGAGATGACAGATGGACAAGTTGATGGAGTCGCTGTGATCCTTCATGTTGTCTTGTCTTGAGAAATTCGTTATCGGATGCGAGTGCGAAGACCTGGGACGGTGCGGGAGTACCTCGAAAGTGACGATGCCATGCCATATCCGATTTCCAGCCGACATGTCTGGAGGGTAGACGGGCCCCCTAGATGGAACCAGACACTGCCAGCTGGAGGGCGCTGTTTCTCCCCTGTAGTCGCAGTGGGGTTGTGTGGTTGTAGTGGGTTGCGTTAGATGAACTGTCCCTGTCCAGACTTCTCGGCGGCGTGGACAGCAGGGTTGGTGAGGGGGGCACTAACAGCTCTGGCCACTGGCGTCGTGTTTCTGGAAAATGGCCCGTGCTCCCATCGCTAAAAGGCTAGACTAGAACCTCGTTCGCTTCTGCTCGCCCAATCCGACATGTGCGCAAAAAAACATGAACCCCGCCAAGCAACTTTGACATCCGTCCATCCCAGCCTCCCAAGCCTCCATGGTTCGCGATGACGACGCCGATCACGGCTACAAGATACCACCATGCCCTCGAGACGAGCGATCCTGGCCATCGACAAGTAAACAAATCCACATCCATTCAACCATGACACATTATGCTTCGAGAGCCTTGGACCCCCGGTACTGCGAGTTCGTCTCGCTGTTCTCCGTCAAGTCAAAGTCGACCCGCACCATGATGCCTTCGGTGCTGGCCGTCCCGTCGTCGTCGCGGTTACGGCTCTTGGTGTCGTTATACGTGTAGTCGCTGTTGGAGCTTAGCTTGTTGTGGTGCTGGGGCCGCAGGCTGAGGTTGCGCAGCGTCACGGATGTGCCCTTGGTCCTGCCCTCGTTCGAGTACCCAGATGAGTGTCCCCCGGAATTGGAATCGTGGCCCGTTCTCCGGATGAACTCGTCGAACATGGGCTTGATGCCGGGAATCGACAACGAGATCAAGGTCGCTCCGACCTCCGATACCTCGACCGCCAACAAGGGGCTGTACGTCCATGTCATGTCCATGTTCCACTGACCTGCGATGACCAGCACCAAACGAGCAATCGAGATGCCAGTAACCCTGTCACGTGTCAGTCAACAACCATCTTCTGTCCATGATTGTGCTAGACTTACAAGATACCAGGCAGCAAAATGCACGCCAGCTGCAGTCTTCGCTTGCGCGGCAGATCAAGGATCCAGATCATGGCCAACGGGATGCCAAAGAGCAACAGGTCGCAAAACAGCGATATGGCCGAGTTGACACTGTACACGACACCCCATGGCAAGCACTCGTAGCCCTCGACGCCCTCCTGCCAGTTGTCGATGTTCGTGTATGGCCACAGTCCCGTCACCGGAGTACAGTGGAAAATGATGAGGAACAGCTGCGGCAGGAAGCCCACCACCAGGACGCCCATCAGGATCTGAATCGCCAGTCGGAACCCGCGGTGGATGCTGCAGATGCGGTGGTAAAAGGTCAAACCCGATACACGGCAGACCAGCAACGCAACGGTGTAGACAATGTGTGCCGCAAAGTCAACGATCTCACTGAGGTTCACCTCCTCCGGCGTCAGCACATACATGATGTAATCATAGTGCCGCCCCGATCCAATGTGGATCTCTTTGATATCCAGTACCACAAACGCTATAAGAAGGGCCTGAATGGTAAAGGGTCAGAGTCTTGCTGTCAAAAGTGTGAGTGGTAGAGGCACTCACCAGACCCAGTAGCGCCAACCAATCATCAGGTCCGGTTCGCCTCAGCACAAAGGCTCTTGAAGCAATTCGGCATAGCACAATGACGCCCGTCAGCACGGTGACGAAGATAATGGCGCCAATCGCAGGTTTGTCTCGGGATTCCTCTAACCAGGCAATGCTGATTCCTTCCGGGATTCGCCCAGCCTCGATCGCCCTCGTTATCCTCGGGTCGGTGCTGGTAGTGTTGGACATGGTGGTCTTGGCTCACGGCTTCGGATGCCGGACACCGTTCGATGGCGGACACGCCGGATTGTATCCTGGAAGAACGGCTGCCGTCCTTTTTGTCGTTGTCCTTCGCACTTGCTACCAAGAACCGATCGGCATATGCGAGTCTCGGACAGCACCAACCAAGCTCAAATCCAGTGGGAACGTGCTCAAAAATGCGGGTTCTATGGCTATCTTATGCCCTATACGCCCAGCCAAAAAAGGACGGGAATTATACAAGCCAGGACACCCCAGCTTGCCTAGCAAAATTAAGGGCTCCGCAATCGCTTCACTTGGGCCCAAAACCAGTCAAGAAAGACATTTCGAGCGAACCAAGCTATCGGGCAGCTTTTTCCTCACCGCGCCTCTCGACCACTCAGATTCGCATCATGAACTCCAAAGGAGGGTATGGCCAAGAAACTAGAATTATATGTGCCCCCTCCATCTGTTCGGATGAACACTCTTTATGGCTAGCTCAACTGTGACTGCCTCCGAGTCGGTTCACATCACGCCATGCTCATATTCCTCCTATCCACCTAGCTGAGGTGCAAAACTTGGCTTCATCACAACGCAACTATCTTTTCGTCGGCTCGGTCCTCCTGAAAATGCTTGGGTGACTTGATCGCTTGGAAAGCGCAAGAAATCGGGTTGGGTTGCGCAAGAAAGTCAAGTACTTGTATTGGGGTTGTGATGGTTCAACGGCTTGTAGCGCATAAACTCGATGGAGCCCCAAGAAGAAGCTTATCCGAAAGGACGCCGAGATAGGCGCTGGCAAGTCAGGGCTCCCAGGTCCGAAGTCCAGACTTGTCTTGATTTGTACGAAAATCGTGGAGGCCTTTCGGTTGATGCAGAAAATTCGACACACAGACCTTCCTTCCTCACATGGACAAGATCGGAGTCTTGCGGTCTGCACAAATGATGATCATGGGTGATCATCAACAAAGTCTATTCCAAACCCAAACCAGCATGGTTTACACTACGATAAAAAGCATCCCGACGCTTTGGTTTACTCAATCAAGCGTATGTTGCATCCCGTCTGTTTTAAACTTCCTTCATCTGGTCGTTGCTGACAGTCCCAGTGCGAACACAACAGTGAAAACCACCAAGAGCAGGGCACAGAACTCCCAATCACAAATGAAACGATAGCCCTTGCTCGCTACTCGCGCCTGGGGGCGCGAGGCGCTTCTAGCCCAGACGAGTAGTGCTACCTTCTTTCGAACCTTATCTTCGTCATTAACAGCATGCACTGCTCAAAGATACGCCAAGTATTAGCAACATCAGTTCGTCCGATCTGTAGTTCACAACCGGCCCGATCTCAATCCAACGATAAGACAAAAGACACGGCGGAATCCTGCGGGGGTGGGATACTAGCACGGAACCACTGGGCGCAAACTTCGTTAAATTACAGAAGGAAAAGTCCTGAAAAGCCCTCAACATGTCAATCCCTGCCTGCCCGATCCGGCAATTTTTCGTCGACGGTGGAGGGCTGCGACTGGACTGGACCATTCTTCTGGAAGCGTCAGTGGACGTCTCCTAGGCTAGCGCGTGGCAACCATGTTCACCATGGATCCCTAGCTGCAAGATCAGCTGTCAGGGGGTACGTGATCGGGCCTCGCTAAGGGCCTTTTTGAATTTTAGTGTCCGATGCAGGTACGATGCTACGCACCCAAAAGCAGACAGTGTGTACCTGATGAGGCA
Organism: Neurospora sp. CHS-2018b; assembly: GCA_009806015.1. Taxonomy (NCBI): domain Eukaryota; kingdom Fungi; phylum Ascomycota; class Sordariomycetes; order Sordariales; family Sordariaceae; genus Neurospora; species Neurospora sp. CHS-2018b. The sequence continues at coordinate 1,675,334 of RAOV01000016.1, read as the reverse complement.
ACCCGGTCATCCGGTGAAGGGGTCCAGGGTCCAAAGTTCATTTTGACCACTCATGACTCATGAAAAACCATAGCCGTCACTCAGTCTATCAACCAAATCGTGACCAAAAACGCAAGGCAGAGCCGAGATAACGAATTGTTCTATGCTCTTATATGGACTAACCTGTCCTTGGCACCGAGTACTAGAACATCAAGCTGACTCGAGAATATAGAAGTACATGGCCTAGAACGCCGTCTGCGTTTTTATCGAACCCAGATCCTAACGGAAAACTTAAAAGAAACTTGGCAGTTTCGGGGAAGAAATGAGTCAAATCCCACGGCAGTGGGACGCAACAAGAGGGGGGGCGGACGTGTCAACCATCATCCCAACAGGAAGGCTTTGCCAAGCCTTGAGATTCTGTCGGCACGGAGCTCTTTCCCGGTTGGAAGTCGAAATGGTTGTCATTAGGTAAGTTGGTGAGATCTTTAAACATCGTTAAGGTACGTCATTCCACGTGGCCGTCTATCAGGCTGGGTTTGAGATCTCTTCCACGTGGTTGGCTCCGTGTCTCGGGATACTTTCCGGCGATGATCTTTGGGTGATTCCTAGCCGACATCAAGGGACCTCCGAAGGGGACCTGAGCGAGTCACTCATTTGATGCTCATCTACTTGTCTGGGAATGAAAATGTTCAACCCTCATCATAGATGATGGTATTTCTACTAACTGGATAGGCTACCTCGTCACGAAGCCTACCGCTGCGGCAATTCCTCACTTGTCAATCCTCGAAGCCTTTTTTTATCAATTATCTTCACGAATCTCCTCAATTCCTTCGGCGATGTCAACATTCCTATTCCTTAGAATCTCTTCTGGACCGAATTCCTTCTACCATTGGCTGGTATCACAATCTCATAACCCTCCGAGGCCCTGCTCGCGCTCATCGACGAGAATACGAGCATACAGCGCCCTATGTTCCCGTGCGTAGTTCGACACCTGGAACGCAATCCCATACACGTATCTCGCTAGTTCCCAGCTATGCGTCTCCCCGCGCCAGAAAGACCACCTTTCTCCCTCTCCTGTGTGATCTGGGGCGTCGGGCTGCTGGTTCCCCGTGATACTCTCTTCTCTGGTACCTCTGAGGCAGCCCCATAGCTCTAGATGGTACAGTGGCTTGTCACTATATCCTGCAATCCGCCTCTGATTCTCCTGGTAAAAGTAATCCACCAGATTCACCCACGACGTTGTCCTGAGATTAGCGTCTCCTAGCGACACCTTCCAAAGCGTATCGGCATGGTTTTCCATGATCCGTTCGACATCCTCCCTCTCACAGTCGTTGAAATGTGACAGCGACAACGACTGCAAGTGTGGCCACCGGAATTCCGGATCGATAACGTCCCCCAGCGACCACCTATACCAGTGACCTTCTGGAAACATCTCGTCGTCGCGGTACCGCACCCTATCCCTTTCAAACGTCAGGTGTCGCAAGTTCGTCAGCGACTTCAAGAATGATCGAACCCGCCCTGATGACATGATGTCGCTGAGTCTCGTCTGGGACATGGGAGGGATACACTCGCTCGCCGCAACGTGAATCGGATTCCCATGGCGGATCTGGATCTCCAGCGTAGTCAAGTTCGCCAGCGCTTTTTCAATAGTCGGCGTGAAGAAGAGTCCCGGATCATCAAGCACGCACCAAGACAGGTTCTTGATCCGCAGCGTCTTCAACCGCGCCTTTCCCATCACCGCTTGCACCTCAAGATACCGAACCAGAGATCGCAGAACCCTCTCCTCCGTTTCAGGCGTGGAAATGCTCGGAAACGCCGTCCGCCACGGCGCGTACCGAAACGGGTTCCTATCGCTGTGCAGCGCCACCGAGTTCAGCGGAGCAGCGAGGCTCAGCTCCCGACAGGCGGCCAGCGTGATGCTCTCCAACGCAGGGAACTGTTCCAGACACATGACGATTCCGTCATAGTCACGGTTGGGCGAGTGGTCAACAGCCAAGAACTTGGCCTGGTCTAGCAGGACCTCCTCGTACCGCTGGCGATCGAGGGCGATTTGTTCGGGGGTCCGTCGGTGGTGGCTGATCAGCGGCCGGTAGCGATACTGGTACCACTCCGGAGATAGGAGATCGATCCGCCCTGATCCTTCCGGGTGGTTGACGTAGTGCGGCAACCAATTCCGAGGGTGGTCGGTTGTGTTCCAGGTGAACTCCTCGGGCGCAATCTCCTCGTTCAGATTTGGAGAAGACTCGAGACGTCGCCATCGCGGCTCGGCAAGCGTGTCGGTTACGTAGTAGATTGAACGCACACAGGGCGCAATGTCGGGTGAGTTGGCGAGCTGTTGGACGTGGTCGGCGTCGCTGTGAAGGGGAGAGACGACGAGGACGGGGAACGAAGCGCGGGTGGCGCTGGGGAGGAAGCGGTGGGAGATGAGACGGCAGAGGCGGGCGGTGGGGACGGGGAGGAGGGAGAAGATGCGGTCGAGGATCTCGTTGGGGAGGTCGGTGAGGCAGAGACGCTGGGTTCGGGACAGGACTTGGGGGTCCATTTTCGGTTGGTCTTGGTGGTGTGCTTGGTTTGGTGGCTGGTGGTGTTTTGTTGATGGCAATATCGCTTCTTTGGTAGGGCGCAGGTAAGGAAGGGAAGCTATGGAGGCCGATTAGGGGCGGCTTTAAGTAGCGAAGTCCGCCTGTTTTGGGATCTACTCATGGGGTTTTGGAGGAGAGGATGATTCACTGATTACGGGTGAGAGCTGCTTCACGGGCTTCATGAACGCTTGAGCTCTGGCGATGTGATGCTGGAGTGATTCCTACAAGCAATCCTCAGGATGTGGCTCGTCACGGCGCCGAATGCATTGAAGACACTCTGCGATCTGGATGTCTTTCGGACGAGAAGTCTGTTCGAAGCATGTCCCATCGGTGACATTGACTACTGAAGCGACTCGTTTACTCATGGAATATTGCAAGTTTCCATGGATCAGTTCTCTTTCGTGGACACTGATGCGGCCAAAGCAGAAGGAAGGCGCGACGGAACCCACTAGCCAAAAAACGCTGTGCAGAATGGACGTCTTGTGGAGGAGAGATCGTTTCAGTCTATAGCCCATTACTGGCATTATTCAAATCAGATAACTCCATATTGCTCGTGAATAGCCGCTGTTTGATGCCCATCACAGTTACCTTTGAGGTTCGACTGTAGCTAAGCCAAGATACGGTGGTAGCAAGACGACGGGCATCCCCGATCTCAGTCACCGAGATGGTGAGCGCATACGATGCAGTAACAATGCGCAATCCTCGCCGAAATTTCCGTGCATGCACGTCACCCCTTATCTCAATCTCCCTAAGCATCATATCAAGTCCATTTATTCGGTTAAAGAACCATTAGATGCGCGCATCATCCTCGTCTTCTAACCCGACTTACACCACCATTTGTCGGAGTGGCCCGTGCGCTAGCTGGCACCCTTCACCGGGATAGCCAGACCAAGCCGACTGACCTCGTCCTTTCTAGCCCTCCATACGTTTCTAGTCTTGCTCTTTGTAGTCACTCAATGTATCACCAATTTAATAATCAGTCGCTTACTTTCTTCGCGTCCTTGTGCATCGCACAGAATCCCGTCCAGGGGCTGACAGAAACAGACCCACACCTACACAGCTGCCAACCAATTGCCAAGCACTTTTAGTGGAACCTTCCAGATTGGGGTACATAAGCACAAAACCCGTACCCAATTTTCAACAAAGGCGCCAATGGTCTAACGGCTAGGATTCATCCCTTCCAAGGATGAGGTGGGGGTTCGATTCCCTCTTGGCGCAACTTTTTTTCTACTTTTATTTTCACTTTTTCAGTTTGTCGATGATGGGTTGCTTGTGTTTCCTCTTTTACGATATTTTTTGGCTTCTTTCTCTGCAGTTTTTGGACTCGATTTTGGGTAAGGAAAAATGCAGTCGGGAGATGGTCAGTTTTGGTGGGATCACAGGCAGGGCGCCGTAATTTTTGGTGGTTACGGTTTTCCTTGCATGTTTGGAAGTTTACTATTGCCAAGGGTGTTGTGATCAATATTTCGAGAACAATTCGATGATCATAAAACTTCTTCCTCGTCTGTCTTACACAAAAAAACCTCATCAAGACAACAACATCCATCGTTTATCTTGCCCTCCTCACCTTGCACCGACAATTCTTCAATTTCCGACCAACATCAAAACCACCACTCTGGACATGAACCAATCGCATTCGCCGGATACTCAGCTCCTGTCTGTCAGACAACACTCGATGCGGCGGAGCGGCGCTTACCCAACGTGGCTTATGCGGATGTCACCCTCCTTATTTTCTTATTGTCTTACAGGAGAAAAGCTTATCTTCACTTCCAATCCCAGGGCCATCAATCGGGATTTTGCACGTGCAAATATCACCAGAGGATGTCGGGAATGTCGATCTTTCACGAACGTGCCGTCTAAGTACGCCCGCTATCCCCGCTTTACATGTGTTGGAAGTTTTCATTGAATTGCAAATGGCACCCAGGTAACTTGCTCGTTGGGACATCTTATGTTCACACATGCCCCGATGCACTGGAATGGCGCCGTGAATTTCAGAGCCAACTGCAGCATCGTATCTTCAGCTGGCCATTCGACTGCCTCTCTATGCCTCTCAATACCACCCTCCGCTAACGCAACATTGCCGCAGAGAAACAGCCTGAAAGGATCTTTCACCATTGTCTACCTGATGCTACCCTCTAATCTTCCCTAATCCCGAAATTATTTCATTCTTCCGAGAGTCTGATCGAGCTAGGAATCACTGGCGAGACCTAGAACATCCGTTCAGGAACCAGGGGTAATTTTCTTTATCCACGCTAGTGACGTTAAGTCCGAGCTGAAAAGTTATCGGAATGATCTTAGTGCTTTACTGCAAGTGTGCAAGCCATTCACATGTCAAAGGATGGAAGAGAACTCGAAGGGTTTTGTGGCTTCAAGCCACCAAGTGCCTGGAGATAAGCCGTCGTCTGCGAGGAACGCGCTGAACTCGGGTGCAGTAGCAAACAGGAACATCGATGATGGAACCTATAGCATCCCTCGGAGTTTCCGCAAATACCGAATATGAATGCTAGTGCTAGCGGTCTGGCAGCCTCGTTGCCGTTCAAGTCGCGGGAAAGAGCAACGGGTTTCGAGTCCTATATGGATCAAGAAGGCGCCGTATCATCACATATCCATCTACACCCAACCATCGCCATCCGACGGCGCAGGCCTCAGCCGCATACTGACTAGCCCTCTTCTGGACCTGGAGCCTAGATCAACGGGTCCCAGCATCATGTCAGCCACCCCCAGAACCGATAATGTTTCGTCATGGCGGTTGTGATGTTCCATTGTGTCGGTCTTTTCCAGACCCCACTGCTCGGATATCTTAGAAGATTCGGTGATAGAAGTCCAAGCCACTTATAATTGGTTGAACTTACGCCATTGCTTTTAGCATAGTGAAGCTTCTAGCTTGCTATAAGGTAGACGAGCACTCGCTGCTTTCTTGCATCCTTGAGCTTCCTTGAAGTTGGAACGGGAACGGGGACGTCACACGAACACGCAGCATTCTTCCAACCACGATGGCAGTCCTCAACTGGGCCAGCTCCCGTGCTGGCACTCTCAGTCCCGGGACAGCGGCTTTGCTTGTCGTTGTCATTACGACATGGCTGCTGTACGTTATCGGCCTCGCAGTTTACCGATTATACTTTCACCCCTTGGCCAAGTTTCCGGGGAGGAAAATGGCTGCCGTCACCACTTGGTACGAGTTCTATTACGAGTTCCGGTATGGGGGGAAGTACTATTTTGAAATAGAAAAGATGCATAAGGAGTTTGGTAAGGAAGCGTCGCAAGCCCAGCACAAAAGTCAGAGCTAACTGGTTGGTGGACTTAAGGACCGATAGTGCGCATCAATCCCTACGAACTGTCAATCCATGACCCGGAGTACTATAACGAGCTTTATGTGGGAAGCAGCAAGCGGCGGACCAACTTCTGGCCGCTGTTTCAGGGGTGTACCGATGACACTGATGGTGAGCTTCCCGGGACAGCTCAGGTATTCGAGAAAAAGGCCCCATACTGACTGTGTCCCAGTCAACCACTTTATGACCATCGACCACGACCTACATCGCCAGCGACGAAAGCCTTTCGACCCCTTCTTTTCCCGCCTGGCCATCAACACTCGATACTGGCCCATGCTTGCCGACAAAGCTCTCTTCTTAGAGTCCCGTATCCGTGAGTACAAGGGCCAAGGTAAAGCTGTTCGGCTGGACCGCGCTTTCTCGGCCTTTTCAGCGGACTGTATCGAGAGGATATGTACCGACGACCTTGAACCTGGTGATGGGTTTCTCGATCAGCCAGATTTTGGACCCGAGTGGTATGACGGGATGCTGGGATTGATCAAGAACGCGCCAATCTTGACCAGGTTTCCAAGAGCTTTGAGGTGAGTTGGCTGTTTGGCCGTCAAGAACCGCCCGCGGCTTTGCCATGCTGACCGAAGGTAGCGCCCTTGGATACATCCCGCAGCGCTTGCTGCTATGGCTTTTCCCTCAAGGACACATAGCCAACAAATACGACGAGCGAACAAGAACCCAAATCCACAAAGCCGTAACCCAACAGTACCTGTCCAAGGACACCAGCTCGGAGAATATCACACTCTTCCGCGCGCTGGCGCAGAGTAACCTCTCACCCGCCGATAAGACAGAAGAACGGCTAGTAAGAGAAGCGAAGCTCATCTTCCTCGGCGGAACGATCAGCACCGGGCGAACCCTCAGCTTCGTCTCCTACTACATCCTTTCCCGTCCAGACATCACGGCCCGTCTCGAGGACGAGTTGCGAGATGTTATGGCTGCGTGGCCGGAAGTCGTTCCCACTTGGACTGAGCTGGAGAAGTTGCCGTACTTGCAGGCAGTGATCAAGGAGGCTTTGCGGTAGGTTTCCTGCAAAAAAAGTCTTGTGTGTTAGCAAACAGAACTGACGGACAAGGGAAACAGACTCAGCTACGGCTTCATGAGACGCCTGCCGCGCGTTTCGCCCGATGTGGTTATCCAGTACAAGAAGTACACGATCCCGCCTGGGACACCGGTGGGCATGAGCGCCTACTTGATGCATAGCAACCCGGAGGTGTACCAGGATCCAGACCAGTTCGTCCCGGAGCGGTGGCTGGCTGAGGACACGAAGGCGATGCAGAGGAGCTATGTGCCGTTTACTAAGGGGTCGAGAAGTTGCCTTGGTCAAAAGTAAGTAGAAGCGTGGGAGCTTGGTGGGATTGAGAGGTGTCGTCCTTTGCTGACTTGTTGTGTAGTCTCTCCATGGCGGAGATCAGTCTGGTTTTAGCGGTGCTCTTTCGACCAAACGGACCGAGAATGGAGCTATTCGAGACGGACGAGAGCGATGTGAAGCATGTTCACGATTTTGTTGTGCCGCTGCCGAAGTTGGATAGTTTGGGTGTTCGGGTCATGGTTCGTTGAAGATGGATGGAGGAGGAACTTCCCGGCGCTGGTGATGCCGGGGAAGATGTTATAGTGACATGGTGCTCAGTTAGGGAAGGCGTACTAACATAAACCTTCATCGTGGAAAACGCTGGAATGTTGCTTTAGTCACTCCGCACTTTGAGCCCTTGAAACAAATAAAGGAAAGCAAAACTGCGTGTAAGAGCAATGCCTTACATTAAGGTAATAAATGAAGGCATTTAGAGTATTGCGATTTTCCTTAAAGAGGCAACGATGTGGCACAAAATGTATCAGTAAGTTGAAAAGGTGCAACCTCAGGCCTTTAGTGATTGTTGCTGTTAGTAGCCTCTGTAATCTAGTAGTGTGCCCACTGTAGATATCAGTACTGTAAGACGACTGCGACCATCGCTCTTGCCTGCCATTGGCTAAAACGCATAGAGTGCCGTCTTAGTCAGCTAGGTCGCCCAGTCACTGAAGACTTCTTACCCCGCGCCCCAAAGATTCGCGGCGATCCCATTCCATCTGTCCACCACAATGCTTCCATCCTGACCACAAAGACGGGAGCAGCCGGGATTCGAGCGCCCAGCAACCATTCCCTCCCAACATCTCGACGTCAAACAAATCCCAAGGTTGTTTTACCGCACAAAGAGGATGACTGATGGATTAGTTGGACAGAGGTGCCCAGTATGGTGAAGGTATGCTCGGAATTTTATACCAGACAGATTCAAGACATGCGCTAACAACATCCCAGACGACCAACTGCCGCTCGTGGTCTCATGTTGGAAGCAATGAAAGATGGTGATACATACATTGACCTCCTTGAACTCAAGCACCCGCGACTGCCCCGGATATCAGCGTTCACCTGGCCCAAATACACCAACGTCATAACGACCTCGACATCCCTCCTCGTGTAGCTCTCTGGTATTATATTGAACGCTCACGTGGGTCTTCCGCACAATGGTTCCTGACCCGTTCGACTCTGCGTCCTGACTGTCATGTTCTGGAACACTTTCAGCCGCGAGGATTGCAACAGCATCGTCCTCTCGAGTCCCATGTTTCGCAGAGTTGCTTGAGCTCCCGAGCCGAGTGTGCGGGTGCCCCATGTTAGAGGTACCGTTACTATCTCCAGGCAAGTTCTTCAGCGCCAAGGGCATATCGGACCTGTTGCCGTACATAATCTTGTGCAGCAACGGACGCAAGAAAGGAATACAGGCGGCTATGATTGTCATGCACACCTCCAAGATCCCAAACATCGCCTCGCGTCCTAGGATATACGTATCAGGCATTCCAGTTGGAGAATGCCCGAAAACAGCCTCAAAATGGTCCTTTGTCTTCAGCGCTGCTAGGATACTGGAACTAAACGCAGTTGTTAGCAACAGCATGCGATTTGAGCATGCCACCCGTCACCTACAGGAATCCCAGGCTCATAGCGCAGATGAGACCGATCTTTTCACGCCGCTTCATTTCCAAGTTCCAGAGCAACAAGGCGGGTACGAAGGATAAACAGAATTCCTGGGACACTTCCTATCAGCTTGAAGAGCTTGCATATCCACGGGCGGAATGTACTTACAACGACAGCCCCGTGCATTAAGACGGTGGTGGCCATGATCTTAGCGACCCTGTCGGGGACGCAGTTGTGATGATGCAGGGGGTCCTTTCTCCGATAGAAATTGCAATCGACATATGACAGGATGGATGTGAAGACCACTAAGACAGTGGAGTGAATCGCCACCACCCAAAGAGCGACTTTCTGCCATCGCTTCGAAGAGACTCGGATCAAGGTGATGAAAAAGGACAGTTTTGAAAGGCCTGCTGCGTTTAGAGCCAAGAACAGTGCGGTTGGCGTCCACGCGACCAAGGTTGGAACCTTTTTCATGTCGAGCTTAGCAGGAGGAATTCCCAGCCCATATTGCGTTGACCAAAGTATTATGGAGGATTGAATAATCATAAGCACCTTCAAAATGATGAGTGTTAGTACTACCGTTCTCACACTATGACAGGAAGGTGGCAGAGTGATGACATACCCAGGAAACGATCAACACATAGTCGTCTATGAAGAATCTTGCATGTTTGAGGCGCTTGGAGTAAAACCTCAGGCATATAAAGACAATAGATAATATGAGGAAGGGGATGATTGTGGCGAACATCGCCGGTACCATGGTCTTGGACATCTTTGAAGCTCTCGTTGCCTCTGTCGGGGACGACAAATGTTGTTGACCACTGATGTTTGCAGGAGATCAAGGGTGTCGAAGACAACGAGTACCACGATCTTTATAATTAAGGTGAGTAAAGCGACCATATATCCATCTCCGTGCTGATCTTCTTCCATCAATGCGTCTGGCAAATTCCGCTGAAATGAAGCTAATACGTAAGGCTTACTGGCTGGATACTCCCCGTACAAAGGGTTCACGTCTTGTTTGCTACCGCCCGCAACAAGTTGAAGATCGGGCCAAGCCAGCCAGCCTCTCTTGCCTTTACCTGATAGGAGGGGGGCTGTCATATTTCATTTGTTGTCGGACCTGTCACAATGTTGAAGAAGCCGATTGTATGCAAATCACGAACTCCCGCAACCGTTGAATGTGGAGGACAGGCCTCGAACTTGCTCGGGGACTGAAACTGAGGACAAAGCGAACGCCAACCAACCGGCTCTATGGCGCAAAACAAGGCCGCCCGTTGGCCGGATTGCGACCTTCTTCATGAAGAACGAATGCCGTGGGCTTGCATTCTCCAAGCCACAAGAGCAACAAACTGTCCATCAGATGTCTATCGCATCATCTCAGAGCGGCAGTGAGCGGCGGCGCGTTAACCCGATGCGATGGGTGGTGGGCATAGCAAACAAAGAACGAGTACAGCATCTTCAACGTTTTGTCTTGGCCCACAACGCCACTTCCCGGATTCCCTTCTTCGCAAAAACCTTCCAGAAACACGCGCATCTTAAGCGAGGCCAGATGCGCCACACCAGCCGAGCAGAGAAATTGATCACACACCCGTCACAGCAAACTCTCAAATTCCTGGAACCTTGTTCTTGCGAAGTGCCGCAAGGGATAGACGCCACGGCGATGATTGGGCCTGGTGAGACAAACACCCCGCGCCGCCGTCCCGACCAGGCATTTCGGTTCTTGCGGTTGCCAAAGAAGTGCTGGGGAAAGCGACAGTATATACTAAGCTCGGAAGAAGAAAAACAATTCCGCTCCAATGATGTTATTAAGTATCTCAACGGCTACTGATCAAGTGACTAGGTACCTTACTTTCTGCGCCGTCCTTTCCTCCACATCTAACGATTATGCATATATCATAGTGCGATCTTCTGAACTTCGAGATCAAACGCCAGCCCCGTACCCAATCCAACGTCCGAAGTAGTTCGGGCCTTGTTGGTCTGTCCCAAGCTCAACAACCGAGATGCCATTATCTGCTTCTTGCTTCTTGGTATAGGAGTCCTGCCGACTGCCCGACATAGGACTTACGACTACACCCTCGCCAGAGTGGTAACTGCTGTCCTTGCCAGTAATTCTGCGAATCAAAGGACGGAAGAATGGGATGGAAGTGGCAATGATGGTGCAGCTAACCTCCACGGATGCCAAAGTTGAAACCACACCTGCTGTGAAAGGATCTCTGTTGTCCTCGTACAGGAGCTCATGGTTCTTGACGATTTTGACGATTGACACGATTCCAGCCCTGACGGACGAAATGATGTCAGCAATACTCTCCCCTGACCCTACAGATAGAGTTACCGGATAGGCTGTGACTCACAATATACCAGTACTCATTGCACAGGCAATGGCCACTTTCTCCAGAGGCCTCATCTGCAACCGCCAGATGACTATCGTCGGGACGAGGGTAAATGTGAAGTCCTGAAAGTTGGATGTCAGCAACATGGTATGGTGGTGACATTCACACTGTCTTTTCAGATTGCAGGGAAAGATGGAAACCAGAAACATACCACAACCGTGCCATAAATGCTGACATACAAAGCGTATGCATTGACATAGTGTTCTGGGACGCAACGATCCTTTGACACTAAACCCGAAACTCCGCATACGTAAAACGACTGGAGAATGGTAGCAGCGAAGTATGAGACAACGCAGGTTGTCAAGAAGAACCAGAGAATGGCCTTTTTCCACGCTTGTTCAACGAGTCGAAGGAGAGTGACGAAGAAGGACAACATCGAGATCCAGCGGGCGGTAAAACTGGCAAATGTTGTTGCCGGACCGTAATGCTTCAACTGTTCTCCCATGTGCAAAGTTGTGATCCACTCCCGATGATGACCAAGTCCATAACGGGTCATCCAGAGGGCAATTCCAATGGCTATCGTTCCCACAATCTACAAGTTTGTGTCAGCTTCATTCTTAGCAAGCAATCCTGTCCAAGACGAAAAGCAACGAAAAGCGCCACAAAGAGCAAAAAAAGACAGACATACCCAAGAAAGAATAAGGAGGTAATCATCCGGAAACCACCTCGCATGAGTAACCCGCTTCGAATAAAACCGGAGACACATGCAAGCCGTCGCCAGCACTTCAAACACGATCATAAGACCGAACATCATGGGGACGTTCGAGTCCGTCATCTTTGCAGCTTCTACCCTATGTAGGTCGTCAACAGCTCTGATTAGGTAAGGTAGGTAAAACGGTGGAGGTGGAGGTAAGTTTGTATCAAAAGAAAACAAAAAGACACAAAATTGTAAGTGGCTTGCTGGCACCTCAAACCAAACCGACAGAAGAGGAAGACCGGTCGTACTTTAATCCCCATCTCAAAATCTCAAACTATCGCAGAATCTCCAAAGCGCATATATCCATCTTGATCTTTCGGCCCTTACCTCATACTTCCCTGAGCTTCCCTAGGTATTTGCTAACTGGCAAACTTTCTGCGAGCCGGGGCAACTTTCGCAACTATCGCGACTTTCCGTGCACAATAGATTCGCAAAAGTTACGCAAAGTTGCGGCTTGTAATGAAGGGGTAGCCAATGCCACTCTCTAGTTCTTTGGATCCGCTGGAACTCGCTGTTAAGCACCCCAACCCCCCAGGCCCTGCTCCCGTCCGAACCGTCTCAATGTTTGCTCGCCGCTTATACCGCCAGAACCGCCCCAGTCTCGGCGCCGGTACCCCGGTACGGCCCGGGTTTTGCTTGAAGCAGAGCCAGGCACAAGAGCCAGCAGAATTGCACTGGGCGGGATGCAGAATGCAAAAATGGCGGATGCGCCGTTACGTACGACGTCAGTCTTTCCCCTGCGTAACATGCGTTCGGGTGTTGTGCAAGATCTCATGTTGAGTGCGGCCTAACCGCATCGCAACGTTTGCAGCATGTTGTGCGACGGTGTACAGAAACGGCAGGAACGGCGAGATCCGGTGCCTGGCATGGAATCTTCGGCGTGTGGCAGGTCTCGGTGGTCGCCTTGATTACGTTGATTATTAATCCTTTTCTTGACGGCGAGAAGGGGACGATAGGTACTTGCATGTTAAAAGTGCGAAGCTTCCTTCCGGGTTCGAATTTTGCTCCCCAATTTTTCCACAGTTTTCGAGTCTTCGATCTAGCCGTCTTCGGGAACACGGCGCTGAATCACGATTTCACACCGTTGCGCATACCTCGCACCCTAGCATCCTCGCACACTCAGCATTTCTCACGGAGCAGCTACAGTGCGACATTATTTTCCACGGATTTCCCAAATATTTTGCCCAGGTGAACTCCGGTTTGTGCAAAAATTCCCATTTTCTCAAGTCACGTCCTCTCCCCGGTCCGCACCGGCCCCCGATGTAGGGCTTTTGGACCCGGCTCCCCGACGGGGCGCCCGACCGAAGCCCCGGACTCGTTGCGCTTGCCGAACTCATCGGGGCAAACGAAAAAAAAAATTATTAAACATCAAGAGCCAAATTCCTGTTTTGAAACACCTAACCTATGTGTGAGCAGCATGCACAAAAACCCCCCCTTGCTTATCACCCCCATTTTTCTCCTGCGGACCGCTCTCAACACCACCCGCATCATTACCCGACCCTTCATGTTCATGTTTAACATCTTCGCCCCCATCACTTCTAAGCAGCGACTCACCAGGCATTTTCCTATTCCCTCCCACTCTCCTCTTGCCTCCTCCTCCTCCTCCAATAGTCCCCCTCCCTTCCGGCTCCGGGCTCCCACTCCCAGCCTCTTCATCTCCGTGTTCCTTGTTGGAAGCGGAGAACTTGCGCACCAACGGTCGGCAAAAGGGAACGCAAGCGGCTATGATTGCCGCGCTGACTTCTGCCTGGGAGAGGACGAGGACTACGCCGATGCCGTAGGTGTCGCCGTTTTCTTGGACTTTGGCGTTTACGACTGTTTTTGCTATGCCGATGGCTCCGGCGCTGGGAGGGGGAGGTGCATTGAGGTTAGCGGGTGGGTGATCTAGGGAGGTGGATGTTGGGGCGAGTCGCGGAGGTGGGAAGATGCTGGGAAGCAAGGAGCGGTAGGTGACTTACATAAAACCCAGGCTCATGGCGGAAATGATGATGAACTTTTGCCGGCGGTTGCCGATGTTGGTTCTCCAGATTACTATGGTGGGAGCCGCTGCTAGGGCGAAATCCTGGAAGAGACATCCCGTTAATGCTCTGTGTTTTAACACAAGATACTGATAAAAATCAGAAAAACATCACTAACCATAAAAGCCTGATAAACACACTGAAAAGTCGTATAATGATAAACAACCTTCGCACTAACGCAAACCCCCTGGCTCACAATCGGGCTCGCAAACCCACTAAATATGCACTGGAAGAACATAATCACGCTCATGACGAGGGTAAACACCGTGGTCGTTACCAGCAAGAACCACAGCGCCACCGTCTGCCATAGTTCCACGTTCTCCACGAGGCGAAGGAGGGTCAGGCCAAAGGAGATCTTGCACAGAGCGGTGCTCCAAACGCCGAAAAACAAAACGGGCGGTGACCACCGGAGAAGGGTGGGTAGTTTGGTATTCAGGTAGTTTGGGTCCTTGGTGAGGATGTCCATGATGGGAACGGCGTAGCCGTAGTTGGTTAGCCAGAGGGATAGGGAGATGTAGACTAGTTCGAGGATCTGGGTTTTCGTTTTTTGTTAGTGCATGTGACCTTGGTGACATTTTGGTCACAGAAACAGGGGGGAAGGAGGACTAGAGTGATTGCAATGGTGCAGGAGAGGAAGGAGGCCTAGTGGTAAGTACTCACCCATGACCCCATCAGCATAAAGTCCTCCAGATAGTACCACTTTGCTCTCACCATACGCTTGCAGTAAAAGCGGAGGCATATGAAGACGAGTGCAAGGAGCTGGTAGGTGATGAAGCTGCCATACATCAATGGCACAGCACTTTTGCCCCGCGGGGGTGGCTTGCTCGTCGTCTGAAGATCCATCTTTTCTAGTTCGGACTTGATGATGAGGATAGACAACGAAAACAAGGATAGCTCGACCGATGGGCCCTTGGAATGGATGTAGAAGAGCAATATACTTGAGTCAACACCACGCTGCGCTGAACAACGCGTCTCCGATTCAGCTCTGTATTTTCATTTTTTGCGTACCCTTCAAGCCTCCTACGTGAGTGAGTTGTGCAAGTGACCGAGTGGAAAACCTCTGTTCCAATCGCATTATTTGCATGTTGAGTTTGTCAAATGTTCCAGGCTTGGCGGCTTGCATTTACGGGTACTTAGCGCGCAAACTGCTTATAAAAACATCGAGGTCATCGCCACTTGGCTGGTGGGGGCCAGAGCATCTCACCGCAATGCCTTGGGAGGTTGTGATTTTTGAATCATGAACAGAAGATAAAAAAAACATGACGAGAGAGCAAGACGTGAACCACTGCGTGCTTCCAGCCACTAACCACCAAGTGTAAACTGGTTTGTGTCCTCAACATCTTCCACCCGCGCTTGTTTGCCCACACAGGAAGCTGAAAATAGTAGTTGACTAGCCATTTAAAGGTAGGTTGAGTAGCCTACATAAGCTGCTCATGAAGACGGCGCCCGGATGCGCATTCCCGGTGCGCGCTAGCCGGCACTTGTTTACTAATTCAACGCGGTCCTCGGTAGCTACGATTTAGTCGCGGTACCATCAACGGTTCGAAATGTAACTTGAATCCTCAGGCAGTTTCGGCATGGTACCCTTGCCAACCTGCCTTGGCTGGGGCTTGAGTTGGGCAGAGACCACATTGCTTTTGCTCCAGGAAGAGGAGCTTCGTGAAGTATACACTGGTGAGCACAGGAGAGGATATGCTTTTGCAAGTAGAATCGTGAAGCACGACCGGTGTGCGCTCCAGGTACTCAGGCGCTGTCGATAGGCCTCGGGGTCCAAAGCTTCATGGGGCATGGAAACTTCCGCTCCCCAATTTGAAGATTCGAACCCAAAGAGGGAATAGGGTTGCTGCTTCGTATAAGCGACAGGCAAACATATGTTAATTTGGGTGATGGCTGACTTCTCGCCGGTTACGTATTGGCTGGGGTTAGCAAACAACACAGCTTGGGACGCCCGCCTTACGCGCAGTTCGCAGAGACTCTAATCGTGCGAAAAACACCGGCCCAGTAGAAGTCGACTTAATCTGTCACCAAGAACCCGAGTCGGTCCCGTACCGTGTAGGTAGAGCAGGCACATGGCCACCTCCGTGCTTCTCCGCGAGGTATCTTGGAGATGATGGCAGGTTCCGAAGATCTTTTGCTCTCCGTTACTACAGTTTTGCCTCGATTTTCCACACCCTCGTGTTTCTTCTTTTGGCGATGTCGCGTGCGTATATCAAGGCGGCTGTTAGGAAACTTTGCTAGGGTTGTCGAATACCGAAGGGGTTCGATCCGCTCAACTGCGTTGGGATTGTTGTTAGCGTTACGACTGCCTGGGTGCGAAGGAACGGTTCGAAAACGGGTAGCGATGAAGTCGTGGGAGAGTCCGTTCCTCTCGTTGGCGAGATATAGAATTCCGAGATCGGTTGGATGTCTAGGTCGAGCTGATATGGGGGCGTGTTGGGTCTGCGAGGCAACAGAGGACTGCAGTTTTCTGTTAGCGAAGTCAAGGGTCCGCTGGGTTGCTGAAGATTTCCTCGTTTTACTCACTGTGTTTGCACCCGTTTTGTCAACCCACAACACAGGGGACGGGCGAAAGAGAAGCGTTGTGTTGTAACTCAATGGTGTTGGAAGTAAGAGAGAATAATTTTCGAAAATGAGTTTCAAAAACAGGTTTGATCTTGCTGAGTGTCTTCCGTTGTTTTGCGTTGTTGATGGAAAGTGCAAGCGAAGCGGCAGACGCGACGGCAGGCGCGACGGCAGGGTGCAGCTGCCAAGTGTCGAAGCTAACTGGAGCTGCTGGAACAATGCAATACAGCGCTTGCAATAGGCGCATTAGGCGCGGGGGACGGGCAGCTAGGGCAGTTCTAGGGGCAGGCACGAGCCGCCCCAGCGACTCACTAACAGCCCTATGTGGGCGACGAATTGGTGGGGCACAAAAGACACACGGGATTCAGGTTTCTGACTTCTGAATTCTTGCCCCTGGTTTCTTCCAGGAACGATGTCTTTCATACCTGGAGGTAACCATCTATATTCTAACATATTTTCTTTCCCAAACATCCTTTTGAATTTCCCTTTCCATTGACTCTCCACTTACACCGCCATCCCCGGCCCATACCCTCCTCCACAATCCACATCCCGCTTCCCATCAGACTCCCCCAAGCTTCCAAGCCTCCTATGCCCCGCCGCCTTCCGATAACACCCCGCCAACCCTCTCATAGCCACCGGCCTGCATGGTGTTGTACTACCATCAGATCCATTTGACTCCTTGCTGGCTTCCCTGGTAGTAAGCTTCTTCACCAGCGGTCGACAGAAGGGAACGCAGGCGGCTATGATGGAGGCGCTCACTTCTGCCTGGGAAAGAACAAGTACCACTGCTAGTTTGTACGGATTGGTGGTGCCTTGGAGTTGGGAGCAGAGAGCCGTTTTTGCTATGCCTATGATTGCGGCGCTGTGAGGGGTGGTGGTGTTAGAGCTTGGTTCTGAGCTGTTGATGGAGGGGGGAAATGATGGAGGTGGGAAATAACTTACATGAAACCGAAGCTCATGGCAAAGCTGATGGTGAGCTTTTGGTGAGTGTTCATGTTAAGTCCCCAGACCACCATTGGAGGGAATATTGAGAGGGTGAGATCCTGAAAGTGTAAGCCTGTATTAGTAGAAACTCACTCATGATACGAAGATGCTACCAAGCCGAGGATGAGGTACTACTTACCATGAAGATCTGGATGGCACAAGCAAACCCAGTATACCCAAACACAACCTTCGGACTTATACACACGGGGCTCTCCCCAAGACTCGGGAAATATCCCAGCCCGCAAACGAAGAAGGGGAGGAAGATCAGAGGGATGGCCGTAACGGTGCTAAGCGCAATCGATACCCAGAGCGCCTGTCTCTGACACGGTTTGATTACGAGCCGGAGGAGGGTGAGAAGGAAAGACAGCTTTGGGGCTACAGTTCCCACGGTTCCAAGCATGGCCATGACCGGCGTCAGTCGGAGCAACGTCGGCAGCTTGTCCTTGAGGTAGTTGAGATCCTGGGTAACGAGATATTCGAAGGGGACACCTTTGCCGGCATACCCTGCGAGCCAGAGGACGAGGAAGACATATGCGAGTTCGAGAATCTGCCCAAACTGTGTGTTAGTTCACTGATTTCTTTTGTATCATGGAAGGGGAAGTCTTACCCAAGAGAAAATCAGCACGTAATCGTCCACATACCATGGAGCCTTCGCAATGCGCTTGCCGTAGAACCGCAGACAAACAAAAAACAATGCGAGTAACTGGTAGGTGATCAAGCTGCCAAACATCATGGGCACAGCGGTGCTGGTGCCCATTGAGGACGGCTCCTCCGTGTGCTGGGCCTCAGGCTGCATGTTTCTTGCGGTTCAACGAAGGGAAGTTGAAATGGAATGCTCGTGAAACAACATGGGAATATCAACCTGACACTTCCTTGCAGACAACGGGACAACGAGATACTTAAAAGATGTTGTCCATCTCCTCCTCAACCTCGAAATTTCCATTCTTCGATGCCGTCGCAATATGCTAGCCGGCAGATTTGACGATGAGGCGCCTCGGAGTTTATGTTTGCTTGTGTTCGGTCCCGATCCCGCAGGTTTAAGGGACCGGATATCTCTCCGAAATCGATTCTAGATACCAGACCCTTGTTGAATGTGTGAGAAGCTTGCAGTCCCCAACAACTGACAGTTCCCTGTCACTAACGGGGAACACGATTGATGATCACCTAGAGAAATTACGTGTTGTGCAAGAAAGCCGAACCAAGAAAGATATTCGGAGAGAAATAATCATCACTGGACTTCGCAAAGTGTAGCGCTTGAGAGAAAGAGCACTTCTGACTCCCAGTGACCAATATCCAACGAGCCGCGCCGCAAGTCTAGGTATGCAAAGCATCATAATTGTGTTGTTGGAGGAAGCATATAAGTTGTTGGAACGGGACGAAATTTCAACACTTCCAGAAAGGGACAGTGGCCGAGCGGTGTGGTGCGCAGCTTTGCTAAACACCCGGGGCTCGGGGCGCCCGGCGCCAATGGAAACCTCTTAGCAGTTCCGTCCTCTTAGCAGTGCCATAGTGTCGGCCATGGTCCACCACGCCTGTGCGCCCTGCGGGCAAGTGTGGGAGATGGGTTAGGCCCCGAGTAGTACTGTTAGCTGGCGTCTTCCGGCTACGCAAATAAGGCTCTTCTACTCCTTCCCAGTTGGCTTTACGTCCTCCGTTCGGTTCACGATCGAGACCTTTCAACCTTTTTTTGCCCCCCTTTTTTCCCATTTCGTTACTTTCATCCCATCTTGCCCTTGAGAGGTAGGTAGGTCGGATTCTCTGCATGATCGTTCCTGACCGGCTGCTCGGATTTCTGACCCGGTAGACGCTAATCGTTGGCGCTCGTCCACTAAGAAGCTCTGGTGTTTCAGTTAATTGCGGTGCGCATCAACGGTACGAAATGCAACGTTCACGATTGTGCTAGTGACAGGCGACGAAGAGAGGCAGGCAGGCTGGTAAGGTCCCCTGGCCAACTGCCATTCTCGAACAAAAAAAATCACAATGGCAAACTTGCCAATGAGCCGATGTTGAGTTCAATAGTTGCTAATGCCTCGGAAATAAGTACAAGCCGCAGGTGACCATGTGCCAACTCGCGTGGCTTGACTGTTGACAGGCTCGATAGGTCACGCATTGGCTGGAGATAGCAAACATCAACGCGGTACTGCGACAGGGGGATGGGCATCGATAGCCGACTCGTCTAGTTTGCGAGCAGTTACGAGACAAATGGCGGCCCTAGACTCTATGCCCATCTGTCTTGGTTGGGCACGAAGTTTTCGATCCGTCATCAAGATTCAAGACCCTTTCATTTTCGTAAAGAGACTGTCCGATTTTGTACCTGGCATGCTGAGTTCGGGTTGTTCTGACCAGCTCCTGTGGTCGTCGAAGATGGAGGTGGAGTTGGTGATGTGGAGGATGTGGTCGCGAACGGCCTTTCGAGATTTCGTTTTGAGTATGGACGTAAAGGCTGCACAGTTACCCTCGGAGAATGTCCGGAACATATTCCGGAGATGGTCCAACGGCTTCGTAGTCAGCTTCGTCCATTGTTCCAAGTTCCTTCGTTGCTTTTTCTCCCTAGGTCCCTTCGACCCCCTTGCTCCCTCGGGCTTCTCTCGCAGAGCTCGGTGTTTGTTTCGGTCCCGGAAGTTCATCGTTCGAACATAAGATGGCTGGTCACCCCTCGCCCCTCCCAGCGCCGAGTCCTGGGTTGCCCCCTGGGTTTTTGGACCAAAACGCATCATTGCTGTTGCCTCCTCGACGTGCTCGCCTACGTCCTTTTCAATAATGACTCAGCAGACACCTTTATTCGACAACCAGGAGACCATCGTTTTGTGTTATATGGGCTTTGATCGAAGCTGACACTGGGATCAGAACCGGCGGCATGAAACCAACCCGTCGCTGTAGCTGATGGCTACCACCTTTTCTCCGGATTCCATGTCGTTGCCACCATATTTGTCGATTTCTATACCGCCTTTCATACCCCGTCGACCGCTCTTCCGTTCCAGACCATTCGCGATGGGAACCGTATGGCGTAAGGTTATAGCAAGGTAACTGACGGATGTCGGTGCACGAGGCATGAAAGAGTCGGGCTTTCGATAACGCGGTAGCCGAACCGAATTTGTGTACACGAGGCGCTACGATATCCAGATATCTTGGGAGTTAGAGGGGCGCTGGACGGGGGAGACACTATGGTCGTCTGGTTGCGTAGGTACGTATCGGATCTGAGCATACGAGTCGAGGCGTAGGATCAAAATCGCAGATTGGAAGATCGTGGACGAGCAATGATCCGAAAATCGAGGGAGGCATCGAGAAAGGTGTGGAAGAAAAAGTTGAATATGGGGACGAAGGTTGTCGGTCACTGGCTTGGGTGTCTGTTAGCTTGGAGGATGCGCTATGAGTCTGGAAATTGGGCACGATCGACTCACCTTGGTTGATCGCGATAAACGGTCAATGTACAACCCCTTCAGCGGCTCCTAAGAATGCTGGTCGAGAATTCGATTGCCTCCAAGGTTGTGATGACGCATTTTTTGTCTTCAAATGCAAAAGTGGTGATGCTATTACCGAGTGTCTCGATGCTTGATTTGAGTGTTTGTGGAAGAAGGGAAGGGCTTGCAGTGGGGTGGGGGACGAGCTCGGGAGGGAAGCTGCAGAGCAGTTACACTACAGGCTGCACCTGCCTGCAATGACTTGACTACCTCTAAAGGTGGGCCTGCCCGCCTGTACACTCTTGCCCTGGAAACGTTCGTTAGCGCGGGACTTAGGTAACTACGCACTCCCGGTCTGCCCAACTCAACCACCACTCCACCAACTTTCATGCAAAAATTGGTATCACCGCAGCCCGATGCGTCTCGAGAGCTTCAGACAGTCTCTCCAATTCTTTGCTTTGGATGTGGTTGTCCCGTTATTTTTCTGCATTGTTTTGCCGACCCCTGTTATAAGAAACGCGCTAACAAAGGAACGAACGAGCCAGTATTGAACTGTACGGTTTCTCTTCAGGGCTCGGTGTAAGCCAAAGGGGAAACAGCGCAGTTTTTTCGACTGAAGGGACCTCTTGATGTGTTGAACCAGTGGCCGCTCAAAAACGATGAATTTCGCATATCACAAATACCTGAAGAAGTGAGAAGGGTCATGCAGTGAGTGGAGGAAAAAAAGGACAAGCGGGGCGGGAGCCACTAACATAAGCTGTCGGGTCCCGGAGCGGAGTCTGGACGGATCGGGGAGGCCTGACCCACATCGGGGCTCCGAACGAAGCCGGACCAACGCCGGACTGGCCCCGAACCTAGGTACCTACATAGTCTTCTAGACATTTCCGGTGACCATATTTGACAAAAATAGACGACGATGGCCCTATCAAGCTTTCCATTTGTTTCAGTTTCTACCCAACCCCCTGGGGCTTTGCCTCTGCTGCGGGTTCCCTAGTACCCATCTTCCCGGTGCGCGGACCGATGGTCGCCAAACCCGTGCGAAGCAAGCCGTAGGAGGATCTTCAACCAGTTTCCATGGCAAACCTCAGAGAAAACGACGCCTTTGAAGTCCTTGCAGTTTGAAGCGGCCCGCAAGTAACGGCATGATCGGCATGATCCGAAACCTGGAGAGGGAGCTGTATGCAGAAAGAAGACTTGGTTGCACCCAAGAAAGTTTGCCAAGACGATGAAAATAGTCTTGTTCATGTCGGCGTCCGTGATGTTCTTGATTTGTTATGGAGTTCAAGACAGACTACCCAGAGGTAACGTTTAGTACATGTTTGTCCTCCACATTAGGCCGGTTTGGTGATTGATATCAAGCGGCGAATATCGAGCGGGTTCGAGGACTCCTGCGAGATGTATGTTCTGTGGTACAATGAATGATGCGTTACAGGCTTGCTCAACATTTTTTTTCTCTCTAGTTTTCAAGCACAGAATGGTCTGGCCAACCTCCGTAATTCAGCGATAGGGGTCAGAGGCAGCAAACACCACGGAGATCCCTGCAAGGAGGTTGCGCAGTGGACAGTGACGACTTCAGAAAACTGTAGGAGTGTAACCTACGAGGTTCTGATTGGGCGCCTCCGGTTTCCAACTTTGGTCGAAATCGTCATTGTATGCGCAAAAAAGAGGAAGGCAATCCATTGACGCCGCGAACCAATGGAAAGGAGGCCTATGTTAGCTTTGACGTTGAAGCTTATATAGATTACTGGAAGCTGCCCGCTTAATCAGCCTCAAAAGAATTCAGATAACCGAGACATCCGACAAGTTCTCCCTCTCGACATTCTTCGTGCCAATTGGGCGCATCGCTGGATTCGGGCAAACCGCTCTGTTGTATACCACTCGCTTTGTACAACAACGAGCCGTCAGAATCTCGCAAAATGGGAAAGGATAAGGATGCATTGGGAGTGCTCTTTGGGGGTATGGTAACCTACCTGGTTGTAGGCCTTGTCTTCATTTGCCTCAGGTTCTACTCCAAGCGCATTGTGAAGTCCAAGTTCTACCTGGATGATTGGGTACTTGTTCTCTCGTTTGTAAGTCCTTTTCCCTTTGTCAAATCCGTGTCTCTTCAAGACCTCCCCTTTGTTAATGGCCCTGAACAAGGCCTGTGAAGTACCTCCCTAACACCGTTGAAAGATCTTAGAGCTCATATACACGGTCATAACCCTCTGGCAGACGAACAATGGCCTGGGCGTACCCGTCGAACGGCTAAAAGCTGACGGTGACTGGATGCAGAAGGTGGTCGTCCTCCTAAAATGGAGCCCCATCATGGAACTCTTTGCAGTTCTAGCCACCGCCGTCTCCAAACTTTCCTTCTGCATTACCCTCCTTCGGCTCGTTGTCAGGAGATGGCAGAAGATCGCAGTTTGGTTTTTGATCACCACCTGCACGGCCATCACCCTGGGCGTCTCCGTCATCTCCTTTTTCCAGTGCACCTTTCAGGCGATGCGGAATCCAATGCTGGGGGAAAGCGGTTATTGCATCAAGCAGCAGACTGTAAAAACATATAACACATTCTCATCTGCTTACCAGGCGTTTATGGTAAGTCAGCCCGACAGCCAATCCCGGATTTCTCGTTCTCACATGTTTATTGCACAGGACTTCGCCCTGTCTTTGGTTCCCACCCTAGTGATCTGGAGACTGAATATCGAGGACCGCCGAAAGATCAGCATCATATCCGCCATGAGTTTGGGCTTCATGTAAGTTGCAAACCTGTCGCTCCTGGCCCGTTGCCTGGCTCCGAATTTCATGACTGATTATCATCTCTCAGTGCCGGAGGCATCGGAATTGGCAAGACAGTCATGAACGCCACCCTCGGTGACCACGGCACCTACAACATCGCAACGATGCTAGTCCTGGTTCAAGCCGAGATCACGGCCACGATAGGAGCCGCTTGTGTTCCCTTCTGCCGCCCGTTGGTGCGCAAAATCAGGGCCAGAATAAAGGGGGAGAGTCACGATCCTGAGGCTGGAATCGCTGGATTTGGACCCGGACCAGTGCCCTTGCCTATGGATGTTTTGCAACGCAATCGGCAGAGCAAAGGACATGCGAGGCTTGGAAGTTCGAGTGATTCTTGTACTCAGCCGTCGACAGGTAAGGATGACGACTCGGTTGCCATCCTAGAAGTTGAGAGCGGGATGCAGTGCTGATTGATATGTGAGGAGAGACGTTGTGCATCTGGGAGCGGTGGGGGCGGGCAGTAAGTCGGTAATAATTTGGTCGACCAGCTTGAACAAAGAACCGTAAATCCATGATCAATTCACTGCGATCAAACTTCTTTGGAACACTCGTTCTAATACATGGATCTTGTTGTCGAGTGTCTTTGATAGTGTCCATGCCTGTGGTTGCGTTCAGTTGGGTTGGCCGGTTTGTGTAGGTTGGGATGTCGAGGGAGACGGCAGGAGACGGCAGGAGACGGGAGGCGTTTTAAGTACAGAGCGGTCAATGGGCGCTGGGACCTTATTATCGGCCCGGGAGCGGGCTCGCCACGGCCTGCAGGCCGGTCCCGCCCCGAAGCCAGGTCGACTAAAAACAAAGAAGGCGAAGAATGGGAATGATTGGCTGATTTTATGCTTGTCTGGAAGAAGAATCGAGGAGAGGGAATGCCCCGCAGGATCTGAAATAAATACAGCATTCAGAAGTACTCTATGGTCGATCGCGACTGCCACTTCGACGCTCGGATTGAACGTGACTTCCGCCTTTCTAGAAAGTGGAAGAGCTGGCATCATGGAGGGCCCTTGACTCGGAAACATCCAAGGTAACCTGAAAATGCAACAGGATCGTGACTGCCATTAGTCCCGACATCTTCGGCATTCAGTTGAGCATGTGATTCATTCGGCAGCTCCGCAAATCGGATAGCAACGCACTAAAGTTGTGGCCAACTTTGGGAACTGCTAGAGGTACGTTGATCATCCTTCAAGCAAAGATAGATTCAATATAGACTTTCTAGTATCAAGAATGAAGCATTGTCGAGAAAGCGTGAAGTGATGATAACGAGTTCAGGCGTGGGATGCCTCGCCGCAAGGGAGAGAAATTAGTTGTTTGTTTGCTTTTGGTCTGTTTGAGGAAACATCAAGATCTTCTCAAACACTACCCCTTTCGTCAATGAGAAAACTGCCTGCAGTATCTCCAGCACTGAGGACAGTCCATAAACATACATGCGAACTGGGAGATGGGCAACCTCTTTTCACTAGCGGCTTCAGTTCCTCTCAGGCAGCTAGATGTGGTTCCTGAACCGTTCAACTTATAAGACATCGTGTTCCTGGTTGCTTGGGTTACAAGAATGGGTTTGTTCCTACTTCTTCGCACAGGTTTCTATTCCAAACACCGCCAAAAAATTGTCTCAACTCTATTACTTCTTATCCAACACAATGCCTCAACCACTCGGGGATACGGGAAGGATGGTCGAAACTGCAATACCGACTATGGCTAGCAGCATGATCGTCTTTCACGTCATTGCCACTGTTTGCATGTCCCTGCGATTCTATTCGAAGCGTATTTCGAAGACCAAGTACTTTCTTGACGATTGGGTCTTGATTGTTGCCTGGGTAAGAGAGTTCCTCTCACCAGCAAGCACTGGTGTCTACGAGCCTGGAGAACGCCTGAAGCTAACAGGTAAAAGGTTATAGCCACTGCTTATATCGTCCTCGCCCTCTATGACACGCAGTACGGGCTTGGCTTCCATACGAGCGACATCAAAAGTTTAGGTAAAGCAATTTATTGGCCGTTGTTCGACAAAAACCACATCTTTCAACTTCCGTTGTTGTTTACGGGCATTACCATTTGCTGGGTTTCCAAGCTCTCGTTTTTTATTACTCTTCTTCGGCTGGTTAGAAACAAGACGCAGAAGACCGTCCTTTGGATCGCAATGACGACGAGCTCGGTCTTTCTCTTTTCCCTCTCCATCGTTCAGCCCTTTGCCCAATGCGGGAGCATCTTGGTTACGCTTTTAAATAACGATGAGGATGATAAAAACTGCATTCCACGGACCATAACTGTACCAATGACTTTAGCTGCATATGGTTTCGCCGCTCTTACGGTAAGCTTGTCCCGACATTTTCCCCCATTTTGTTTTCGAACATAGTACCTTACATATGGTCATCATTAGCTTGACTTTCATCGCTAACATGTCTTCTCTCCCATTAGGATTTCGGCTTATCCATGGTTCCTACACTAGTTGTATGGAAGCTTCAAATGAAGCGGCAACAAAAGATTGCCGTTATATGTGCTATGAGCACTGGATGCTTGTGAGTTTCCTCTTTCCAGTGTTTGCATCAACGTACCTGGAATTCCTGTTATACTGTATACCTAGCATGTGCCAGAACTCGCTAACATCTCTCCAGAGCCGGTGTTGTGGCAATCCTCAAAGTCATAAAAACCTACGAAACGTTCTTTCTCGGCCAACAAGAACTCTATGCAGCTGGCTTGGGAATTGCTTTGAACTCTGTCGAAGTCAGCTGCACAATCATAGGCGCTTCCATACCATTCATCCGACTTTTGGTACCCAAGCTTACAAGGGAAAAGAAGAAGCCTGACGGGGAGGTCATAGCTATGGGTGTTTTGCAAGATAATCAGCAGAGAAAGGTAAAGTCGTGGTATGGGAGTTCGGGCGGTGGTTCGAGTGGTTCATATGATACCAAGCACTCCAAGAACGATGATTCGGTTGCTATTCTGGAGGTTGAGAAAGGGATGCCAAACTAGAAGACAGAGGGAACTGGGTCTCAGTTCTGTCAACCAAAGTCCAATCTGAACATCGCGTCTAGTCTATGTCCTCAACTCACTAGGAACACTCCTCATTTTTGACCAGATAATGCGCCCGAACTGTCTGAAAAGTATCAGATCCTGGAGTATGAAGAAAAAAAGAGCCGCTCCGGTGTTCCATTAACGGAATATTGAATGCATGCTGATTTCGCTGCTGAGCGTCTTCGATGATGGTGATGTCACTGCGTTCGTCGGTTGGAACATGTCAAGAGGATGCCAGGTGGACGGGAGGTATCTGAGGAAATGTTGAGGTGAGTTACAGGGCGTTTAGCGCATGCGGGGAACAGCAGTTATAGGGCTTCACCCGCCTGACGTAATGGCGCTGCAGGCGCGGGCGGTGGGAATCCCGTCTCCATCACGATCACGGCTGGCTGCGGGGATCTCGAACACCAACACATGCATCACCATGCCACAACCCTTTCACCCCTCAAAGCGTCGTTTTACCAAAGTCACGTTTCACAACCATCATATGGGTCAATACCACTATCAACTCGCTTGACGAACGACTTCATTTGAGTACGGCCACGGCAGTGAGTCGCTTATTCCAATCCGTCCGATTAAATCCACTGCACTCGCTGCACCGACACTTCAATTCACAGATTTTACTGCATTGCTCTTCACTCAGTAAGACCGGGCATATTACATACAAGTTGAGCGCCCCAACCCTTTCCTTCCGTAACTCTTGCTTCGGCGGCATTTGGCTAACTGAACCATCTTTTTCAGTTGCCAGCGGGTCCTAAACGTTCCGTCCTTCTTTTCTGCCCGTGCCAGTAGTAGCTACACATCTCATCCGATCGATCGGTTTCGACAGTACTTCCTCGAAGATGACCCCTCAAGCCCACCACTCCCGTCTCCGAACAGGAGACTCGGCAGGAATCGACGCCTCGGGCACGACAAAGTCCGTGCAAGACTCATAAGTCTGTCCTTGTCCAAACCAGTACCACTGGAGGACGCTGTTGAAAAACCACTGCAGTTAGAGACCGACCGAGTGAACCGAGTAAGTTGGACTAAGCGAGAAAGAAAGAAGAAAGGAACAACATACCAAACACCAGCCTGGCTACACTTTCCCCCCAAATTATCCGGGATCTTGACGTTAAAGTCCGTCTGATTCTTCGGCGGGTTCGACGAAGCCGCGTAACCACTCGGCCAAGCTAGCAACGGCGATCCGATGACCGAGTTGGTGGTTGTGTCGACGACACTGACGTTCGCGTACTGCCCCATCATTAGCATCACACATCACACATCAACACCACCCATTCGCGGCCGCCAACTTCACCCCGAAAGTGAGAACAGAAGGACATACCCCAGCATGCGGAATCCTGATCCAAACTTTATACTCCACCTCCTGACCGGCCGTATAACTCTGCGCACCAGCCTTGTTATCCCCAAACTGATACCCCTTGCACAGCCAGAGGTTGCAGTTCTTGGCGTTGTACCCGTCCTTGAGGCCGCCGGGGTTGGCGCGGAGGAGGGCTTCGGGGTAGCTGGTGTTGTCGGCCTTGTAGAAGTTGGTCATGGTCTTGCCGCAGGCGGCGGCGGTGGCGTCGCCGGGGGAGCGGGTGGGTGGGGTTTGGACTAGGCCGTGGGCTGTGGCGCCGGAGAGGAGGCCGAGGAGGGGGAGGAGGGAGAGTTGCATCTTGTCGATGTTGAACTGGATGATGACAGTAGGGGAAGATACTTGGAGTGCTGTGGCGGCGGGGTATCAACATTGCTGGTTGGTGGTGAACAGCTAGTCTTTAAGTACTAACATGCAGGTAGGGCTCGCTTACATCAGAAGGCATATCGAGGTGGTCGAAGCGGGATCACAGGTCCATTTGGTTTTGCCTAATACCCCTCCCTGAGTTCTGGCACACACCCAATCACGCTTTGGAACGCATATGATGGATATCTACGAGGTAATATGGGAGCAGATCGTCTATTCCCAGCATTTATATCTTGTTCGGCAAACCCTGCTCTTCCATCTCCCTCCTTTTTGACTGGGCTAACGTTTGCCAAACCAAAGAACCGGTTTACATGCAACCAACTCGCCAACACTGTGCTTGCCTTTGGTTCTCCTCTTAATCACCCCATTGACGTATTCATCGGATAGTTAGTCTTCCCGAATCCCTCTCGATTCTCCTACTTCGCCTCCGTCTTAGAAAGCTGCTCAACCGCACTCCCAAAGTTCGCAATCCTTCCACTCGCCAAATCATGCGACCACTTCCCCTTGCTCTGATGGATGCTAAACCTACTAGCCACATCAGCCGGGTTCGCCGGCGGCGAACGCGACTGAGCATAAGCAAACGGAACAGCGCTGCTCTGCGGGTCCAGCTTGGTGCTTCCCCAAGCGCTCGCGCCCTTGGCGAGAGCGTTGAGCGTCCAGTGCGTCGCGTTGGCTCCGGACCCCGCGAGCACCGTGTAGCTGACGTCGGTGGACACTTGGGGGTAGGTGCGCGCCGAGGCTTTGCGGCTGGAGGCGATGACGGAGGATTGGTAGGGCCAGGCTACTAGAAGGGGGTTGTTGACCACTGTTTATTTGGTGTTAGAGATTCGATGGAGGGATGGAAGAGAAGTGTGAAAGACTTACTGACGCCTCCCCACGCTAGACCAGCCCAGCCGACGGTCTTGGGAGCAACGATTTGCAGCAGGACATCAAAGTTGCCGGCGGTCGCGTTGTCCGGGATGGCAAACCGGTAGGCGATCTTCTCGGGACTGATGAACTCGGAGTAGCAGATGCTGGTGGAGGCGTCGCAGTACTTGGCCGCTGCATCTCGGGGCTGAAAGGGTTTGGCGAAGGCGGCGTTGCCTACGGCCAGAAGGGCGGCTGCGAGTTGGGAGAGACGCATGATTGCTGCTGTGGGAGTTCAGTTTCACACAGTGATGAAGGGGAAGATACTGTGAACAGTGATGGTTTCGGACCGGACGGACTTGATGAGCTCTCCGCCGTTCTTATAGCGGAGAAACGACCGTGCCATCTTGACCAGCGTGGCACACAAGGCAAGCAATACCAAGGCAATACAAGCAGGAGGTCTAATAGGGCAAACGGAATTAAGTAAGGGTAATTTGACGCAAGACAAAGCAAGTAAGGGGGGTTGCTTCCCTTGTTTACTTGCATATATGCATTCCCTGCTTCTTTTCCTTCGGACATAAGGTACCCATCCGGTACGTTCAGCGTACGTTCTGGTGTATAAATACGGGTGAAAATACAGGCGGAAATCGTCGTATCGCTTCAAATTACGTTTAACCGACTGAAACTTCGTATCCTATACCAAACTATACGAAATATTGAGGGTACATTTCACTGACTCGTCAGTTCAGGCAAGTAAGCATGGTAAATCAAGTAACAGATTGAAACAAGTCAAGTAAGGCCTCATCCTGACAAGGCAAGGCAAGGGTCTTACTTGCCTTGACTTGCCTTGTGTGCCACGCTGGTCTTGACCGGACATGGGAACGCATGATGTTTATCCGGTGCCCGCTACCAATGTTGTTTGCCGTCTGGAATCGGATGTCTGGACTTCTCCATCTTGATGTGACCTTGTGTTGATACGTTGTTGACGGCTGACGAAGGGAGGTCCGATGCAGATGAGCATACTGCGATGCGTTGACCTATCTCACGATGCAGTTTGGCCTGAGATTAAGTGTCAGAGGAAGCACAAACACGGATTCGCCTCGTTGTTTAAGGTGGAACGAAACCGTTTTGATTCGAAGATTGGAATTGCTTGGTTTCGCACACGAGACCTTGAGACCGGGTTGCTCGTTTGCCGTCGACCAGCTTGACTTGAGTACATATCGCGAGCTCAAAAATCCTGACCAGAATCGCAAGTCTCAGTCCTAACTTTCTGCGGAAGCCGGCTATCCTCTGCCACACCTGACTTCATCTATCTCAATCTTGGAGAAAGCTTATTACGCGGTTGTGCTATCGTCTACTCGGTTTCGACCAATTGATGGCGGCCCGGGCCTGTAGGCTAAAGTGCCTCGATATCAACGTACCATCCATCCCGTGCCCGCACCTTGGGACCTCCGATCACCGTAAATTGGCCGGGGAAGGAAAAGGCGCCAATTGTTCCTTCTTGATTTCTAAGCGAACAATCCCCTCCAGGCCACGAAATGACGATGTGAAGAGAATGAGCGTGGATTGCTAAAGTTTGCTTTCCCTCCCCCGCTGTTTCAGCCCTTCCAATCTCATACCAACGGCTTCTCATCATCAGACGCATCATCCCTCAAGGGCGGCGCCACCATTACATCTCCTCTCTTGATCTCAATGATCGATATAATCGGCAAAGCCATCATCAAGAGCCCCAACAAGCTTCCAAAACCCAACTGCTTCTCCCCCTCATCACTCAGCTGAACATCCGGCTTCCCAAACGCCTGAGACAACAGAAACACCCTCACAGCAGCACCAACCGCAATCCCCATCATCAACAGCATCCCCACCAGCTGCACAATCCTGTACCACTTTTGCCTCCTACTCTGCAAGTACCAGGTAGCCAGCCCAAACACCACCACATTCCCAGCAATCGTCACTATCGTTCCGACGTAATCCAGTCCTCCCGCCACCTTCTTGTTTTCTCCTTCCAACCCAGAAGAAACACTATCAGCAGCCCAAATACACCCCACCGGCATCGTCCCCTCCCACCCTTTCCTCTTCCCCTCCAAAACCACCACCCCATAGACACAACTCAGCGCCAGATTGACAAACATCAGCCCCTGCCTCATCCATCTCAACACCCAATCCCTCTTGAAATCCTGGACCAGCGCTAGAAGCGTGGCGTTGTGCGTCGCCATGGACAGTAGGGAAAGCATCCAGATGATGAAGAAGTGGTAAGGGATGATGTGCGAAGAGCGCGCGAGACCGAGCGATTGCAGCGTGATGCCGATGAGGATCTGCTGGTCGGAGTAGGAGGCGAGCAGCTTGCGGCGGATGGTGGAGGGCCGAGAGTTGGAGTGCGGGAAGAGAGTGGATTGGAGGATTAGAGAGGCGGAGAGGAGGAGGGCGATGGTGGCGGTTAAGGAGGAGGAGATGAGGACCTGTGGTCGACGTTAGTAAGTGGGTTTGGTGGGGGAGAAGGAAGGGATATGGGAATGGGGATGAGGGGTGGGAGGACTTACACCTGCGCCGGCGATGCCTGCATCGCTGGGTGCTGAGGGGGGGATTATGGTGCAGTTCGGTGGTGAAAACATTGTGAATTAGATGTTGGTTGTTGACATGGCAAAACAGCAAAAGAAACAAGCCAAAATCTTGAAAACCCGTATATGAATGATTATGCCGCCGTACACAAAGAAAAAAAGAAAGAAAGAACGTGAACACTGAACAGTCAATGACAATGCCGAGAAAGGGAAAAAAGTGGAAGTTTGCATCCTTCTTTACCCGCGACGAAGAGGGCCAAACTGCACTTTAAAACCTTATTTCTTTCGTTTACTATCCCTTGTGTTCCCTTTTCCAGGGCATTCTAAACGTAGAAACGCATGAAGTTGACAAGTGACAGGGTGGTGATGTGAAACAAGCGCGGTTGTCAGACGAACGGGAGTTCATGCCAACGATTGGCCCACAGTGCCCAGTGGAAGGTCGGACGAACAGGGGAGACCGGGAGGCGGTGCTTTGCGCCAGCTCCGATTTACTGGCAAGGGGGTATGATGTGCAAGACATTCGGCGCTTATTGTAGAGACCAAAGAGGTTGTTTACACTACTTGCTCAGGGGTAGATGAGCTTCTTGTCGTGGAATTTGGAGCGGACGGGATTGTCACTGATGTTCTGTCTGAAGGTTCGCTGCATCGTGGCCTGGCCGCTGCGGGTGGATATGCACTGCAGTGCCCTGTAAGACCCGCCTAGATTGGCGCAAACGAATCTGTGCAGAAACACTAAAAGACACTGCGCGACAAAACCACGACACATCGTTGGATTCTGTCAAAAAGTTGTTCGAATGCTTGGCCATTCAATTGGCTAAGAATCTCCTTGATGATATTGTTAACAAGTGGGACAGAGGATTGTGAAATGGGGAGTCATAATGATGAGTCGTATCCCTGATGCGCACCCCCCAACCTTCAGCGCCCCATCGCATCCTCCAGCCTAACAAAACAGCGCCTCGGGTCCCGTCCCTAGCAAGGAACCTCTACACGCCCTCATACCCGCTCACCTCCTCCGGACGCAACTCTCCCCCAAAAATATTTTTCTTGGATTCTGCTGTTAGTGGGTTGTTAATGGCTGGCCAAGACTACCCTATTTTTGGGCCCAAAAATGGCCCAGAGCCATCGCTGGCCTAACAGGCCACTTTTCCATCGTTTTGGATTCGAAAAGATACACTTCAAAACGACAACAACACTTAGGACGACGACCTTTGGAGAGTTCATCGTCGTCCTCGCCCTCAATACCGATAGCTTTTAGAACCAAGCAAAAGCTTTTCGAGAAAAAAGGGCACCGGAGAGGCAATAACTCACTCGTTGGGGGGCGAGCGACAACCACTCTTCGAATCTCACCCTTTAGGACGCCGCTTGCTGGATCCAACTCGACTGGGCCGCATTCTAACCGGAATTTCTTCTCGATCCTTTCTTTTCTCATTCAACATCAGGAATTCCAATATTGGAAAAGGGGGTCTTCAATATTGGGGAGGACGGTATTTTCTTCTTGGGAATGGCTTCTTTTGAAGCCGCACAGAAATTAGGGTTTTAACGCAAGGGGTACGCCAAGGGCTGGCTTGGCCAACCGATGCTTTTTCCCGCACTTATGTACCTATGTCCAGCCACCGTCGCGGGCACGGCTCATTACCTAGTAGTGGTAGAACTTAGCCGAAAAATTCATCTATCTATCTATCTCCTCCGGACGCTTCCCCAACCTAAACCACCACACAATCATCACGAAATGGATTCTCAACGCCATCATTCCCAAACTCTTCCCATAACAACCCCCTCGGTCCCAGGCCAAACGCCAACGTCGGCCCCGCCAGCGGATCAAACTCCTCCCTCCCCGTCTCCTCATCCACCTTCAACCACCGTTCCGGCTTAAACTCGCCTAAATCCCCATCATCCCACTTCCCGCTCAACATCTTCCCCAATTTGGACCCCTCCTTCCTCGCCCCCGGACTGCGCACCGCATCCTCAACCTCGACCGCCGGCCTGACATACCCCTGTCAGTCCCCCATCACGAACAGCGACGTGCCCTTGGGGATCCAAAAAAATGGTTAACATTCAACAAGAGGAGGATGATGGCTTCTTTTATTCACAGAATCATCCCGGCTGGAATGTTACGGTAGCCTGCGATGATAAGGTAAGTGTTCTTTGTGCATCATGGTGTGTACTATCGCAGAGACTCATACGGTTTACCGCAGGCGCTTGCTAGGAAGATGGGGTGAAAGTACGATTAGACTGAATCTTCTTATGCAACTAGTCCGTCGTTCAGATGCATTATGATCCTTCTCGCCTAATGAATCTGGCCGCATTTTGGACCGTGGGAATAACCTCGTTTAGAGGTAATTAACCTAAACATCCACGGAACCGGGGTAACTGCAGGCAGATGTTGGTTGTTATTTTTACGCAATGTTGAAGTTGGAAGCTGTTGCATTAGGGTAATGATTTGGACATGATTACTGTGAGCTGATTACACCCTCCTCTCATTATTGGCCCCTCTCTCCCCGATATTCCATGTTTCAACCACCCAATTATAACCAGGTGGATGTCATAACTTTCTTTCCAACTCAAGAATTGCAACCGAGTCATCGTCTTTCGGTGTTCTCCTACAAGAGTCGCCGGTACTATCAAGCCTGGCATGTCCTCTACAGCTGCCTGGTATGGCACTCATGGCCACGGGCTCTTCAGGCGTACCTTCGTTTTTGGCCATGAGTCGTCGCATCAAAGGGCGAAAGAAGGGTATAGAGGCGGCAATGATGGTGCAGCTGACTTCGACGGAAGCCAATGCGCAGACTAATCCACCCTTATAGGGGTCCTTGTTCTGGATGTTGACGTAGTATTCGCGCCGTTTCTCGAAAAGAAGGGCGTAAGTCTTCACCACCTTAAGGATTGAGACGCCCCCGGCGCTGAGAACCGAGAAGCCCGTTAGCATGGACGCTCATCACAAAGCAATAGTTGTACGAGGACATCGGGACTCACAAACATCCTGTGCTCATTGCACAAATGATAGCAATCTTTTCAACTCGCCTCATCTTCAAGTTCCAAATCACGAATGGAGGAACCAAGGATAGTACGAAATCCTAAATGACGGGTAGGACCTGTGTTAGCGAGGCCACGCAAGAGGTAGACAATGAACTAGGGTCCAT
Source organism: Neurospora sp. CHS-2018b (assembly GCA_009806015.1). Lineage (NCBI taxonomy): Eukaryota > Fungi > Ascomycota > Sordariomycetes > Sordariales > Sordariaceae > Neurospora > Neurospora sp. CHS-2018b. The sequence goes on along the minus strand of RAOV01000016.1, from coordinate 1,640,421 downwards.
GCTGGAAGATTGTTTGCAAGACTTACCATGGCAGTTGCGTAGATACTTGCATACATTGAGAATGCTCTGGTCATACTCGGATGCGCACAGCCATGATGATCATGATGTTTTTTTGGTCGTTCAACAAATTCCGCCACAACACTTCCGCATTCAGAGAACGCTTGGAGTTCGGACAGGATTATAAGCGATGCAGTGCTTGTTGTCATCAAAAACCAGAGCATCGCCTTTTGCCACCGCCCAGAAACCAGGCGAATGAGAGTAATGAAGAATGATAACTTGGAGACCCAGCATGCAGTAATGGCACTGAATGTCACGGCGGGTGCAAATCTCCACCTCTCTTCGTATGCTAAGTAGGTCTTGTCACCCATGTCTAGGCCGAGCCCATACTTGGTCATCCAGAGGGCGATAAAAATGTAGATGATTGCTATGATCTTTTGTCTGTTAACCTTCTAAGAGCTGACAATGAGCATAGCTTGTGTTTTCACCGTGGAGCTCGGTTCTTACCCATGAGATGATGAGTACGTAGTCATCGAGGAAGTATTTGGCCTTAGAGACACGCTTGGAATAAAACCGGAGGCACATGCATAGAGTAGCAACGGCTTGGAAGGCCAGCATGCTGCTAAACATCATCGGCACGTGGGATTTTGCTCCTGTTGAGTGGAAGTCCTGCAAGGTGTGTGGCTCGAAGTGTGCCCGTGGCTGGTCATCCGAAATGCCTACCGTGAGATCCTCGGTTGTGACATTTTTGAGCCCCATTGGATCGTGAAGGATAGAAATGATGGAACAAAAAGAGTGCATGTAACCAAGCAGCCCCCGACAACAAGAAGTGGAAAAACCACCATCCTTTAAACCTCTTCATGTCGAGCATATCGCCATCCTCGGCCTCCCTCCCAGTTCTGACTGACTTCCGTATTTGCTTGCTTCCACACTCTTCAGCAGGAAGTCGCAGGTTATAGTGAAGGGGCATATCAACCGTACCTCCCACAGTTCCAGACTCCAATCGCCGGATCGCTCATTCCAGTTGAAACCGGACTGTCTGTGTTTGCTCGCGCGCTTCCGGATCGGCTCCGGTACCCCGGATCTTTTACGAATCCATGAAACCATGGCAACAAACCGATTCTCCGAGCCACCGATTCATCATGATCACTCAACGGTTTCTCAACGCCACAGGCTTCGCACACTCTGAAACCAAGTTAGCGACTTTTTGAAAGTGCTCATCTTCCTTGAAAGACTCAGATGCAATTCCACGATCGTGAAAAGAACGCCCAACTCACCTACACGATTCGTAATCACAACCACTCCTTTTCGTCGTCGCCGGTTTGCTCGATTGTTTCCCAGCAATCAACCAAGCCTAGATCGTTTTACACGCTCCTCGACTACTCGTCACATTCACCACCCCGACATATGTCATCATCCTGGCTCCTGTGACTTTTCTTCGTCATTCGTACGACTTTCCTGGAGATTTTGAAACACGGAAAATCGCCCCGGAATCCGGTCCCGGTTTCCGGATTCCGATGTGAGCTTGGCCGCCCCGCGCCGCCAGCCCGGGGCGAGTGAGGAAAGCAAATCGGTGCTTGGACCCGTGGTTGATTGGCTTTGCTGGAAGAGGCGGAAGAAGCCTAGGAAGAACCAAATGAAGTCCCGAAGAATGAAAACTCCGCAAATCCGAGCGGAAAGACCGCCTCTAAGCGGGACTCCCGATCCACCTGCACATGATGCAGGAACTTCCGCATCCACATCATGACTGACAGGTGCGACGGACGCACGCCACCATGCATGCTGTGACAGGAGGAAGGTGCACTCCATCCAAAGTTTCCATCTGCAGAGTATTTAGCTGGGCCTGGCGAGCCTTTCCCTCTTCAACCAAATATGCAAGCCACGAATTAAGCGTTTTCCTTGCCATCAAAGCCACTTCATCTCAGTCTCGTCCTTCAAATTACGTTCCTCAGATCTTCGCCTGACAAGCTAGCTTAGCACAGCATCATCATCTTCATCCAATCGAACCATTCACACCACCGCTGTTCGAACCCAGCGTTTCACGCATCACCACACCTCACTTGTCAGAACAGAAGTGGAATCTTTGCCTCGAGACACTCTCTCCGATGTGAAAATCCACCATGGAGCTGGATCCCTCACAAATCTTCCTGTGAAGTAACCCGGAACCCCCACGCTATACGGATTTGATCGGTATCGGTAAATGCCCTCCATTCTTGGCTTGCTAGTGCAACCAGCGAGTCGATGTTTGCTTCACTGCAGTCCCGAAGGATTTTCGATGCATTCATCTGCCCGCCAAGCCAAGTGCGTAGGTGCCGAAGAATTTCACGGCATCTGGAAACGAGGGCACCCCCGAAATTTCCTTTCTGAACGGCGGGATTCCCACGGCTCAACATACTGCTGTGAAAAGGTCCAAACATTGCTACTCTAACTTGCGTGTGTTCAATGCACAGGCTCGGGCTTGCCTCCAAAAGATCTGTCAGTAGTATGTGGCTCAAAAGGGAGATTTCGACGGGGAGGGGGGAAGGGGCCACGTTTCCGGATGTCGTGAAATTCTTCGGTAGAACTCCCATCGCAACAACACGAGATGCAGCTTCTATGACAGTAACCGACAACGCCAGATTCTCATTCATTTCGTTACTTCAACACCACCAAACCCCCATCTCCCACTCTTTACCTATCCAACCACTTCCTCCCTCAAATAAAATCCCTAACAGCCTCCCAAAACCCCTCCGGACTCTCACACATAGGCAAATGCCCCGCCTCCTTCACCACCTTCAACTCCCCGCCCTCCTTCCCATCCTCCCCGTTCGCTCCAAGCAACCCCCTAAAACCCTCCATAGCCTTCACCAACGCCCCCTTACCATCCCCATCCCCCACCACAAACAGTCCCTCCACCCCCTTTACGTTCTTCATCTTCTCCCTCAAATCATACCCCCAAAGCGCTTGACAACTATACCTAAACCCCTCCACATTATTGTCCGCAACCATCTCCGTCATCCATTTTACTACATCCTTCTTGCCTTCCATGGTAGCAGGGTGGAACCACCTCTCCACCGTCACACCCGCCAATTTCTCCCTCAGCCCTTGGCCTTCGTTAGATTCAGCAACAGCAATCCGGTCTTTCCAAGCTTGCGTGTTGGCTTCTGAGCTGACAGCGTTGAAGTCGCACGCCACGAATTTGGATAAGCGCGAAGGGTGGCGGATGGCGAAGTTCAGCGTCGTGGCGCCGCCCATTGAGACTCCCACCAGCGTCTGGAGTTTCTCGATGCGTAAAGCGTCAAGGAGAGAGGCGAGGTCGTCGGCTAGTAGGTCCAAAGTGGCGGATTGGGGCGGGGAAGGAATATGGTGTCTTCCGCGCGTGTCATACCGCAAGATCCTCAAATCGGGACGAGCAGTCTTGAGCAGCTTGACCAACGGATCCCACATGTGTAGAGAGGTAAGGAGGGAGTTGGAGAAGGCGATGACGGGGGCGGTGGGTGAGGGGTTACCTTCCAGCTGGTAGGGGATGGTCAAGCCGTCGTGGGGGGTGGTGATGTAGCTGCTGATGATGGGGCCGTCGGGACCAGCGGTGGTGGTCAGGCGGGGAGAAGCAGCGGAGAAGGCCTTGGAGGCGGGCAAGCGGGAGAGGTGCTCCAGATCGCGGGGCGCGGGCCCGAAGACGTAGAAGAGCGAGTAAGTCCTTCGGCCCTTGGTGGTGATGTACTTGTCAAAGACCTCGGTGCGCCAGGGCGTGTCCATGGAGGCTTTGTGCTCGGGGCCGCCGAGGCCGTTTTGGAGGGCGTACTCGTGGAGGGTGATGATCTTGGTCTCTCCCGCACCAGCGCCCTCGATAGACGAAGGGGTGCGCAAAACGCGGCTGCGCAGCCAGCCGGGGATCTTGGACAGCATGGGGATGTGTTCCTCCTCGTACCACTGGATGACTTTTTCAGCGGCGTCGGGCTCGTTGGCGGTGTTGAGCGAGACGTCGACAGCCACCAAAACGCGGCCCTCTGCTTCGGCGTCAGTGCACTGCTCGGCCGGCTTGAAGGACGGGGCTTCCTGGGTCCAGATGAGGTCGAAGAACCAGCGGTCGACTTTGACCTGGCCGATGGTCTCGGCCTCGCGGGGGGACCGGTTGGCGCGCAGCTCGAGGTAGGTGGGCGTCAGGAGGTGGGCCATGTCGGTCACATCGTAGGCGGCCAGGAAGTGCGGCTGCTGGCCGTCGGTGGCCTGGTAGCGCAGGCCGTTGGTGAAGATCTGGGGGAGACGCAGACGGGTTGGGCCGTGCTCGTTGTTGTACCACTCGTGAAACTGGTCGAGCGAGAGGCCCTCCTGGGGCTGCATCGTCACGTAGAGCATTCCTTGTCCGTTCTTTGCTGCCGCCATTGTTGCTGTTGTCTCTTGGGATATCGGACTTGATGATGATGAAAGTCAAAAGAGCAAGTAGTACCTGTGAAGATAATATCCGTGGGTTTTGTTGATGTGGTTGACGTCTGGATGTTCGCCAAGTCGTTCTTGGTGGAGTAATCCGCTAAGACCCGATGTCAACTCCCGCTGTGGGCCTTGTAAGCCGGGGCGCTGAGGAAGTGTTTGGTGATGGTTTGTTTACACCGGAATCTCTGCGATGGGATGGGAAAAGGTCACAGTCGCCTGCCTGTTGTGATGCATGACATGATTAGTCATGCCCCATGGCACTCGCCAGGGAGCCTGGTTAGCAGGCACCCAAGGCAGGTGCTGCAGGGATCAACTGACTCGCTCGCCTATTAAAGGCGACAGTCTTGTCAACCAGTCTTGACATTGATCCCACGATCAACATCAACAGATAGATGAATGAATCATCACCACTACGCTGACGTGCCCTCGGATTGCATGCATCATGTTGAGACTGTTTAGTTTTCTGCGATAAGAGACATTCAAATACTCTGTAACTCTCCACGAAGTGACCAAAAAGCGCAATGAGGACGATCGCCCAGATCGGGGTTGCCATTATCGGAGTGACGTCGGAGTGGATGGGTGCAACCGCCCACCATCTCCGGGCCTGCGGTTCGGCTCTTGGTCTGCTGGCGGCAAAGCATTTTCCCGCCGCTGTCGCCCGGGATTTTAGTGGGGGAGGTCGCTAATTGCGGGGTACACATCCGGGGTGCCGGGGAACAGCCGGGGAAAAGGACTCCAACTCTGTCCCGGCAATAACACTTCAAGTTGGTACTCGTCAGGTCGTTGGTATCCAAGCTCTCGTTATATTGAGGAAAATAACACACAAACGCAAACCATACTTTGGATAAGAAATGAAATTCATTAAGGTCATGATATTCAAAACACTCCCGATTCCGTCAATCGCTGAACTCGAGTCATCCCTCGTCAACTCTCGCCGGCCTTCATTGCCCTCAGAAATCCTACTTCCGGTAAATCTGCATCTGTGCATATTGAGCTGCAAGCTGCGCCATCAGGTCCGCAGGTGTCAGTTTAGCTGGCATGCCTGCAGGCGAAGCACTCGGCACCTGTCCTCCCGAACCGCCCGCCCTTCCTGCGGCAGCCTGTGCATGTACCAATTCCGGTTGGTAGCCCGGGTAGAGGCCTGTATGGCCGTTGAATGTGGCATCTTGCGTGACCGACCCACTACTAGGCGTGTAGTTGGATCCAGAGCTCGGGGTCGTTGGGGCCGACGTGCTGCTTGGTGAGCCCGAATCGAATGCAACACCATTAGCGGCGATTTGTTGGGTCGCCGCATGAGCCGCTGTGTTAACATCCACACGGATGGGCTGCCGATGGCCTCCCCTACCTCCCCGACCTGCAACGCGGCTCCCTCCCCGGACGCCGACGAAGCCGCCGGCTTTAGCGGAGTGCATCAGCCTGATCCTTTTCTCCTGCTCCTTGATCTCGAGAAGCAATGCCGAACTAGCCACGAGCCGGAAGCTTTCAAGCTCTGTAGCGACCTGACGCTTCCAAGATTCTTGGGGTCGGCTTTTCTTTTCAAATGCCACATAAAAGCAGGCAAGGCAGAGCTCCATTGCGTGGAGCTCCGATGTGGCTTCCTCAGGCGTAGCGGAGGGACGTAATGCATTCGTCACCATTTTAGTTATACGGACGAACGCGTCCGACAGCTTTGATGACTTGTCTCGCTGTCGCCTGCTCTGAATGCCCTTTTTGTTCAGAATAAATCCCATGACAACTTCCAACTCTTTGAGGGGCTGGGTCGGAGAGTCAGCAAACTCCATCATGGCGTCCCTTATGGCGTCTTCGTAACTGATAACATGACAAATGATGTTAGTTGGTTGCAACCATGAGCAGCGACCGGGAAAGGCCCATGACTTACGATTCACAGATTCGGCGGGCTTCATCAAGACGATGTTGCCACCGCACTTGTCCAATAACGCGAATACGCTTTAACAGGGATGTTTCCAGCTCATTCCAGAACGAAAGACCGCCCGATGGGACTTCCAGCTTGATGTTTTTGGTCCATATCTTCTTTTCGTCCACAGCACGGAAAAGCTGTCCCAAAATCTTCTCCGATGCGTAGTATTTGTACCGCGGTGTGTCGTCTCCATCATCGTTGTCTTGCCTAAGGTACTGCTCTTCCATGTCAATCTTGGACTTGTCATGGATTTTAATGTCTGGCCCGTTTACAAGGCTAGCAGTCATCATTAGCAGCGAACAGAAGCTGGAAGGTCTAATAGCACTTACAAATCAGGCCGATAAGTTGGTGGCCTTGGTAACTCGGTGATATCCACATGAATCCCCGACTTGGAGAAGTCGACCGCTTTGGAATGCAACTCTGCTAAGATGAGGCAGTCTTTATCACACGTACCCTGATCCCGTACGTCCGCGAGGATCATGTGCCGAACCGCAATTACCCCCAGGTGATCGGCCTTCATAAACTCAACGAAGAAGTCAGCCATGTCCTTTGACTCAATCTCGCGGTCAAGTTCCAAGGGCTTGACACGTGGATAGTCGGCCGCTGCGAAAGTGTCGAGTTTGGAAACGATCCTCTGATCCCAGATTACGTTGAAAGTGTCGCCATCCAGGTCACCGCCCGACAGCTGACTGGGCAGGTCACGTTCACCGTTTTGGCTGAACACGATGCAGTTTTTCAGCTCTCTGAGAGGGTGCCCCGCCGGTGGAATGACATTGTGGGCAATCTGGATGTCTCCGGGGTGCAAGGCCGGAGACCTGGTCACCACAACAGGGCCAGCAGTTGGAGGGTCTTTAAAGCGACTGTCCGTGGTCTCATAGGTCACGTATACTTCGCCTTCGCGCAATAGGCCTGTCTCGTCCATGACACCAAACAGAGTTATGCCATGGGGAACCAGGATTCTAGCCTTGTGCTTGAGCAAGCGCAACTCTCTGAGCACGACAGCTTCGACAATGCCGCGAAGAAACTGGTCCTTTCGGTAGTCGATGTTCATTTTGTGAACGTCTTTGAGAAACTGGCTAAGGTGAACAGAATCTCCGACGCACTGCAGCTTGAGGAAGGTCGCCACATTATGGACGCTATCCGTGATTGTCCGAAGACGTTGGAGTTCCTTTTCTTGGAGCCGAATGAACCACTTGGCAGGGGCGCCCATATCCTCGAGAATCTTGATCATCTGACGGTTCAGCATCAGAGGAATTGGCTTTGAAGCCATGTCGCATATCTCGAGATGTTCCTCATCACGGCTGCGGAACTTCTCCATAGAATCCCTGATACAGATTTGCCTCCCAGGGAGCCGGGCATCAAGAGCTAACATGCCCTTTGCTCCAGCCCATCGAACCTGCAAGCAATTGGGATAGTCCTTGGATTCGGGAATCTGGCGATGGATTACCTCTAGGGCACCTTGCGATATTTTCCCAACGCCATCACTGAATACGCGTTCGTTGCGCTTGACGTCCCTTTGCCTTATTACAGTGATATCGTAGTCGTGGAGAGATACGGAATATGGTGTCTCTGAGAAGGCCTGACCTATGCGTGCGGCACGTCGCGCTGGCGATCTGATATTGCGGAAATCGCCCAGATCCTCGATGATGTTTTCAGATATCTTCAACTTCCAGTTGTAAACGAAGGGCGCCGATAGCCAAAGACTATGTGCTCGGAGGGATGAGTGGGAGAAGCCGAGAAACCTGTAAACCCGACCACCGACTGAAATGCCCTTGGTCAAGACGTCTTTAAATCTCTGGTATATGGTGTCCATGGAGACCGTCGAGTTGAAGAAGAGGTCCTGACCATCCTCGTCGCCGAACTGGACTCGAAGGAAGTAATCCTGGTGTTCTGGGAACTTTCGAAGGATCCTGTTCATGGCTTCCAGTTCAGGCCCGTGAAGTTCGATTCGGGTTGGCGTGACAAGTGCCCGATAGATTTTGGTAAGACCAGACGGAATCTCGTCGTTCGGACGCATGGTGTAGCCCTCACGCATGCGCTTCTCAGTTTCCTTCAGGTGTTCGATGATGCCTTCGACCTCGAACTGGGCAAGCTCTTCTGAGCCTGAGAGGTTCGGCGACGGCCAGTCGATGGTTTTGAAGAGATCCTTGAAGGCATCAACTGAGATGGGGTCCTGTCGCTGACCTATGCGCCGGGCCCTTTCGAACATATCTGCCAAGCGTTTGGCTAGCTTTAGCACGGTTGTCGGATGAAGATACGATCTGTACACCAGCGCTTGGAGATTGAACAGCAGGCCGTAAGGCAACAATTTATGACCTTCGTACTCCGTCAGAGCCCACCTAAGCCTGTCAACTGCAACCGGATATGCATCTTGTGGAGAAGCACTCTGGATGGAGAATTTATAAGGCGTGACCCAGAAAATTTCTTGCTCATGCAGTCCTTTAATGGCGGTACGAAAGTCAGTCTCCGGGAAGTGCCCCCGATTCCGGATTAGATGTTTGTCCAGAACTTTGAAGTTATAAACGAGACAAAATTTGGATACTTTGGCGTGGTTACTATCGCATGCCTCGAGGCGCATTCTCATGCGTTGTCCGGGTCGATCTGATGGAATTGGCGGCGAGAGAAACGTTGGTGCGTATGTGAGAGTGACGGCGACGTGTCCGTCATTCGACCAAACGAGTTCTTGGATGCTTCGATATGGGATGCAGACCTGAGATCCATCCAAAGAGGTAATGACGAGGTCGTGCTTGGCGAACTTTGCTGAGACGCGCAGGGTGGACGACCACTCGGTGATGAAGGTCAAGTTGCCGTTGATGTAGGACCAATGCCCGCAGTCAAGTACGTCGGCATCAAGTGCTGAAGTTGGAGTGTGTGTAGGCTGGGTTTTGTTGTTGGCATTCTCCTCCCACGCCTTCTTCCGCCTTTCCTCTTCTTCAGCCTCGTGAAGAATGCCGTTGACCAAGTTCTTTATATCCCTTGGCTGGGGCTGGCTGACCTTGCAATAAGCCTGCTGATTCATGATATAAAGACGAGAGTGTGCCCTGAGGAAGCTCAGCGCTTCCTTTGCAGTGACGAAGATGATCTTCCCGAAGGGTTTGTAGGGCCGTTTATCGCAGTCATAGTGACGGATGCGGAGGTTGTCCATGAACGGCTTCAGATGGTTTTTCAAGCTTCTCTCGGAAAGATCTCGAGGAAGGTTGTTAATAAAGACCTCCATGTCGGGCGAGAGGAGAGTTTGCGCAAAGGCTGTCGAGTAAGTATTTAGGAGAGCTATAAGGATGTCAGCCTTTTCGAATCATTATATAAGGGGATTGAGACCCATTGACCAGGGAAAGGCTCACCAAAAGTTGGCCAAAGTGGTCAATATGCGCTTCAGACTTGGGAACTGAAAGAAACATGCGCTGATAACCGGATACTACTGGATAAGGGCTGTTGATGAAGCGAAGATGGAGGACGATTTGCGTACGCCGTGTCAAGGAATCGATAATGGCAAAATAGACGTGAAGGCGAAAGCGCGGCAGGACTGGAAATGAAGCTGGTGATGTAAAGGCTCCAACTTGGTGACGAGTTGAGGACCTTGATGGTTTGGTCGTCGGATGGGATGACAGGCGCGTTGAACGTGCGTCCGTCTGTGCGTCAGTCAGAAGCTGTCAGGAGAAACGAGACGACAGGCGGGAGTGACGCAGCCCGGACCGTCCTGCAAAGTTGTGCTCTGGGTTCTTCCTTGAAGAGTCGGGATGAATGAGGGTTAGAGACAAGATGAAAAAAGACCTTGTCTGTCGAGGGGACTGGAGAAACGAATAGTTTTCACGTCGTCGATGTCAGTTCGTCGTCCCCGCTTGGGGCTGGGCATCTGGGGTGGTGACAGGCTGGTTGGCGGTTAGCTATCAGGCTGTAGCAGCTGTAATAGGCCCAAATGGCACTGCCAGATGCGAGAGGCCTACAATGCTTCATGCCGTGCTTCTGTTCCCACAGCATAGGGCTGCCAATGGCGTCGTATCTGGCGCATCTTGACTGGGTTGGGATTTGTGCAGTTGGTGATGGAGGAATTGGCAAATGTAGGAGGCCCTTTTCGTGCAAGGGTGTTGTCTCTTTTTGTTGCTGCGTCGTCTGATTGTTCCTTGTCTGGGCGAGAAATGCGACGACTGGCGATCGCGATCGGATGTGTGTGGAAACTTATCTTATCGTGTCTTATCGATAACATAATGTGAGCCGTTCCTGCCCTTCAACATCCATCTCGAAGACTCCTGCTGTCTCTTCCGAGAGGGCAACTGCATCCGAGTCCGCCTTCTCTCCATAAATTGAAACTGCGACGGGACTCTGCAGTGTTGACATGCCATCACCCGGATGTAAAGTGGAAGGAGACTTCCCTTTGATGTTTGCCGTTCATTTTCCACTTTGTTCTCGGGCTCTGTCACCGCTGACGAACGCCTCCGAACGAGCAGAAAGGGAAGGTCGATCCCATGGTGGATCGTCTATAAGAAAATCGGATTGTAAGAATGCTCCATCATCATCATATCATTGCCACAGAGACCGTGAGGATTTGCAAATCTGACATGCCAGAGACAATAGTGTAGTCGTGAGAAGTTGGCATTTGGGTCGTCACTGCTACCAACATTTCAAAGGGCTGACAAAGCTGTGCGAGACAGCCAATCAAACCCACCGGCAGCTCAGAGGTGGGTCTTGGAGCGGGGCAGTAGGCTGCCGATGATACCCCGCTAAATGCCCCACTACCCCACAAAAGTGCCGTTCTACGACACGCCATTTGTCGCCCGGACAAAGTGGCCGATGATCGGCTTCACTAACAATTAATAGAAGGCATTTTCTTCTTGACCTCCAACGACATCACCACACTCAATGCCTATTGCCTTCACCATCAATTGGTGAGTCCCTGCCAAGACACGGCTGGTAAAGAGCTCGTCCAGTTGAGTGATGAATCACAGAGATATTCTTCTGGAAGCGAAAACACAACATCGTTGATTTGCCCGGCTCATTATTCTCTGCTTCCGCCATCCAGGCACTCACTCTGAACATGGACTCTCTCATAGTCATTACCTACAATAAACTCTTGTGATTTGACCCCAAACATTGCCTCTCCATGGCACTGAACCAGCGTCCAAATTCCGTTTCATGTCCCCCAGTCTCTCAGTCCACCAATGCTCATCGACATTGGCCTGACATCATCCCCGGTGCCGCGGTTGAAGTCACCAAGTCAGGGTCCTCCGGATCCCTCCGAGCTCCCGATCGCCGTCTTCGGTCCACAATGGCAAGGAATAAGAGTGCCAGTATTGCACGCTAGCATGGCACATGAGAGTCCAGCCATTCGTTGAATTGCTAGAGTTCCGTAATCCGGGGTCCAACAAGGGGCAACTATTGGACTCGGACATATCACGGTTGCCGGGTGAGAAAGAAAAGCAAAGATCTGCTGTTGACCCCTCTTTGATTTCTGCCCGTCTGCCTTATAACTGGAGCCATGGAGCTCCTCCCAGTTCCAGCTCCCGGGTACAAGTAGTTTCCCAGCTCTCTCCTCTTTGTTTACTTCCCTCTCCGTCCACATCTACACCTTCACCGACCTCGAAACCCCCAAACCCCCGCCAAAAATCAAGATGCCTCCCTTCCGCGCCGAACACATGGGTTCGCTCCTGCGTCCCCAAAACCTTCTCTCCGTCCGCGAAGCCATCCGCGACAAGGGTCTCACCCCAGAAGAAGCCGGCCTCCCCGCCATCGAAAAAGAAGCAGTCGGCGAGGTGGTCGCCCTGCAGCGGGAATTGGGCTTCAAGGCCGTCAACAGCGGCGAATTCAACCGCACCCGCTTCTGGGGCCTGATGTGGGACGAATTCGACGGGACCGTCGCTCTCCAAGAAGCCGAGGCCAGCATGTTCCGGCTGTACCACCCGGACGTGGTCAGCCTGATCGAGAAGGACCGCAAGGTGATGCCGGGGGACTCGGTGATTGCTGGTTCCAAGTTGAGACATAATAGGGAGAAGAGCAAGTCGAATTTGCATGAGTTGAAGCTGGTGCAGCAGTTTATCCCGAAAGAGGAGTGGGGGAATATCAAGTTGACGATGATCACCCCGGCCTGGTTTCATATGCGGTATAAGCAGGGCAAGGCGTATGCTGAGGGGGTGTATGCGAATGATGAGGAGTACTTTGCGGATGTGGCCAAGGTTTATCAGGAGGAGTTGAAGATGCTTTATGAGGCTGGGTTGAGGAATGTGCAGTTTGATGATCCTGGTTTGGCTTGTACGTATCCCCTTTCCCCCTTTCCCATTACACACTTCCCCTTCCCTTCCTTTCCCCTTTTCCCTTTCCGTCCTCGTCCCCCATCCCCGTTCCACCTTCTCCCTCCCTTCCCACCCCTCAATTCACCCCCCAACTTCCAACTAACCCCCTGTCAGATTTCTGCTCCGAAGAGTTCCGCGCCGGTTATGCCCCCGACCCCGAAAACACCGTCTCCATCGACTCCCTCCTCGACTCCTACATCAACCTCTACAACACCTCCCTCTCCCTCCTCCCCGCCGACTTCCACACCGGCGTCCACCTCTGCCGCGGCAACTTCATCGGCGGGCGCCACTTCGCCTCGGGAGCCTACGACGTGATCGCCCAAAAGCTCTTTCGGGAACTCAACGTCAACACTTTTTACCTCGAATACGACACCTCTCGCGCCGGTGGTTTTGAACCCCTGCAGTACCTTCCGAAAAACAAGAATGTCGTGTTGGGTGTTGTGAGCACGAAGCTGAGGGAGTTGGAAAGTAAGGAGGAGGTGAAGAGACGGGTTGAAGAGGCTGTGAGTTGGGTTGCTAAAGGGTCAGGGGAGAGCAGGGAGGAGGCACTGAAGAGGGTGGCGGTTAGTCCGCAGTGTGGGTTTAGTACGCATGAGAGCGGGTACCCCCTCAGTGAGGAGGATCAGAGGAAGAAGTTGAGGTTGGTGAGGGAGGTTGCGGATGAGATTTGGGGGGAGGCTTGAGGCGTGGCGGTGAGATTTGTCCCGTGCGAGGGGAGGGAAGGGGGAGGGTGTTTGAGGAGCGCGCTCTGGTCAGGTGTTGTGTGTAAATGGTGAAAATGAGGTGTTTTCCTTGCCGCATGTTCAACAACGGTGTGGTGAAAGGTTAAAGAATTGAAGGCAAAGCATCTTGGTGAAAGCGGGTGGTTGGCGCATGGAGTTGTCGTTTGATGGCATTGGTAGCGTACTGGATATCAACTTCCAGCTTGGCATAGATCAAAGAGCTGTTGCTGTTGGGGCTCGTCATAATGAAGGGCATGTTTTCCAAGAGAAGTCCCTTATCAAGTAACAGAAGGCTATCTGAGCTTTGTTTAGGTCAAAGCTTGCTCGCGTAATCTGCAAAACCTAGGCAAGCCGTCCTTTGGGAAGTCCAATACTGGTTTGCTGGCTCATTCTAGTCAACTCTCCTAGGCGATTTCATATCCACTCTGTACGTTTTGCTCAGTGGTCAAGACTTGATCTAAGTTTGGGTAATTTTGTCCCAGGGATGGATACGCTAACATGATACCAAAGGCATACTATCAATAGATCATAGTGTAGGCATTTCAAAGAATTCTTGCGGCCTTCAGGACGGGCTGGATATGTCTCCTTCGGAGTACCCAGCTAGCACATTAACATTGGATTGTACTGATGTTGATCACTACCTCTATCATTGGATCCAAGTCTGCCTCCTGACCCTGTCCACTTGACCCGTGAGCAATACGCTATGCTAGCTAGTCGTCAGACTCGAGATTCCTCGTGTCTTCACCGTATAGCCAACTGATCGGGACAACAACGCCGTACTTTTCCCATGCAAGTTCCTCAAGACCCTTGACGTTGACCCTGTGCTCAGTAAGTAACTGAAAAAGACGGTCGTACTCGTCGAGAACCTTATTCGGATTCCCGTTCCGGAGATCTCTAGAAGTGACAAATAAAACGAGATAATCGTAGTGATGCATGAAGTCAATAAGCTCATGCTCATTATCATCGACGAATTGATCTAGAAGTGCCTGAAAACCCGTGCTCGAGCTTTGAACGAGGGCAGCTCGCTGAAAACACCACAGCAGGCTCTTCAACCAGCGGCGGTCAAGCTTCCAGTTCCGAGGACGGAGCCTCCACGTAAGCCCCAGCCAGGCTGTAATAATTTGTGTGACAATTGTGCGGAAAGCTTCAACGACCACTTTGGGATCCGCTCCGCTCTCCACAAGCAAATCTGCTGCGTCTGGGAACCCGTTCGAGATGGCTACGGATAGTGGTGTCATTCCATCATCGTCGTGGGCTTCAAAATCAGCTCCAAAATCGAGCAACAGCCGCATGAAATCCCTGAATCCCGCCTCGGAAGCTACATGTAAAGGTGTCCGACCAAATTGATCAGTTGCCTCAGTATTAGCGTTCTCATTAAGCAAAACCAACATCGTGTCCTTATAGGGGTAGCCATGGTGAGAGGCCATGTGCAAAGCAGTCCTGCCAGAATTGTCTGTGGATTCAAGTTCGGCTCCATTATCCAGAAGAATTCGTACAGTCGCATGACGGTTCTTTCGAACGGCAAGATGCAAAGGAGTTAGACCCCCAACATTCACTGCTTCGATATCCGCACCTCTATCCAAAAGGAATCGTACCAGTTCAACTTCGGCACTTGTGTAGGGATTCACAACGGCGACATGTAGAGCAGTCCGGCCATTAGCATCCAGAGCGTTTACATCGGCGCCTCTTTCCAGAAGGCATCGTGCCATTTCAACTACGGCCTTTGGATGACTCTGAGCAGTATAATGCAGAGCGGTTCGGCCGATATCATCCACTGCTTCGATGCAGGCCCCTCGATCTAGTAGCAGTTGCACCACGTTTGGAGATTCCGAGTCAATTGCCGTATGAAGAACTGTTTTCCCATACTCGCGAGTCCGTAGAATGATATGACTTCCTCGATAACTGACTGTAGCTGGCGTTTTGTCGCTTTTCACACTGCTCGCTTCCGTAATATCATCCACATAATCCAATAGCATGTGGATTGTCTTCTCTTGTCCTTTTTCGACTGCCGAAAATATTGCAAAGCCTATATCATGGAGCCGTTGTTCAATCGTATGTGCCTCGTATTTTTCTAGAACCGTATTGATGTAGTCATCCCATCCGTGGTATGCTAATCTCGCGAGCAGGCTGCCGCCAACCCATCCCTCCCTCCACGGCTGGTCCAAGAAGCCATTTTTCATGAGACTGAGAAACATGGGTTCATATTGATCGTGATCAGCACAAGGAAAAGGGGCAAACGGATTTTTGCCTAAACCGAAGATCGACTTAATTGGCTGGGCACAAATCCTCTCCACTGCATTGGGAGGAAGATGGCTCAGTAACAACAAGGCAGTGTCAAAGTAGCCCTTCCTGGCGGCAAGCTGTACCGCTGGCCATTCACTGTCACCTCCATGCTGCTCAATTTCCATGTCGACTCCCGTTGCGAGAAGATGCCTCACAACCGTATTACATCCTCTAAATGACGCAACTCGAAGAGGTGTCCAGAGATTCGGGTAATGCTTACGCACCACGCTTATGACCAATCCACCGCAGCCGTCGTCAAAGTATGATGAGAATCCCGGTCTTCGAGGATCGCATATTGAGAGTGCCGCCGTCAGAAACTCTTTATTCGCGTCAATAACCCCAATGCTGAGGC
Source organism: Neurospora sp. CHS-2018b (assembly GCA_009806015.1). Classification (NCBI taxonomy): domain Eukaryota; kingdom Fungi; phylum Ascomycota; class Sordariomycetes; order Sordariales; family Sordariaceae; genus Neurospora; species Neurospora sp. CHS-2018b. Next base: position 1,624,452 of record RAOV01000016.1, on the reverse strand, counting down.
GGTAATGTTCCTCCCAAAACGAGTCCGAATATTCATAGAAAGGAAAACTGTTCCAGATGAACTTCATGTCAAGGTCGCAGAAGTTATCGCTGGTGACCATGTACAAGTACTGTACGCAGGCGCGGGCCAGCTCAGCCTGTGCCTGGCTTGCAGAGATCGAGGATTGCCATTGCGTTTCAAAATACGCCTGAGAAACGAACACAGAGGGCTCAACCTGAGGGTTTGCTAAAAGAAATTCTCGGGCTGTTAGGTGAAAGAAGTACACCATGTCTTTGTGAAATGAGATGAATAGGCCGCATAATTGGCGAAGACGATCCTTGAAATCATTCTCAGATTCGTGGTCATCCTTTGGTGAGATACCGTCACAGGCGTTGAGTGCAGCCTTCATCTCAGACACTCTGAGCGGTCGTACGGCTCCAATAATGAGGCATAAGGCTCTGCGAACGGTTGAATGCTCTGTTGATCTGCTCAGAAGCTTTTCATATGCATCGTTTACAGACGTTGGCAACGTCTTGATAGCATATTCAATGCCGTCCGCCGTCTTTTTTAAAGATTGATATCGTAAATCGTCGAAAAGAAGGGCTACCCAAAGGTATGTGCGGTGTTCAATTTCGAGCAACATGTCGCGAAGTTTTTTCTTCAGTTCAACGTGTAGCCTCTTTTCTTTGGCAAACTCTTCCACGCGATGTTCAATGACAAGGTTGACCTCCCTGCTGATATCCTCGCACTTATTTTCCCCCAATATCCGAACATATGACGGAACAACATCTTCCAGGCAGCCAAATTGGAGGGTGATGGAGTCATAAGGACGGGTTGTGAAGAGAAACTTGGTGTTAACTGACTTTACCAGGTTCCTTCGAAGATTTGGGACCAACAACTTTGTGAGGTCAGAGGGATCACACTCATCGAGCGCGTCCATGACAACAATTATGGAACCTGCTTCAGGATCGCGCACGGCCTGCCAAAAGATGGCCCAGAGCGATGAAGGGGTATTGATAAGGCCCTGAGGATCTCGTGAAAGTTGATCCATGGCATGCTTCTTGAGCAATTTCGGCTTGTTAACGAAAAGTTGATGAAGTATGGCGCACAGCGCTTGAGAGATTCTGGTTTGATGGGGTTCTTTGAAGAAGAAGTAGCAAATAGTGGCTGACTCCCGTGGAAGATGGTGATCTACCAAGTACTTGGTTAGAACGGACTTTCCACATCCGGGGTCTGCTGTGATTAGAAGGGGTCCGGAATTTTGTTCCATCCACTGGCAAAAGCTTTGCTGTCGAACAACCCATTGGCAAGTACCTTCCACATGGGCATCAACTCGATCTTTGGTCACTTCGTAGGTATCCGTGTCGGTTAAACGTAGACGCTGAAGACACTTCATTTCTTCATCTGACATTTTTTGCTCGTCCTTCCGCTGTGCTTCAGCTTGCTGGAACTTGGACTGCTCGGTTACGGCGATCAGAATTGCCTGTTCGGCCTGCAACTGCTTCTCGGTCGTGTTGGCGAGCTTTGCTGCCATGTCGCCTAGAGGCAGCAAAAGCTTTTGCAAGTCCGCCGCGTGCTGTTTGTTCAATTCGTTTCGACTTTTGGCTTCGAGAAGCAGAGCAGAAGCAGTGACTTGCTCTAGGTCTTGGTTCAATAGAGATTCTGCGTTGTCGACGTTGGCCCGCAACTCCTTCCATGCGTTTGGGTTAAAGGTCTCCTTGACGAACGTCTTGGCAGCGCGTTCATGAAAACGAAGAACAGTGCGGATCTGGAACTCCAGTAAGGCGCTGTAGAGGGTTTCGAAATGCTTCTCCATCGCCGCCCTTAAGAACGGATTCAGGTGGTCGTCCCGTTCGAAGACCAACGGCTCGAGGGCGGAGTAGTACTGCATCCTGTGAATGGTATATGTGAAGCCTTCGCGGTTGGCTTCTTCAGCATCGAAATGGTTGGTCAAAAGCGGGAGAACCAGGCATACGGCAGCCCAGGCTACTGATGCTTCGGGGGACGCGCTCACGGCTTGGGTAATGAATCCTTTGATCGAGCGGAGAAACTCTGCCGTCCCTCCGATGACGCTACCTGTGCATCCCGTTACCCTCTCTTCAGTTGTCCTCAGCCCTCGGTCGATGATCTTGTCCAGTTGGATACGGCGCAGTCGCGCTGAGCCATCTGGAAGGGGCCCCGCTGACTCCAATGACATTTGAGACTCGGGGCCGTAAACACGATCGGAGACCGGACCTTAAATCTCCAATCAGTATTATAGCCACAGAAATACAGAAAAAGAGGCAAAGGGCAGTAAGTTCATACCAGATGACTGGGCTTCTCTTGAAATAAGAGCCTCGTACTCTTCCAGCAGTTGGACATTGTCCTTGCGAAGTGTATCATAAGCGCGGTCCCAAAGCGATGGCTTGTAGGGCAGGCCATCGTCTGTAGATGTATCGACTGCTGGGCATTCAGCATCATCTTTCGTGGGGTTGGTAGTCGATTGTCGCTGTCGTTGTTCTGCGTACTGCTTTTGTCGTTGTCCTTGTTGTGGTTCGGGAGAAGGTTCCTCAATTTCGCTCTCAGTTCCTTTGAACACAATTTCGTTTGGCGGCAGCTGTGATTGCACCTTCTTCCCCAGCTTTTCATGCTTCTGTCGCCGCAGTTTACTGAAGAGTCTGGTCGTTGTTGCCGTTTGAGCGTCGAAGTTGGAGGGCTTGGCGTCCCCTGCTGCAGGATGTGCAGCTTCCCGCCGAAAGAACTTTCCGACATTTTTCAGACCCATCATGTCCGCGATGGAAGCCAGAACCTTACCTCTGAGGAAGGAATGCTTCAGTAGACAATGATGAGTTGGAACAGAATAAAAAATGCAGGCAAGGCCTCCCTCACCAGTCAAGGGGCAAGACCCAAAGGCAGGAGGGTGTCTTCCACTGGCCATCTTCCTCTTTTCAATACGACGTTGATAATGCATCCCGCGAGCGGGGAAACAATCCAATCAAATCGCCGCCTTCAAACATCCTTGGTGCCCAAGTGCTGTAGCGTGTGGCTTCGTTTTTTAAGCGCCAACATAGTACAACTGCCTACCGAATAATCTCGGGAAACTCGCAAACGAGCTCCCCCCACAAATTCCCTTCTTGGGCGCCGATATGTAAGCAGGCCTGTATAGTGTAAGTCCGACTCTGTGCATTTGAACGCACGCAAGTTATAGTGCTGAGCAATGTTTCTGGGCGGAGGTCTATCAATTGGGCCTTTTTTACTGTGCTTTTTCCCGGGGGGAATTTTTTCTGTTTTGCTAGGGAAATGTGGCCTAGTTTTTCTACCTCTTTCACCCCAGTTACATATATTGCTACCCTTATTATTATTATCCCTGTTATTATCCCTATTGTTATTGCTATGGCTCCCGCTCCTATGCCCTCCCCTTAGAAAGTTTATTTCGGGCTTATTAACGTCGTTTATAAGTAAATAAAGGGATTTAAAGTAAATAAACCCCTAGTATTAACGCTTATATGCTCCCAGACGTAACCGACGATTATCCTGACTCCCGCCAGTTTCGTAAGTACGACGAATATTTCTTCGTCCTTCGAATCCTATTAATTCCCAATGTACTAGAGGGTATTACCCTTATAGATTTCGATAAAGAATAGCATTATAGCTAGGTTCGTAATAGTAGCCGTTATATTATTAAAAATTACGTTAGGGATAGGAAGGATATATATTATTATATTATAGACTTTAGTAGGTATTAGAGTCGTTAGGACAACCGGCTCTAGAAGGTTCGTTATTAGTAGAACGGCTAGGTTATTTATTATTATTATTGTAATAATATTGAAAGTGGCGGATCTATTAATGGTAGTAATAATATTGAAAGTAGCGGGTTTATTAATAGTAGTAATGAAGCTTAATTATTGTTATTTAGACTACTAGTTGCTAGGCTAGTTGTTGAGTTCGTTGCTATTGTTTATTATATAAAATCAAATATACGAAATAATCCTTCTTAATTTTTATACCCCTTAGTAATAGCCCCCTCTCTTTTATTATCTCTTTTAATATAGGTATAGTCTTGTGGCTATAAACCGCTTTCCCCACCTCTAATACTTTCTCGAATGCCCTCTCTCTTACCCTCTGTCTCTCCTCATTATTTACTTCATAAGCGAGGCCATCGTCGTCTTCGTCTTTAAGGATATTATTAAACTCATTAATATTAGGGATATTACCGGCTTTCTCCTAGCCATCCTAAATCAGGGTGTCTCTATTAATATCTTTGATATTAATGAAGTAATTCTCTGACCTATTTGGGAGGATAGAAATATTATTGTTTTTAAAAGACTTAATAATAATATTTTTCTTATTAGTTTGTAACCGTTGGCAAACGTGAAAGACAATGTAAATAATTAATACCCTCTTATTGGAGACGGACTATTTTTTATCCGGGTGCTGGGTATCCTACTCGAAAGCTGCTTCGTCGACCTCCTTTCGTAGCATTTATTTAAACGTTAAGTTAATCGAAGTATTTAACGGCTGCAATAGACTCGTAAGGCTACTAGGGATTATAGCCGTTACTACCTTATAAGGTATATTATTATTAATCTTATTTCGTATAAGTTAGGAGCTATAGGATAGGTATATATCTATAACGAATAATACCTTTTACTTTAATTCCTTTACGACGGGAGTAAACTCTTTATTAAACTACTCGTAGAGAAGGTTCTTATTTTAGTACGCTGCTTTATTGAATTTTATAGATATATTTTAAGCGTATAGCGGTTGCTTAACTTCTTGAACCTTCCCCTCCCTGTAAAAGATAATTATCGGTTTTAATTGCTATCCTCTATTTACGAAGACGTAGAGGACTAGAGTATATTGCCGCTTACTCTAACTACTATGGGAGGTTTTATTAAATACGGTCTTAGTACTTTTAAATTCGTACGTATAGCCGTTTAGAAATTCGAAGGGGATAGGGATTTCGTTAAAGTTAATAATATAATACGGGGGGAATCGTATGCGTATGCCTAGTTCGATCGGTTGGCTATTGCGTTTAATAAATCTATTAAATTACCGGTTAGTTTATTACCTTCTACTAACCCCGCTATTTAAATACTATATTTATTAAAGAAAGTTATTGACTTTTGCGTATAGTTTAGTGGGTAATTATTAAGTTTGATGGGTAATGCGCCGGTGAGAAATGTAATACCGGCTGAGGAAATTGTTGAACCAACCGCGTAAGAATTTGAATATGCGTTGGATTTTAGGGTAAATTGTAGTAAAGAGAACTTTGGAGTGCCGATGAAACCAAGCTATGGTTACTAAGTTATTTACTTAACGGGTCGTTTAGAAGGCCTTGTATAATTGCGTTTCTATTTCTAGCTATATCGCTTTACCTTCTTTAATTGGCGATAGTAAAATATTCTCGCGTTTGGTCTACCAATTACCGATCGTTCTCGCTGGGGTACTATAAAAATTAGAAGCTTCTCGATAAACGATATTGCAATAATCGTCGTCTTTATTTCGGTCGATAGTACCTCGGCGGCGTCGAACCCTACGGCGTTACTAGTACTATCCTCCCTCTTTATCGACGGGCACGTCGTCTATAGGGACTCGCGTTTAAATAAAGTAAGCTATCACCTATCCGCCAATCCTATTAGTAATACGAAGTTATATCGACTAGATAATTATGTAGGGTAGCGGCTAACCTATATCTTAAATTGTATAGAATAATTTCGCTAGCGGCGCTTAATTAGTATAGATCGCTTAATTTTACGGTCTATAAAGGCTCTCTTCTTAGGACTAGGGCGTTTAGCGGCCTGCTTAGCGCTAGAGGGGGGTAGAGGTGGCGCCCTCGCCCCTAACCCTAATCCGGATCTGTGCCCCTATATATCCATTACTCAATATTAGTCTCAATACGCGGTATAGAACTTCAATACTAACGACGACGACGACGACAACGACGTCACGGTTACGAATAAAATAAGAAAGAGGAGATTACTAGAACTAGAAGGATTTAACCCTCAATATTGTACTATACCAACTTCACAGCCAAATAAGCGGACGCTATATAATACCATATGCACAGAGCTATACGTTCAACCGCTGGCATATCTGCGCCCAGAAAGGTAATTACTGGGGGGGCTCGTTTGCGAGTTTCCCGAGATTATTCGGTATCAGAACAGAATAAATCGCGGAACCAGAACGGTAACTTGCAGCGACAGCCATTGCATTATGTTCTCGTTAGCACTGTGTCGATCGACTCTGGCACTCACTCTCAACGAACCCCAAAGCTGCCCTTCCTGCTCCGTACCCTGCCTCGAGCCTGCCCTCCTGCCTCACCCGTCTCCCATTACGCGTGGAAATGGAGGAATGTAGGCACAAGAATGACCCCATTGTTGACTGGACTTCAATTCCATACAGTAGGTGCATCTAAGCAAGTCTTCCTCGATAGGACCGGCAGCCCAACTCCTGCTCAAGATCGCTAAAATCTTCCAGGAGCTGCGACGTTCTGCTCCCTCAGCATAGAGTGAGTCGTAAGAAACCCGTGCCTGCCGGCATGGTGATTTGAGCTGGAGAATTCGGAATTGAAGAAATAGACACAGTCATATCTAGTCGTAAATGCCCCTGAATAACAAATTCCGTCCCTTCAGGATAAACAGACTTTCTCCACCAGCACTTCTCATGGCCCAGACATAGACAACCAGACAAGTCCCGATTCTTCTGCCCTCTGTCAGAGGAGAGCAGCCTCATGCGATAATATCTCATCACTCTTCAGGATCAGAGTGTTTTCTAACGTTCTCAAGTTCGACTTGGCGTCGTCTGCTCCTGCTCCTATCCCTCAGTTCCTCATCAAAGAACACTTAGAACAGTCTCAGTCGACATGACAAGCCTTTGCATATAGGCCCCGGAAGTCCATCTCACATATCGGTCTTGAAGTGGCGCTCCTTCAGGTTCAAACCAATACCGTTTACACGCCTATTTTTGTCTTTGACGGTATTCCTAGGTCGAATTGTATATCTTTGCTTCTCCGTGCTCGTTCAACAAGTCAACAATCAACCCATTTGAGACCGCAACCAGACGCTCGACAGACTGTCGGTTTTTGGGCAAAGTATTTTCCCTTCAGCTGGTCAAGCAGCTTGGTCTCGGGAACTTCAGCACCTCCTGTAATATCGTGAAATATGTGCTCCTATCCAGCGAAGGACAGATCGGGTGGGATGAAGGGGCGTCAAGGCGAAAGAAAAGAAAAAGGTTATCATTCTCGCGGAAAAGCTATAAAGCTGTCAGACATCACTCTTCTTCCTCGCCAAACAGCCAACTAATCGGTACAACCACGCCGTATTTCTTCCACTCGAGTTCCTCGACATCAATACCGTTCTCAGAAAGTAACTGAAAGATCGCCTCGTACTTTTTCGCAACTCGCCGCCCAAACTTCTGTCCTTGTTTCTGAAACCGACGATACGCTTGTTTCTGAAACCGACGATACGCTTTCTCGCCGCGACAATGAACATCGGCGCTTCCCCTCTCGTTGGAGATAGCTTTCCGCTTTGCAAAACCATTCTCCAGGTTTAACGAGTAGTCGTGAACCAGGTCAGCAATTGCACTTTCATCATTCCAAACGACCTGATTCAGAAGGGTCTCGGTCTCCGTGTCCTTTGCTCGGACACTGGCGGCTTGTTCAAGGAGCCAGTGGATTGTCGTCAAGGTACTCAAGCGTCTTGGTCGCCAATCTGAATTGTTCCACTCTGGAGGGTTCATCCATTCCTCGACATTATGAGAAAATATGCTGCAGAGATCCTCCAGAACGACCTGAATACTGGCTCCTCGGTCAAGAAGCAGCTGCATCACATCTTTATTTCCATTCCGGGCTGCTATTTTCAGTGGGGTAGATCCGTGTGTCTCCACCACCCCCCATCGCGCTCCCGCCTCCAGCAGCATCCGTGCTATGCCACAGTGTCCTAACGCAGCAGCTACATATAAAGCGGTCTTTCCGCTTTCATCAGCCATGTCAGTTTGGGCGCCACGGTCGAGTAATAACCGCACAATCCTTTTCTGTTGGCATTGCGCAGCGACTTGTAGCGCTGTTTGGGAAGAGTCATTGACGGCGTCAATTTCAGCGCCCCGATCAAGAAGTAGCCGTGCTATATCCTCAGAATTGACCCAGGATGCCAAATGAAGAGGTGTAAATCCGAGACTTGTCCCCATCTCTATGTTGGCACCTCGGTCCAAGAAAAAGGTTACCATGGGCGTTACTTCGAGTAAAACGGCGGATGCCAGGGGTGTATAGCTCTCCGTTTTGAATCGCACCGTGAATGAATTTATGAGTTCCTGAAGACCGTTGTCGAGGAGTAGCGATGCGCTATCTGGCAATTGCATGCCTATAGCCCTGTTCAATAGCCAAACACCAAGTTCTTCCCTGGTAGAGGTATGTTTCAATAGCCCATGGGAAACCAACAATATCAGCGCGGTTTGCACAGACGGTATACCATATATTCCTCTTGGCAGCCTGGTCTGCATCGACTGTCTCAGATGGTCGACTATCATCGACTGTCTTATTTTGTCGACGATAATCCATTCTTTCATATCCGGAAAAATATTCAATCCCAATTCTTGCGCAGCATGAGGGAACCTATTGAGCAACTTCTCCAGAACTTTGTACTCAAACCCGTCCAAACCTCGACTGCCTGCGAAAATAGCCAATTGGATTGACGGCCACCGCCCGTCATCACGCTCTCTCTGAACGTCGAGATTATCGAGGTTGAGTAGCCAAGTGACAGCAGTTTCCGCATGGAGGTGCGCCGCTACTTGAAGAGGTGAGTCATATTTACAGAGCCTCTGCCAACCTTTGGGCAGGCGGTACAATGTAGAGGTAGCCGCGAGTCCCTCCGAATGCACCTTACATCGAGGCAGTAAACGTCCCACCACGTCGTCGGACGGTAAGTCGCCAGCATTTTTAAGATGGCGAAACCAGTGTACTGCTGAATAGTCCCAAAATGGATCACGATTTGGTACACTGACTGGCCCTTTAAGCAGACAACCGTCCCCATCTGTGAGCTTCATGTAGATAACGCAACAGCGAAGAAGCTCATGATGTGCTTGTGGCATGCGAAAGGAGTTTTTCCATATCGACTGATCTGGGGGTTTTGGCCCGTTATCGGCCTTGCTTGCAGATAGCAGGAACTCTCGGGCAGTTTGGTGCAAGAAATAAACCTTGCCATGGTGAACAGAGATGAACAAGCCACAGCTAGTTCTCAGACGTTTCTCAAAGTCGGCATCATCCTCGTCCAGTTCATCGAGCGATTCCGACGTGGGGTCGATGTTAACGGCGATGTTCATCTCCGAGACAGTCAGCGGCCGATAAGCGGCAAGTATGATGCCGAGGGCTTGTCGAGCCATTTTCTGGTCCCTTGACCTGCTGAGAATCCGCTCATACGCCTCGTTGACGTTCTTAGGAAGTTGTTTCATGGCATCGACAACCCCTTTTGGTGTTTTCTTGAGATTTGCGTCTTCTAAGTAGTCGAATACTAGATAAACCCAAAGATATGTGCGATGCTGGAAGGCAAGTAGTTGGTCCTGGAGTGCTTCTTTGACATTTGGCCGCAGTTTCTGCTTGCTGGCAAACTGCTCGACTCGAACCCTGATAACATGGTTGATCTCCTCGCTGATTAGATCGGAACTTTCTTCTCCAGGAATCCGAACATTCGGAAGCCAGTCAGTAAGAGAGTGAAACTTGTCCACAATTTGATCGTATGGGCGGCTAGTGAGGAGAATCTTCAGCCGGTCTTGCCCGGAGCTAGATGGCCAGCTTGAGCGAAACAGACTGCTAATCCTGCGTAACAGATCCTGACACTCGATTTCGATGCATTCGTCCATAGCGTCTAGTACCAGAATTGCTGGACCTGCGTCCTTGTCTTGTACAGCTTGCGCAAGTACTTTCCACAGGGAATCCGTCGAGTTGATGATACCTTTGCCGTCCTTATCGTATTGTTCCATGGCATGCTTGACGAGATGCCTCTTTTGGGAAAACAACTGATGAAGAAGAGCGCAGAGTGCCTGTCGGACGCTATTCTGGTCGCCGTCTTTAAAGAAGAAGTAACAGACAGCGGCGGAACTTGTACTCGGAGCCTCTGGGAAGAAGCCATCGACAAGATACTTTGACAAGACGGACTTCCCGCATCCAGGGTCCGCCGATATCAAAAGTGGTCCCGACTCCGCAGTTAGCCATGTTTGGAAGTTTGGGTGTTGAAGAACCCATTTGCAGGTGTTTTCCACTCTATCCTCAACACGGCTCTTATACCATTCGTAAGTGACGTCCTTGTTGTTTTCAGTGAGACGGAAAAGTTGCAGACATTCTTTTTCCTTTTCAGTCACAAGTTTGTGGATGTCTTCTGCAACATCCCGAATGAGACTCTGCAATCCCATCAATGACTTGTCTTGATCAGCCATTCCTAGTGAATGCTTAGCTGCTGTGTTGATGTTATAGATATTTTGCAGGTCCTGATTGAAGGCGCTCTCCTGCTTCGTAATGGCGTCAATGATTTCCGTCCAAATGCCGGGCGAGCAGACATCATCCAAGTAGCGTTTCAATCCCTGTCGATGAAATCGAAGAACTGTCCGGATTTGAAACTCGAGCATGTGTCGATACAGAGTCACAAAGTGATTCTCAACTTCCGCCGTCAGAGCGGGTGAAACAGAAGATCCTACACCATGCCGAAGGATCTGCCGTTCCATTGCGGACCAGAAGCTCATCCGAGAAGCGACAAATGCGAATCCGTCCTTGTTGGCTTCGTCTGCAATAATCGGATTTGTAAGGAGTGGCAGGACAATGCACACCCCTGCCCATGCCATGGAAGCTTCAGGAGACCCCTTGACAGCCTGCTCGATGAAGTCTTTGACCGTGCTAGCCAGCTTCGCAGCTTGGGCAATCTTCTCCCGCGGTATGAATTCTCGGTTGAGCTTCTTCTCCGGGTCAAAGCCACGCAAGCTCTCCGCGATCATTGTATCGAGCTGTGACCTCCGTGACAATCGACGCTCATGAGCTAATGGATCGCTTATTGACGTTTCGGAAGTATCGATATGTGCCTTCACGGCTTTGGCGTCTTGACGTAAAGAACGCTGTTAGTACTTCTTTGACAGCAAAGGCCTCTGATACGTACCTGGGTGGTATTTTTTCAGGTCTTTTTCCAGCAGCAAGTCATATTCCTTGACCAAGTCCGGGTGGCTTTCTTGAAGGGCATTGTATGCGCGGTCCCAAAGGGAAAGGGCCGGGGTATCCTCGGAAGTTTCATCTCTAACCGGTCTACTCGATGGATGATGCTCGAAAAGTGTGCTGGTTTCACTTGCGCTCGCGGAGATTAGTTCATCGCCGAGCTGGGAAGTTGACGCTGCTGGGTTATTGACTAGCGGGCCGGCCCGGCTTTGCTGGTGTACGGCAGGACTATCACATAGAGCTGGAAGAACATCATCTTTATGAGCTTCTGTATCCAGACCGATCACCGAGCCCGCGACTGCGACGCATTGCCTCTGGTCTGTAAGAGCACTCGCTACCGGTTTCTGGTAGTCAATTTCTGTGGTTTCGCCGGAGATGATGTGCGTACGTCGGTGCTCAAGAAAGCTAGCTTGACGGACTTGTGTGTCGGCGACGGCAACGGGCGCCGTACCCAAGTGCTTCTTCTTGCCGGTTATTCTGTTGACAAAGCCTCTGAAGCCACGAGAAGTACTGCGCTCGAGCGGGTGCTCATCGGCTTCCCGTCGAGCACGATTCTGGTGAACGTGGCCCATTTCCAGGACTTTGAATCCAGGTTGTAGCGTAAGGAGTCCAGCCGTCTGTGGGAGAACAGGACTGGCGATGTAGGATCGGATGAGCAAAGAAAATGAGTTGAAGTAGCTTCGGCAGCTACCAGGAGTGGGAGGTTCGGAGGTGAGCGAGAGTTCGAGGTATGGTAGGTAGGTACCTAGGTAGGTATTCGTTTCAGGGAAAGGTTGCACTCCTGCTGAAGCGCATCGTGGGATGTAACCGACGTGATTGGATCAACAATGAAGGATCATATCGACTCCTAGTAGACGATAATTGCGTGCATTGCCGCCAGACGCTTCTCTTCTATTCGAGAGAAGTTGTACTGTATTTCACAGTCATTTCAGATTCTGAAATAACACCAGAGCTCAGCCCCTCCATGTGGGCTTCGCCTGGGTAAATGTAGATGGTGTTCACTGTCGTCTGGGGATCTGCGTTGTTCTGGGCGCGTCCTGTATTGTCACCGTCCGAGTGCATCTTAGACGCCTGGGACGACGGCGATGCTTCGCGTACGGGCGACGGCGATGAGGTCTCAACTAGCCGAAAAATTTCCATATATCCCGTGGGCACAAAACCCAGGCGCGCGAATGTCTTCTTTCCCGCAGGCGTTGCCGTGAGCGCTGTGCATCAGAGAACCATTCCGTCAGCCACAACATCACCAAAACAAAATCGAAGTCGTAGGGCTTTAAAGTCACTCACCAGAGAATCCCAAAACATCCCACCTCCTCTCCCCCACCTCAGCATTGGTTGCCTCAACCCTCCTCTGGACCTCCTCCAATGCCATGTCCGCAAATCGCATTTTGCCGTCCTCGCAGCCTCGCACTGTCACCGATGCAGGCCGCGCACCAGTCTTCTTCAAGGCGTCCTCGGCGTCCCATGCAGCAAAGCGTTCAATGTGGAACACATGCAACCCAACCTCCACAGGCGCCTGCAGCTGCTGCAGCTCTCTCCCCGCGAACATCTCTCCAGCATCAACATCCACCTCCTTGATCTTGCCCACCAGCAAATCCTCCCAGTACTTCTTCACAAGAGGGAGCACGATGATGACGCCCACTGGTTGTTCCGAGCCATCATCGCTGGCACTGAAGCAGATTGACAGCTCGGGACAGGCGTCTCTCCAACTTTGCAGGCGCTCGTAGGTCAACGGGGCCGGGTACATCTCCTGGTCGGAAGCGTAGATGGTGCGGAGGAGGGCGTCGGTGATTCGACTGGTGTGGAGGGGGCTGTGTATGGCCATTGTGGCGGGGGACCGTGGCGGAGGGGGTCCTAGGGGGGGCGGGATTGAAGAGTGACCGCGAAAATGTGAGGTGAAGAAGTGAAGACTGTGGGAGACACGGTGATGGATGTGTCCGTTGATGATGCGCTCTGGTGCAAGTACTGCGGTGCAATTGAGGGTGGTGGGTTTGCTGAAGTTCAGGAGAAAGATTGGGTCCACCAAATTGAAAAAAAAAGAATCTCCGAAAAATTAAAGCGCGACAAGACTGAAACGATTGACACAAGGAAAGAGCGACATGGACAACTTGAGTGAAGAAACTGCGCCTGTCATGTCTCGCGGAAAGTGCAATCGGTGTTTATTTTAGAACTGCCCAGTCGGCCAGTGCAGCTTCCAGCGCTTTCAGGGGACTGACACCAGCAACAGTGCGGCGCTAACAAATAGGCATGAGGATTCCAGGAATAACTGTTAGCAGCCTAACACAGACTCTGCACTGATGGACAATAATCAAAACGAGAACCGCATCAATCTCAGAGATCATTGTGCAAGAGCACCGTCAGTCACCACAAGCAAAAAATCACATACAAACAAAACACCAAAGAACATGAAAGAAAAACATGCAAAAAAGATGATGTTGTCCTGGAAGGAACATCGGGAATTGAGCCCGACGTGGGGGTCGAACCCACAACCTTGAGATTAAGAGTCTCACGCTCTACCGATTGAGCTAGCCGGGCAGCGCAAGCTGCCATTGGTTGATGGTTAGGTTCAAACTTTTAGCTTATATCGGCCATAATAACGTTCCAGAACTCTCGTTCATTTTCATGGGCGAAAAGAACACCCAGTAAAGGTGGTCACTCTTCGATTTGATGCCATAACCATGTTCTTTTGGCTTTTCGGTTCCTTTCGTCAAGATAATCAGTGGCTTTTAAAAAATGTCAATAGCAGAAATACCGCTCCTTCCCACTTACTCCAGATCGCAGTCAACCACCCGCATTACGGAACACCGCAAAACCCGGATACGACCCATTCACGGGCATCTGCCCATCTGCAAGGCCCAGAACCCCAGGGGTTGTTTATCTTTCCGATCATGAGCACGAAGGATCGGGATCTGAGAGAAAACTTCCCCAGCAGGCAGTGATCTACACATCGACCCGATTCTGAAGTGAAGCACAACATGAACATCACGCAGGTCCCGAACCCAAAGAGACTGCGTGTGTCGTTACGCGCATGTCATCTTTTTGCATCTGCGGTGTTGCGCTTTCCCCTGATACCCATGTAGTGATGGTTGCTTGTTCACTTGGGCTTACGATTCAACGTCTGCTGCTAGCAAAATCACGAGAAAGGGAACCAAGGTTCTTAAACTGTTGTCACGGTGCTATCACAGTCGTTACACGAGCTCAGAATACCATCATCAACTGAAGAACCCAAGTTAAAGGGGTATGTAAAAGGAGTGAATTAATCACCAGGCCTGAGTGATATAGATAGCTACTTGAGAACAGAAAAGAGAAACAAGATCATAACAGAAGAGGCTTGCAAAGAGAAAAACAAGAAATCATCCCTCCATCATCCATCCATCAGCTCATTATCGTTTTCCACTCACGATCCATCACCATCAACCCCCGCCGTTTTGCTTTTCGTGGTCCCTTCCAAAACCCAAAAGCCAGAGAAACCAAAACCCAAGATCATCAGCTTCGTCGTCTAGCCGGCGATTGTTGTACTGCCAGTCCAACAGAAGGGGTTCCTTGCTGCAGAAGGGCTGTTGGACTGGCAGCATTGCATCGGCATCGCCTAGACTTTGCGTCGCTGTTCTGGGACTTAGAAGATACAGTTGGCGTTGACGAAAATCAAAGCGTTACCGTTCTGTATGGAGAAGAAAAGGAGCAAAGGTTAGTAATGCGAACTGCGCTTAGTAGAGTAGATAAGGTAGAGATGTGGAGTAAGGGGAAGAAAAACTTACGTTGGTACCATTGCCCTTGCAGCACTTGACTTGGTTGTTGCACTGGCCACCGACGGCACCGACAGTGCAGGAGAGCAAAGCGCTGACGTCGACGCCGAGACCGGCAGCGACATCGAGGAGTGAAGGGGTCTTGCCCGACACGCTCTTGCAGCAGTAGGGCTTGGAGTCGGGGATGGAGCAGGTCTCGGGAGTGATGGTCGTGCGGGCAACGACCTCAGCCGGAGCCGCGGCGGCGGTCATGGCGATGGTGAGGAAGGTGAAGACGGTGGAGAACTGCATTTTGACTGGTTGGTGGTGCTTTTGAAGAAGCTGGAGGTTTTGGTTTTGAAGATGGTTTGGAAGGCGGGTTTGGAGGCTGTAAGGCTGTTGCTTGTCTGTAGACTGAAGATGCTGATGCTGATGATGGCGAGATTTGAGACTCCAAGGTGGCCGAGAGAGGAGGTTTATATAGACTTTCGGACCTTATTCCAAACGCTGTGATTGAAGACATCATCAATCAAACTTGGCCAAGTTCTTGGGTCTTTCTGGTTCTCCTTCTTCCTGTCCGCCGTGGCTTGGTGTTGTTGTCGTGTTGATTCATCGACACTCGTCATTTCCAAGTCTGGCATCCGGCCTGAGATTCATCGGGATCCAATGGACCCAGAATCTTGAGGCTGTGGATCAAGAAATGTGACAAGGAGATCATACTCTTGACTCCCGATGGGGAAAAGTAAGGAATAGGCGGCGCAGAGCCTCCATCAGTTTGTTGGAAATTTGACCACGGCAACCAACATCGTGACTCAGAATCTGGAAAGAAGAATGACGATCCTTTGACTATCGAATGCTGCAACATGTCGGACAGGAGGGATACCAAGTTCAGTCCATATCTGTATTCGGCACTGTTCTGAACTACACGGTTAGAGATGCGTCAGTGACGAACGTGGCTCTGATCAGGGAAGAGGGACGGGAAGGGAGCCTCATCAGGGTTTCCATTGATTCCAGGGTAGTGAAATCTCAGCCAAGGAATTGTCGGAATTGGGTTCTCTTGGGAAGTAGTGCGAGTCCAGTATCTAGAGATCTGAGCCGTCGGACGCCGGGAGGGTGCAAGCTAGATTGATAGCACGCTAGCACCCATGCCCGTGGGAATACAGCTTCAAGTCCATGGGAGTCTGGACTCTGGGACACGAGAGAGTGAAGATCCAGCAAGCTGGGTTGTGATCTTCGCGGTAATCATGAACATCGGTAGAGGCTAAGGCGGTAATGGGGGACCAAATGTCTGCTGGAAAATGTTGACATGTACAGCACCTACCGTTTTGAGAAGTAGCTCTAGTGTACCAACAGGCGGTTGGGAAAGGTATCGTCAAAGACGGTGACATACCACCGAGGACGCTCGGTTGTCAAGTCCAAAGACATCAAACTATCTATGACCATGTGTGCTAAACCCGGTGAGCCCGGCGGACCTGGACGGCAAGTTGCAGCTCGGAAGAGTTGGCCAATGGTCATGCCAGCATCACTCTTTCCAAGTTTTGAACCTAACGGGTACGAAGGGGCTCGACAAGCAGCATCTAGCGGAGAAGGGGCAGACGGCCTTACCCGCTTCCCGCTATGACCAAGGACATGAATCACGACCAGAACTATCGGTAACGGAAGTTGATCATTATTTCCCCACCCGCGAATAGAGGGGTGAACGAAAAGTGTAGATACGCAAGAACTGAATTGTACAATGGCAAGTGCAGTCATCCGGGGAAAGATCAAAACCACTGTTGGCGCACGCTCAGCGTGAAACTTCTGTCTTTGATACCGATCAGTGAATGAAGCTCATCCAGAAAAGCGCCTGCTCCGGATTCATTTGGAGGCAGAGTTTGCAACGCGTGATAGTATTGATGAAAATGGAACAGGGAGGAACACTGACATCACACTAGTGGGAGCCTCAGACATACCTGGTACGTAACGGTTTAACGTCTTTTGGGGCTCGGGTAACGCAACCGTTCAATGTTTTCAGCCGCTCCAGCTCCAACCATGAAACCGGCGTACCGCCTCTTCGTTGGGCACTGTGTCATTCGTCAGGAACATTGTTTCCTCTCATGGATGACAGCAGCCGTCGCAGCTGCCAACTCCACGGAATGTAACTGTGTAACCCTTGTACCTTGGGTGGTCTAGCCCGTATCCCACGCGCCCGGATCAATTCGTCCTTCAAGGAAAGCAAGACTTCATTCGGCCCCATCACTTTCTCTGGACATTCTTTCCTTCAAACAGGACGCTTCCCCAGATTTACGTCACCAGGGGCATCCAAACCCGAGCTGCATTGCAAGTGTCACCGATTTCAGGACAGGACAACCGCCGCGGAGCTGAAAGTGTCAGTCACTGCCAGGTGGTACAACCAGTGGCCTTCCCCTCTTTTCTTTTTTCTTCAACCTTCTGATCTCATTCTCCATGTGGTGAAAGATCAGCCTGTCATCGATCTGTTGGAGAGATGAGACAAGCATATCCAGATCCTGGATGCAACCACGAAAAGGCACCATGTTTGCGTGGATTTTCACATGGTCCAATTCCTCACCGACATCTCTTACTCCCACGCAATCCCAACATGAATGTTTGCCATTATATTTGCACAATTTCCTCCAGGGGTCCCTCACCGCGAGGCGGCCTATGGAGCCAAGACTCGACGGCGCAAAGCCGGACGGACAGTCATGAATAGGGCAACCAACCAACCCGAGGGGACGGCCAGTGCAACAGCCAAAAATCATACGACGGTGCATACATCTATGATCGTCAGGGTCGCACAGCAAGCATCCAGACAGTATCCGATTCCGCCATTGTCTTCTTGCGACACGCACCAAACAGCAACAACGCTTTGGAAGCCTGGCACAGACGCACGCTAGGAAACCCGTATCCGTCCAGTTCATTCGTGATCATTGCTGTTTCTGGCTTGTTTTCCAGTCAAAACCTCTGGTGAAGTTGCAAGGCAATATTCCGATGGCAACATCTCTACCGAAGACTCTTTCTCTGTGGTCGAGATCACCCTGACAGCCTGCGCGAATCAAGGAAGCGAAAAACGTGTCGATGAATGGCTGAGTAATCCGTTGTCATCGAGATGAGCTCTTCATCGTGATGTTGCCGACAACAGTCCGGAAGAAAATGGGATACGCTTAACAACGTTTTCCTCTGTCTTCAAGGTCCTGCTGGGTTCAGCTAGGCATTGGTCAAAGCCTGCTTGTCCATTACAAGAGTCTCAAGCAGAATGTTGTCATCCGCTCTCAACCCGGTCTTCCAACTCTTTGCGCTATTCGGTTCGCTGCATCATGGCCCCTACGCGGTCAACGCAGGTATTGTACCTTATGAGGACACATTCACTTCAAGCCTTGGAGTCCTGACGGTACCACGGACCCGAGTAGACATCTGTCCGACTTCAAGATCTTGTCTCACTCATCCACGACAGACATAAATCGCCCCACCAGCTGTGTTCGTTGCCTGTTTCGGACAAAGCATTCGACAAGACACTGAACAGCTAAATCCCCCTCTCCTGATGGAGACGCTGATCGTTCTTCGGTGTGTTGGGAGCGGACAACACGCAAAATTATGGACTTGTAGCGCCTAAGTCGCTCTCCCCAATCCTGTCTATACCTGCCACGGATTCCTTGATTCAAGGCCCAACCACCCGTGCCGTCAATAATGGGAAAGCATCATGAGACTGACAGTCATAACCACACGCCTCCTTGGCGGACAGATCCATTCGCGCACGTCAATTCCGTCTTCTCAAGCCACGGCTGTTGCACGATCTCTTTGGGAAAGTCGTTCATGATGACTATCAGCCACCCCCTAACTCAGGATGCGTCGTCACGCCGGCCGTGCTCCAGACTGAGAAGCCTGGAATGCTGATCAAGTTTTCCTGCATGCGGTGGTGTATCGGGGCATCGGAATATCGTTCAGCCTCCAAGCCTCGCTCAGAAAAAATGGGTAGGCGTTAATAGAAGGTAGCCTCGCAGTATCAGAGGCGCGAGAGTCGTAGGTAGTCATCAGGCGTGTCGACCAGCATTCCAGGATGAGTCAATGACGTCCCGGAAGAAATATTTCTGGCGCGTGAACTCTCTAACGCTCATCCGCCGCCTCGGCCGTTCTCTGTCTCGGGAAGGACCTTCGCCAGCTCGCAGTCAGTGTCAGGACAATATTTTGAGTCGTCAACGTCATGCATGTCTCGCCAAGTTGGCGGTTGAGGTTGTACATGACGGCGATGTTCATTACCGATAGCAGGTATCTAGCAACTGCCGCTGGTTTCTAAAGCCCTGAAGGAGTGGCAATGTTCTAGGCGAGAATACCGGGTTTTCGGGAGAGGTCTTGAGGAGAGGCGTGAAGAGGGGAAGCGGGCGGCGTGCGCGTGCGCGTGCGAAGGATGTGGGAAGAATACCAAATTCCATGTCGGCACTGGTCCGCTGTTTTCGTCCCTCAGTGACCCGAAAAAAGGTTCATCTTCACAAACAGGCCAGGTTCAGAGTATAAACCCCGAAGATTCCCACTTCCAATGAAGTTGTTCTCGCCATCATCGCTCCTTCCCTCCGAAACAAAATAACAAGTCGTCAAAAGTGGATAACACCAGGCACCAATCACCGCTCTCCACTCCCCCAGGCAAGGGCACCCTCGCCAGCGCCAGGACCACTTCCACTTACTCCACCCCGGTACCCTTGCACTTGCCCAATGTCTGGCCACGCCTGCTCTTTTCCCACCAAACTTACAAATTTTCTGCCGTCCACTTCATAAACTCACTTCCCGGACCGATTCCCAACAACCAAACTACGACAGCTGATTTCAACAGTTGTAACATCTTCCGTAGTATAGTGGTCAGTATGTGAGCTTGTCAAGCTTGAACATCATCAGTTCGATTCGCTCGAGACCCGGGTTCAATTCCCGGCGGGAGAGACCAATCTTTTTCTCTTTTTTTTGTTCTTCGGTTCTCTTCTTCCCCTTATATGTTTTCTTTCCTTCTCCTTTCTCTCTGTCCCTTGCTGTCTCTTTTTGCCTGCCAGATGTCTCACGTCAAAGTACAAAGATTATCTATCTATCCTCATTGCTTCGAGTTCGACGTAAAGTGTTGTTGCATGTTGCTTCGGACAAAACATCGACAAAACTCCGGTCTTTATGACAAAATGGTTGAAGCCAGCAACATACTCGTCGCCCTGAGGGACTGACTGACTACCTTAGCCATTGTAGCATGATCCCACAGCAAATCCAAGATAATAATCACCTCGGATATTAGATGTAGAACTTGTCAATAGCTTGGATGGTAATCTTTGGATTTCGAATCGGACTCCCAAAATATGCGACCAGCTCTTGTAAAGATAGCGGTAGAGACTTGATGCCAGTGCAGCATACGGAAGAACAAAAGACTGCAGTGAAATAACCGTTTCCGTATGCGAGAACTCACAAGCTCGAGTCTGCCCAGGGGAGCATGTCTAACTAACACATGCTGACGGGATCTTGGAGCCTTAAACCTCCCAAGTTCAAACATAAGGACCACTCAACATTTCTGACTTCCGGCCATGTCCTGAGTTAAACGATATGGTTTAGGCAGAATGGCATCTTTCCTATGTTAGTCCCACCCGACAGTCTTGAGACTTTTGACTGTCGCAAACTGGACTTATCGATTCCAAGTACGGATGATGTCGACGTCGCCCTCCGCTCAATTAATTGGGGGCTCGAGGACATAGATGACAAGGTAATTCACCTAAGGTAGGTACCGACGGGAAATATAGGTTGGTTGTGCCGAACCCCGAAGGAATTTGTAGGGAGGTTGTTACGAAGTTGAGAAATGGCAACCTCGGTGGGATCGGCTGCAAACGGGATGTAAAGACGATAGGGGCAAGCCGGAATGGAGCAAATTGATTTTAACAACAGGTAACAATGCCCATGATATGTGCAGGTTGAACCTTGAGACCTTCGACCAGAGTAAAGAACTCGCGGCATGAGCGAGTGTCCTCGGTCTGAGCGAGTCGCTAAGGTGACCCGATGGTGCCGAACTCCGGCAACCTACCTTGATATCCGCGCAGTGTATAACCAAGATGAAGGAAACCTTGACCTGATCCCGCCCTCGGATACCCAAGTGGAAGCGCAACTACATAGATGTGAGGTGAAGTGGCCTCGCCAGCGAAAGGCTCAGGCTTGACAAAGCCCCGAACCTGACTTCGACCCTCCACCTTGTCGGCGCGGCAACTAGACGCCGCTCCCGAGGTTCGGGAGTTGGGGAGGGTGAATGGGAATCGAGCCAGAACCTCATGGTCCACTTGCGACCGTGGAAGATGTTGAAAACCTTGAACCTGAGGAAATGGGAGAGTACTAAGAGCGCCGTCCTCCATTGACAGCCAAGCCAGATTCTCAATCCGTCAACAACCACGACCACCAGAATTTCGGAACGGAAACAACTACAACGAGTCGACCATTCCCAGTTTTGAGCTTCCTTTCCCCTGACTTGGGAACTCCTCTTGCGAGCAACTTGTCGATTCTCCATCTCTCCGCTGCTCTTTTGCTCTCCGACAGTGTCGCCGCGACATAATAACAACATCCGTCGTTGTCGACTTACGTCTCTCTCTCCGCTGCTCTTTTTCTCTCCACCAGTGGCTTGCGGCGACACAGCAATACCCGGGCAACACTCAGCAGTACCGCCTACAAGCCTCCTCTCTTCAAGAACAACCAAGCCCGCTCGAGAGTGTAGTATCTCAAACATTTCCTTTAATCTCACAAAGTGAGTACATACTTCTTAACACCCCCCTGATCTCAAATTCCTGGCCTTGAATCACTACTAACCGACACACCCCGCCCATCTTGTAGTACCATCGCCAAGCCAAAAGGAAAATGTGCCAGCGATTCGTCCACCCTGGCACTTTCGCCTTGTGCGGATGCCCCATCTTTCTCGGGATGGTAATCCGCTGTGTTGACAGACACACATGCCCGGGCCTAGTTGATGCACGTCCGAATGTGCACGGTCAGAAGTGTTGGCATTACCTCCCTCAGCTGTGCCCATACCACTACAGGTACGGGCAGGGAGGGGTTGGAGCCTAAGGCTAGGTAAGCTCTGAGCTTGGGAGTTAATGCTAGATGGGCGATGCTGTTAAGACCACGTTCGCTGGCAAGGTCGCTACCGATTCAAGAGGCGGTATGAGGAACTCGGAACAAAAAGGGATTTGATCTAGGGCACTATCAACAATAGCATCAAGCCATCAACTGCCAGTGGGGTCCACTTCGTGAAACCTTATGATGAAGTCGAGCATGATTGCAGGATCAATGAGTTCCGGTAAATGTGATATGAACAGGTTTCGGCAATGTGAAGAACTCATTCATCATAGAGTAGGACGGCCCTTAATGCAGGGTTCGTTGAGGCCTCTCCCTAATGCCGGACTGCGGCAACGGGAATTATGCGGCGTGTGTCAAGTTTCAGGCCTTCTCTTCTCATATGATGGTGCGATACGTTGTCTGACAACGGCCTGCACGACACTTGCCGAGTGACCACGAAGCTCGGCCATGAACTGTCAGCGATGGGTTCAAGGGGTTGGCCACGAGGAATCCGGCATATGTCTTCGGCAGCCAGTAGGAGGGAATACCGTCAGGACTTCTGCTGACCCAAAACCGGTGATCGGTTCGGTTCACTTCCGTAAGGCTGAGGAGGGGCCGCGCCGCCACGCTTATTGATCCAACCGAAAGTGATGGCGGCACACCCAGACTCCAACCGTCTGACCCCAGAAGCGTGGCTCCCCGCTAAACCAAGCCGGCAAAGCGGGCTGTGAAATGTACTCGCCACAATGTGGTAGTGCTGTGAGCGAAGACTTGAAACTCCTGGTCAAAAGATATGCGTAGTTCGGAGAGTTGGGTGAGCAACAACAGCAATATCGACTCGAACGAGAAGAGTAGCGAGAAAAGGAAGGCATCAAACAGCCCCGAGTTCAACACAATTGGGGAAAAAAGGGAGAGCATGAAAATAGGAAAAGACAAGCCCCCAATGGACCCCGGACTTGGCAGACAATGGAGACAAGTGACAACCATGCCGCAGACGAACAAACGTGGTGACACAAGTCCATTGTGTTCAACCATCCACGCGGCTGCGCTTGGCTCTCTGAAGCCCAAGCCAATCGGATGACGAGATGGTGATATGCATTGCGCTTATGCTTGTAATACGGCGGCCTGAAATAGACTCAGCAGAGTCGCACGACAGTGACGGGGCGAATTCTTGAAGTCGACATTCCCTTTCTGCTCATCCGAGGGTTACAGTGAGCCGGTAGGGCTGTAAGAACCATGCGCATGGTTCAACCCATGGGCGCCCACAAAAAAAAGGCAGAAACTTGGGGTTTCCGATCAGGTAAAACTCGTGGGCAGACTGGTTTTCCGATGGTGTAGGTCTTTTGTCGATGATTGGTCAAGTGGCCGCGTGTTCTGCGGACAGAACAGCAGTAACGCTATGTCCAGATCCACGTGGAAGACGTACACCTATTGCCGACGAACAAGACAAGTTGGTTGTATGGCTGCTGTCAGAATCGGTAGCTGAATTCTAATTCCGATAGTTGTACTGCTCGAGCCAGCACCCAGTCCTAGGCAAGCCATGTGGGGCATGGTTTGGTGTACAGAGATGGGGGCCTGAAGAGCCCCAGAGTGCTTTCCTTCCGGTTGGGGGTATCGTCGAGGTCTATTGTTATCC
Source organism: Neurospora sp. CHS-2018b (assembly GCA_009806015.1). Lineage (NCBI taxonomy): Eukaryota > Fungi > Ascomycota > Sordariomycetes > Sordariales > Sordariaceae > Neurospora > Neurospora sp. CHS-2018b. Next base: position 1,600,892 of record RAOV01000016.1, on the reverse strand, counting down.
GTACAAGTCGGAGTGTTCCGGATTCGATGCAGTAAGGAGCTGCCTTGACAAACAGATAAAAGCCATGCTGCCCTGAGTTGAGAGGAGTTGCGATACTGCAGCATCATCAGCGCTCAACAAGAGAAGAAGTATTGCCCATCTATTACCTCAACTTGACATTCGCAGAGAAATATCTGTTGACGTTTCGCTCACAATGCCCAACAGCAAACAGTAAGTTACCTTAACTTTTTCTTCGCTCCCTAACGAGTCTCGCTGATGATAACTGACATGGCCTCGACAGAAGCAACTCGTCTGCTGGAAAATCGGATGAGTACGGGAGGGATGCTAGACTCGAAATGTTCCAGATAGAAGAGAGACAGGAGGGCAATATTCTTGTGCGGGTGCCACACAAACCTCGAAAACCGCGGGAGACTCGGCGGACTATGGCGAGGGAGATTCGGCGCATCATGGAGCCCTTTGATGTGCCCAGGTAGGAAAAGATGGTGGTTCTTTGTTGAATGGCTGAGGTTCGAATAACAACTTGGGTGTTGAGGCTTGCAAACTGCCTGGTATAATCTGTGCTGGTGTGATGTTGCCGTCGATGGTGAGATGGTGTGAGACAACCTGGCTGATAGACGACGGTATGCCCAGCAGATTGTGTTGTCAAAAAAAGGGTCGAACCGGATGCCTGAAATGTGACGCTGAAGTCTAAATCCTTTAACTCTTGATGTCGGCGATCCTCTTGTTCCTGTTTTTGTTGGTGCAGACTGGAAGCTTGACATGGCCTCCGCTGACAAGTTCACCTCCGGCTCCGCGTCCGTGTAGTAGTCCTCCACATCGTAGTTGATGGCCCCATGAAGTCGGATGGCGCTGAAGCTCCAAGGAACCTTCTGATACTAGTCGGAGAGTTCGTTTGTCATTGCGGACACTGCAGGGACGAAGATGGAAGCCTGAAGCCGAAAGAGAACTTGGCTTGAAAATCAAGGCTGCCTGGATTCCACTCTGGACCAAACTCTGCCCGGTGCCGTGTGCCTTCCCCAAAGACCGCCAAGAACTCCAAGGTGATTTAACGACGATTGTGATGACGTCCGGGGAAGGAACAGAGGAGATGATTCAGACTGAGGTCGACTGAGATGGTCGGCAGTTGCCGCCTTCTGCATGTCCATGGTGTGTCTGCGTGACCTCTTCCCGTTCCCTGGCTCTGCTAGTGTTTCACATGGACGGCAATGGATGCGACGCCAATGGCGTGCTACAGAAAAGGCATTTGACGAGATGGTGGTGTAGCGGAATGACAGCTCGTAATACCGCTATTATCAACATCTTTGGTCCAACATGCGGAAATCTGGTGGTGATGGTGATCCATGTTTTTGGCGGTTGGACGAAACATTGAAACACGAGTGTTTGTTCAGCAGGGATCACACATGGGCTACACTAATATCACAGCTCTGGTTGGTTTGGAGTGTATTCTAGCTCAGATGTACACTTCAACAAGACAATCGCTGTAAGACGTGAGTCCAGGTACGCGTGCCTGATTCTGATGTACTTTTACACATGTTGATGTTTCTTTTTCTTCAAGATGAGAAATCCTAGAGTGGTCGTCGAAAACCATTGCAATGAATATCTTGTAGCGCACTGGACACCTTGCCCCTGTCACAGTGCACGGCTACCCCTCAGGATCCCCTGTTCTTGCCATGTGCTTGCTCACTTTCAGGCGCTCTTCTGGGCTAAGCGGCTGTCATGTGCTGTTACCGTGCCCAGCCATCACTAACAACAATAGCCCTGACACCGCACGCTAAAGTGTTAGTACGATCTGCTAGAACCAACAGTGATGGCCACATGCAAAACAAGCGAGGAGCCCACCACAGCGGCTGGCAGCCCAACTGGAGCCGTGGTCATGGCCTGCCTCCACTTTTGCTTCCATTTGGCGATCCAAGTTCCAATCCACTGCAATTCCCCGACGACGGCCACTGTCAAAGAGGCACCACACCAACGACGGGACATCCTCACGCACTTCCATTTGTCCCATCAACAAACGCATTCCCGAAAAGCTTCTTTCTACCATTGCCCGCCACCATATCCGCATGCGCCGCCTTGATTGAGACGGCCAACAACAACATCGTCGCCAGCATCGGAAGGGCTTCCTGTCCTCCGTCAAACCGATCACCCTTTTACACTGAGCAACCAAGACCCTGTCGCCAAACGCCCCCCGGTCTACATCTTGTAGCTCCCATCATCTACGCGCCGTCGAATCTCCCATCTCTGCCCAACCTCTGGTAGAACCCGACGACACAAGCCATTCCGACTGATCTCTTCTCGCGACACTCGAACGCTACCAGTTTAAGTCCAACTGCAACACAGCGAAGCAAATGATGAACGTCCCGGGTCCCGGCCGCTCCATGCAGCGACGCTCCCCCGCCCCGGGCACCGAACCCGGTGGTGGTGGCCCGCCTCCCAACATCCCGGCCCGCTCGATATCGCCTGCCGTTGGAATGGGAGGAGGACACATGGGTGCCCAAGCTGGCATGTCGAGGTCTTCAGCTGGCTCAAATCGCTCAGTTCAAGGCCCCGGCGGCGGCCCCGGCGGCGGCGGCGGCGGCGGGAGCACAAGGCGAAATAATGTGAGTAATCATCTTCCCGCCTTGGTTTCATCTACTGTCCCATCGGCCTGTCTTCCGGCCCCTCCTCCTCCCTCGAGTCTTCATCTACATGCGCGCGTCATAATCCTCTTGTCGCGCTATCGTCACTGCGTCAATGCAGCACCTGTCCCCTCTTGCGCGCTCCCCTCTTCAGCTTGTCCCTGGAGCGAGCCATGTTTCCCATGACCCCGCCCATCCCCTCCATTCCATTCCCCCTCTCCCGTCTTGCCCTATATCACCAGTTCCCTGCTAACCATGCTATCTGACAACAGTCATCCGGCAGCTCGTCGTCCGTCCCGCTGTCGCAAATCGAAAGGAGCGTAACACATCTACTTGTTGCCACCAAGCAACTTCTCGAAACCCTGACACAATGGTCCCGTGGAAACGCCACCGACACCCAGGTCTCCGATGTCTATGTACGGCTGGGCTACGAGTTTAATATGGCCTGCCGAGCTTTTACTGCCATCAATGTCGATATTGACGACTTGGGCAACGTACCCGAGCTGTTGCGCACCATCCTGGAGGCCACCCTAAGCCAAGAAGCCAGCGCTGAGAGTCTCGAGAAATACCTGCCAAGGATACGTGATATTATCATAAATCTGCTGCATGGTCTAAAGAGAAAACAGCAAAAGCTAAGGCAGCGCCAGGGAAGGGAAAGGGAGCCGAGCATCACAGGAGACGATGGAGGCCATGGTCCAAGTCGCGGACCTGGGCCCAGTAGCAGTGGCGTGCCCACCAGAACTACAAGTACTAGTACCATGGGTAGTGTTAATTCCGGGCTCACCAACATGTTGAACGAAGGGCTGGAGAGTAATGGTTACCGACCGGACTCTCTGAGGGATGATTCCCGGAACTCTGGTCCTACGACGGCATCACCCACGAGACGCTTCCCCACACAACGCGACCAATCTCGCGGCTCTGTCACCTCTGACCAGTCCAGCCTGTCGAGCAACACGATGCAAAACATGCCCGTTATGCCGCCTTACCCAGGTGAAGATACGATTCCTACAGGTCCGCCGGCACCGCCCGAAATCAACGTGGATAACTTCCCTCCTCCGCCACCGCCGCCCAAGGCATCGGATCAAAGCGCCTTGGCGGCTCTGCAAAGACGAGGCGAACTGGAAAGACGATCTTCCCGCAGATATTCGCAATACCAGGTCTCGAAGCTTCTCGGCGCCCAGGGTGGGATCCCTACGCTCCCACCCCAGACGACGCCGATACCTAATAGGGGCTGGGGCGAGATCAGAGAGTCGATGCGGGCAATGCAAACAAGAGAGAACGCCCCCCACAAGCGCAATGCTTCGAACCAGTCCCAACGTACCATCGGCCTCGATTCCTCTCCGGTCCGGGTTCCCAGCCGGGTTTCTGAAGAGCCAGAGACAGCCGCGTCGCCTGCATTCAACAGGGCCGACAGCTTCAATGTCCAGACGCCAGATGACAAGTATCCTGCTCCAAGCGCCACTCTTAATGGCCCACTCGCGGATCATATCCCGATGGTGGATGAGGTAGACTCGCCTAAGCCTGCTGCTTCGAGACCTGGTCCTGCGCCTGCCGCTCCTCAACATCAACACAAGCCCTCCATCCGCGCCCCGACTCCCGATAAACAACTGCCCAGCTCGTTTATGCTTGAGAACTCGCCCCCAGCAACCAAGGAACTGACCCTTTTCCTACAGTACAAGTCCAAGGTTAAGAAGTTCGTGCTCCCTGAAGGCTATGATGATTTATCCATTGCTCGTCTTCAGCTGGCCTTTATTGAGAAGTTCTCGTGGAACACCCAACAGAATGGAGCTGATCTGCCCGAAATTTACATTCAAGATCCCGTCTCCGGTGTCCGCCATGAGCTCGAGGATCTGTCTGATATCAAGGACCGCACAGTACTTGTGTTGAATGTAGAGGCTTTGGATGAAGTCAAGAAGCATATTGACGAGGGCATCGGGTCCCTCAAGACTATCATCCAGCAGGTTAAGCAGAACGTCGACGATCAAAACGCGGCCATTCAACGTGTGTCGGAGCGCCAACAGGAAACCGCCAAGGATCTCGCTCGCATTGCCGCCACACCGCCCCCCACGATCATGGCACCAAGTGGTATGGACTCGACGGCCTCGCCACGCTCTTCGTCTTCCTCTGTCGCCGGTGGTGCTGCCCTCGCCGGTTCCTCGTCCAAGAAGCTCAGCCCAGGCCAGCTTACCGAGATCCAATCCCTCCGTCGCGACCTCGCCGTTCTTCGCCAGACCTACTCCAACTTCCAGTCCGAAGTCCAAGGGTCCATGACTGCTCTTCGCAACAAGGCCAACAATGTCAAGACCGCGGCCGCCAAGCTGTCCGTTCCCGATGGGGAAGGCGACTCGGGTCGCGCTTACGTCACCAAGGGTCGTAAACTGCTCAACGCCGATAGTGACCGGCTTGTCAACAAGGTAGACGACCTGCAAGATCTCGTCGAGGACCTCCGCAAGGACGTCGTCCACCGCGGCGTCCGCCCACTCCCCAACACGCTCGAGTCCGTCACCAAGGACATCACCGGGCTCACCAAGGAGCTCAAGAAGATGGAGGAGTTCATGAAGAAGGAGAAGCCCATCTGGACCAAGATCTGGGAAAAGGAACTCGAGGACGTCTGCCAAGGTCGCGACGAGTTGCGCCTCATGGAAGATCTCATGGTCGATTTGCGGGACGACTTGGAGAAGGCCAGCGAGACTTTTGCGCTTGTCGAGCAGGCGACCAAGGAGCAGATGAAGGAGGGCGGACAGGGAAACACCGTCAACGGATCGGTGTCCAACGGCCCCACGCCCTTTGGCGCCTTTAGTCGCGGGCTGAAGAGCATCTCGGTAAAGGTGACGTCTGCGGATCCTAGCGAGGCGAAGGAGGGCGTTCTGGGCGAGGTGCGTGCCTTGCAGCCGAACCATGAGGGCAGATTGGAGGCGATTGAGAGGGCGGAGAAGCTGAGGCAGAAGGAGTTGCAGACCAGGATGGTCAACCCGCTTACGAAGGAGCTGGCCTCTTTTGTGGAGGAGGGGAAGCTGAAGAAGAGTGGTGGTGTCGAGGAGGTGGAGAGGGCGCGGAAGGCCAAGGATGATAGGATCAGACGGGAGGTGTGGGAGCGCATGAATGGGATTGTTGCGGAGGATGGTGAGGATGAGGAGGATGATGATGATGAGGAGGAGGAAGAAGAGGAGGAGGGTGAGAAAGAGGGTGAGGAAGAGGCGAGTGGCTCTGCTAAGGGTTCTGTAGATGGAGATGGGCTGGAAGAGGATGGGGAGGATGCAAAGGAGAGGAACAAGGAGAATGTCAAGGTTGAAGAGAAATCAGATGTGGATGAGGGGGAGGAGGAAGGCAAGGCGAAGGCTGAAGCCGCGAAGGAGCCTGGTGCGACTGCTTGAGGAGAGCCAGTTTACCAGGGTTTGAATGCGTATTTCTCCGCCTACACGTGTGGATGAAGTCTTGTTGTCAATGAGTTGTTGGAAACACCAATACGTCTGTATATGCCATTTGTTGTTGACGGGGTCATGATGGAGACTGAGTAGTCTAAGGGGAGAGACAGCGTCAGAGAGGCACGGAAATCTTATACCCCCTTTTTTGGTTTAACAATCATGTTTGACTTTTGTTACAGTTACCAATTGAACAGTTTAGGTGCCCAAGAGCTATGGTGCCACTTTCTGGACTTGGTGATTTGCGTTACCATGTATATCACCGGATGACACCACACTAACACTCGCATCTTTATCTAGAAATTATTATGGCCTTCCTGTTTCTCGATTATACTCGGCCTGGGATCGCCACGGGCGACCATAGCCAAGACGAGTAGACTCCTAGATTCCGCTTCCGAACAACTAGACTAATTGCCCCAACTCAACGTGTTTCGCTCCAAGTCCAGACCCAACAAACCTAGGTAACAAGCGCTTTGCTCTGGTCCCATGTAGTGGATGTAGGCGGACTTCCCCTCCCGACGTTCTGCCGAGGGGAACAGCTTCTTTCCCCCGCACCGCAGCGCCTCGGGTCGGGAATCCGAAAGTGTGCGAGACATGCATGCTTGGCTTGGGGTAAACGACCCCTCCTTTCTTGAAATCGTCGATCACGACACTCGTTATTCATCATCCGTGAAACCACAACTCAACGGCGTTAAGGTAAGAGACTCATCGGTGTAGCGGTAGTTCGGTGTTATAGGTAGATGGATTACATTGACGTGATCAATATTGCTGACCAACGAATTCTATGGCGGGTTCCTAGCGGGAGGTTTGTAAGCTCTGTAAGCGGGTGTGAGGTAGTGAGGGAGGGGGGGAGACGGGCGAGACGGGGTAACGTTAGGCCCGTTTCTGTTTGGTTATTTGTAAGACGGGAGACGGGAGATGGGGGGGCGTTGAGGTTATAAAGACATTAGATCCTCCTGTTTTGTTTCTCATCTTCATACTACGCTCTGGAGAAACTCACTGACCAGAGTTAACAGCATCTCATCAGGACGGCATTCACTCACCTCATCTCGCCAAGAATCACACATCAAAAAGGCAGTCTCAACGAACACCTCAGTCACTCACCATGGCACCCACCTACGACTTCGAAACCACCATCCAAAAGGCTATCGACGACGGCATAGTCCCTGGCGTAGTCCTCTACGCCCGCAACAAAGATGGTCCGTCTCATCCTCCTCCCTTCCATCCCCTTCCCTTTCCTTCCTCCACCGTCACCGTCCGTCACCCATACTAACTTAAACCCTACAGGAACCCTCAACTACTCCCACGCCACAGGTCACGCCTCCCTCTCCCCCACCCATCCTCGCCCCATGACAACGCACACCATCCTCGCCCTAGCCTCCATGACCAAACTCCTAACCTCCATCTCCGTCCTCCAACTTCTCGACTCTCACAGTCAAGTCTTCCCCCTAGGCCTCGACACCCCCGTCACCGACCCCTCCTTCCCCCAAACTTACCTCCCCGATCTCGCCTCCCTGCCCATTTTGTCCCCCACCACAACCGACCCCTTCGCCACCCGCTCTCGCACCAAACATATAACCGTCAGACACTTACTCACCCACTCCTCCGGATGCGGCTACACCTTCCTCCAACCTTCTTTGATCGCCTGGCTGGAGTGGAAGTTAAAGCAAGAAGGCAAAACCCCCCCTATTCCGGGAACGGCCTTCGCGCAAACCGTTCCCGAGCAGTTCTCCTGGCCGCTGCTGTTTGAGCCGGGCGAGGGGTGGGCTTACGGGTGCGGGATTGATTGGGCGGGGTGGTTGCTTGAGAAGGTGACTGGTATAAAATTGGATGATTGGATGCAGGAGAAACTAGTCAAAAAGTTGGGGTTGGAAAGGGGGGTGGTGACGTTTTATCCTGAGCGGGTGTGGCCTTCTGAGGGAGAGGATGGGAAGAGGGAAAGGGTGGCGGATATGGGGAAGAGAGTGGAGGTGGAGGTGGAGGGGGAAGCAGGGGAGGGGGAGGGGACGGGAGGAGGACACTATGCAAAGACGAGACACATCGATTGCCCGCAACTGATGAAGCCGGCTGATCGCGGGGCGTTTGGTGGCCAGGGAGGGTTTGCGGATTTGGGGGCTTATTGTGAGGTGGTGTATTCGTTGTTGGTGGATGATGAACGACTCCTAAAGAAGGAGACGGCGAAGCTGCTTTTTGAGGGGCAGTTGAGAGACGAAAAAGCGAAGCAAGCTATAAATGATAATATGAAGAGGCCTGAGTGGGTGGTGGGTTATGTGGAGGTGCCGGCCGAGGGAAAGGGGTTGGTGTATGATTGGAGTGCGGGCGGGTTGTTGGTTGGTGAACCGGGGAAGAAAGACGAGAGTGGGAGGTGGAGGAGGAGAGGGTATCTGGGGTGGGGAGGGATATTTAACTTGAATTGGGTGAGTCTGAAGTTCTCTTTTTGTTTTCTTGTTTTGGACCAATGGTGAAAAGAAATATTCGCTAACATTGATGTGTGAACAACAGTTCGTCGATCGAGAGGCCGGTGTTTGTGGAGTGTTTGGGGCGCAGACTTTGGACCCGGCTGACCCGCTGATTGAACCGTTGATCAAGGATTTCGAGAAGGAGATCTATGAGAAGCATGGGGCGAAGTGATCGATACCTGTATAGATCAAACGCGTCGTTGTGGACATCGTAATACTTGTTCTTTGCTGATGCCCCCGGGGCAGTGCTCTTCCTCCCTCTGTTAGTCGCCTTTTCATTGGTGTCATCGGGTAACAAACATGGGATTGTAAATCACCAAGTTTATAGTGGCACAAGAGTACCGAGTACCTTGGGTAAGCCAGGTCGTCCAGTTGCCAGAAAGTGAAATGTAGCAGTTCATGATCGTGGTGGAGATGTGACTGTTGCGATATTTGGATTGATGGGTGGTAGAACATCCCGGATATGTTCTTGACCACTCATCATCAACCGGCGACTCGATCAAAAGCTGTATCCATTCTCGCTCCGGCCCGCTCCCGGCCCGCTCCGTCTCGCCCCTATGTCCCTGCCAGGTGATCATGCTGAGCCGAGTTGGACTCAACACTGTTGGTAAAGGTACCTCTATGGATTGCGTGAGCGGAAATGATATTGACTTTGTGAAACAAATTAGCATGATATGGGTACCACAATAGAAGAACTCATATGGGGGGAGAGAAGTCGGTTCGGGAGATGTTAGTGTGGTCGGGTCGGGTGTGGCAAAACGTCCCGACCCGGATGTGCCGCTGCGTATGTAGTTCGTTCCGGACGTTGGTGCACCTGCAATACCTTACAGTGGGTGAGATCACTGGAAGCCGAGCCGTTCAGCGGGGTTGCCCCGCTGTGGGAACGCGCTTAGAAGGGCGGGGACGAGATACCCTGGATGCCGGCCGGATCTTTGCGAATTCTCTTCCTTCTTTCTTTCATCAATTTCAGGGCAGAATTCGAGCAACATGTCGACAGTCATCGGAATCCGCAACACTCGAAGCCAAGGCACCACTAGGAACGGAGGGTCGCAAAATGACCTTCTCGTTATCCTCGAAAGAAGCCTCCTAAGCGAACGGGCAGCCGTGCCTTCCAATAATCCGATTGGGCCAAGTTTGTCTTGATTGGATGGAGGAGAATATGTGATGTTGTATCAAGGAAGGAGGGAAGGCTGAGTGATAGCTGAGGTAGGATTCCATCTTCACCTGCGTTGCCCAACAGCCCAACTTCCACCGCATCTCCCAGGCACACAACCACGGCGTCTGTACAAAACCTCGAAGCACCGCCCATCCACCCATCAGACTCTTTCTTCTCAAACGCGATGGACGATTCACCACCACAATTCCCAGCCGACACAAGCGAGTTGGGATGCCGAGGCTTTATTGCTGGCGGCGAATGGCCTGAAGGTACACTCTCGGCAGAGTCCTTGAGCCCTTGGTGGAAGCCATCCGACTCCGGTGATCCTCTGGAAGTAACCACCGGTCCTCTGCCCGAATCCTTATGCCGGGACTGTCGAGGTGTCCGAGACTACTCGAATTGGGTCCCTGGCTATTCTATGACGCGTAGGATACAGCAGTTAGAGCCTGAGATATGCGGACTCTGTCGGATTCTACTTGTGGGATACAAGATAATTGTTCGCAATTGTCCCGAAACTGATTATGCTACGCTCGATGCATGTATATACAGATTCAGCCCGCGAAGTCCACTTCAACTTCGTCTGAACAACCATCTGCGTCAATCAAGAACATGCAGAAACATCCTCATATCATGTAATGTCCATAACGCTATGCCAGTGTCGTGTAGGGTAACGGTTGACTAATACCAGGTGTAATTGTAGGCACCGAAGATGTACCTTGTCCATGGGGAATAACCGAGCCACTCGCTAGTACCTACGCAAACATTTTTGGATGGGAAGACCAGTCGTTTGAAGTCACCAATATCGCCACAGCTTATAGACGAAAGCTCGAATTCGATCTCGTTGCAAAGATATCTAGGGGTCTAGACGACTGTGCCAAGCATCATAAGTCGTGTCGCAATTCGAATGAAGCACCTCCACCTAGCCGACTACTAGACGTGGGATCAACGTCCGGTGAAGTTCGTCTTGTGGAGACAAAGCTTTTGCGGACGGCTATACAGAAGTATAACTGTCTAAGTCATTGCTGGGGAACGCAACAGCCGCTCAAAACGACTCAGCAAAACTACTCACAGCATCTGGCATCCATTTCATGGGACAGCATACCCAAAACGTTCCAAGATGCAATCCAGCTAACTCGGGACTTGGGTGTCCAGTTTCTCTGGATCGATTCACTTTGTATCATACAGCATGACGACAAAGATTGGGAGCGAGAGTCAGCCAACATGTGCAGAATATATGGAAACTCCTATCTCACAATTGCTGCAACATCATCACCGGATTGTCATGGAGGGCTCAAGTATTGGGAAAACCGGGAGCTTTTCAGAATCACTGGCTTCACGGTCAACAAATCACCTCTTAACATAGCACTTGTTGCATGCCCCGAGGAAGGGCTTTTCGAAGAAGATACACCGCTCCTCCACAGAGGTTGGGCTTTGCAGGAGCGGATAATGTCTCCAAGGGTAGTCCACTTCCTGCCAGCTGGCGTGGCATTGGAGTGTAACGGGGGATGGTTGGCTGAATTTTCCAAAAGAAAGTTAAAACTTGGAGTTTTCGATAAAACAAGATATCACGAGTCAATCAGCTCCGACTCACTCGCAACGAAGGCCAGCATGTGGAGAAACCTCATCAAGACATACTCCCAGTCAGCGGTTTCCTTTTCTTCCGACAAGCTCCCCGCAATCTCCGGCCTGGCTCAGCATATGGCAAAGCACAGACCTGGGGCTCGTTATCTTGCAGGTCTGTGGAGCGACTCGCTGACAACAGATTTGCTCTGGTTCCGCTCATCGTCTGCCAAAACCTCGTACGGGACTAAGAGAGCCAAACCTTGGAGAGCCCCTAGTTGGTCATGGGCTGCATGGGATGGTATGATATACTACCATCGCCCTTTTACCTCCCTTGACCATCCGCTGCAAAACCAACAACTATTCAATCTACATGACGTATCAATCATCCTGGCCACAGCAGATCCCACTGGAAAACTCTCAGCTGCGTCCATGACTGCTTCTGGGCAACTGGCTGACGCATCTGTTTGTCTCTCTGCCAGGACCCCATCATTCATTAAAGTACCTGACGATGTCGCCCCTCTCACGCATACGGTTGAGGTGTCAGTTGGAGCACTTTGGGATATTGATGGTCCAGTCGGACTCTCGGGCAATGAACTTCATGCATATACTGCTTTACAGCAAATCAGGTCTTTGCGGGTGACACGTGGAAGCTCCAAGAATCGAAGATTTCATATCGAATATGCACTTCTTTTGCAAAGAATTGGCTCGTCAACAGACTATGTGCGTGTGGGGATAGCTTATGAACGTCGGGAGTGGGTGGGGGATACTCACACGCCTGCGTCAAGCCTGGATTTGGTGGATGAAGCAATCGGCGACTGCAATCCCTGGGACTACAGGCCCAGCATATTCGAAAAAGGGGCCGTCGAAGAAACCATCAGGATTCTCTAGCCCGGGGGTTCCCATGGATTGGGAAGTTGATGAGCTCGGGTTATCGTCAACACTGGATTTGATTGACGACACGGCAAGTGGAACTTTTTCAGCAGGCAACCAGAAAGTAGGAAGGAAAGATTGTGAGAAGTGGAAGGCAAAAAGGATAGGCAGTCATTGGGCCTCAAAGTGATGGGTGGCCGAGCTGATAATAGTGAGTGAAAACAGTTGTGCGGTAACTGGAATTTTCCCCATTTACAAACACGAAGCTAACGAGAACAGACCATGCTATTATATCCTCGAGCGCAATCGGCAGATTTCCTCCAATCACGACTTAATCAGATTCTGGACCTCAGAATTCTTCTACATAAGACTTCGTCTACCCTATCTCCGCTGAATCCGCCAGAGGCACGTTCGCGATGGCTGCTGCCAGGGAAACCATCCCGATCCTTAGCAGAATGCTTGGGAGACACTCGGCGCCTTCGCCCGATACAGAAACTCCCGGCCTATCCCAAACCAATCTCTCGACAGCGCGACACAAGAAGATGCAGGCATCCGGCGGTCGCCTTATCTAGAGCCTAGTTTGTGTAGCTCCAATCACAAGTTTCAACAGTCAACCGCACACTTCATCACCAACCCCTACGTTTCTGTATGGGTTTCTGAGTTACAGCCAGACGATTGACCTTCCGATGGAGCACTGCAGTCCACTGGAATAGTACCAGCGTGTGGCGATCAATACCTGAAACACACGAACTGGCTCTCGGCTATGCCCACGTCTTGGTTCGGGTACGACGCCGCTCCAACCCGTGTATTATAGCGGCTATCTACAGCTCGCGTTCAACCACTCCCAACCTTTTCTGGCCGGCTTTCAATAAAACGGGAAGCAAATCCCCGCTCGATCTGTTCTTTGCTATGTGATTCGTCTTTTTTTCATCATTCCTTTTTCAACCTATCCCCGTTGTTCAACGTTTGGAAAGTCAGCTGGACACAAAAAGTCTACGCACGATGCAGTTCATCACTTTACTACGCCCGGAACGTCGAGTTAACGTGGCAGCGAGGACTGTTGATCCTAGCCCTCCCGCCGCGTGTTACGAAAGCTGCGGTATGTCTAGGTCTTTCCGTTCCTTAAAGTCGTTTTATTGTTGCTGAGACTAACTTCAACCAGAGGACGCGTATTTAGCAGCACAGAAGACTGGGAAAACTCCGAGTTTATGTCCTGATAATAGTGACTTCATGCGCTTCTACAAGAGCTGCTACGCCTGCGTCCTGGCTAAAGCCGATCATCCCAGGGAAGCTGTCAGCGCTTACCTTGAGCCCACATTTTCTCCGTACATCTCATACTGCCAAGAGCAAAAAAATATCGACCCATCGTGGTACACCTCGACGACAACCTGGGCAATAGCCACATATACGAACCAAAATGGACCTACAGTGACTGTAACCGTGCTGGTAGATACCACAGTCCTTCGTCCCGACTGGACTGGATTCCAGACTACTACATCCATGTCACCTGCAACAACATCCCAAGCCAACACGATCACCTCTTCTCAACCCCTCACAACCACCAGTTCAACCCCCGACAAACCCAACAACAAAGACTCAACACACGGCCCTAGCCCCTGGGTATGGGCCATCGTCGGTGCCGTAATAGCCTTGGCAGTCATCGGGCTGGGGATCCTTCTGTTTCTATACAAAAAAGGGAAACTCCGGTTCTTCAAGAAGAAATGTAAGCTGGGCGAAGCGTCAGCACACTCACACTCACACGAACTCGATGGCGATTCAACTTGGCGAACTGGGGATAAACCGGAGTTGCATGGAGAGAGCAGTTCCATGGCTGCTGCTGCAACACCGGTAAAGGAGTTGTACACACCATACAACGAGCCGAAGGAACTTGATTCGAGTGTTAGGCCGGTTGAGTTGGATGTCGACAATACCCTTACAGGTAATGGGACGAGGGTGAGGCTGGCTGAGTTGCCTGCTGAGTTTACCTCTACTGGTGGAGGGGTAACCGGAGATTTGTCGGAGGGTCGAGGTGGGAAAGAGGCAGGCGGCGAACATCGTCGATGTTTGAAGGATGTTGGGTTGTGATGAGAAAGGAGGTGCTCGCCCTGTTCTCGTTGAAACCGACGGCAATTACTGTATGAGATTTTTGCAGGCAGCTGTCAGTGTCAACTCTTAACCACCGACGACACCACAATGGTTAATTCATAGCCCGCTAGGGAAGCAAGGTACTCCGTGGATTGCTCTTTCTACGAGAGAACTTATTCTTGTGGAAGAAGTTACATTCTCAGTAGCTGTCAGTCGCGTAAGTCTGAATCCCCCCACCAACGCGGCTAACCCCCGGAAGGAAAACATTAACACTGAGTAACAGGGATTGTGTACATGGTCAAAGATCGCCGGCGGTGTTCACCAAGTCCTACTTTGGTTTTGATGCTGAAGTTCATATTGCTATGGATTCTCCAAGTCCGGCTAGTAACGAGTGATATGGGAAAGAGCGCCCCAGGGAGAAGAAAGAAACCGAACAATTATCCCGCTGGCCAGGCGGGATATAAACAAAAACAAGCAACTCGAGAAGAAAAAAAACCTACCACCCCGCAACATTCCTTCCTCTCTCGTCCCCAACGTCCCACCAACTTCTAACCATCATCGCCTCAAGTCGACTTCAGTCTTTCCCTCAACTTCAGTCTGTATCCGCCTGCCTTCCCCACTTGACTCGAAAACGATAACACGCACCACCAAAGACCGAGCTTCACACCAGCATGGCAGACGGTCATACACCAACTCCTCAAACCCAGTTCCAAGTCCCCTGCAAAATGCTAACCTCCAGCTTCGCCAACTCCTTGAACGCCGCCGGACTCAAATCCAGCCCGCCATACGGGCACCCAGGGCACCCTATCCACCACCGTGGCCGTCACACTCTTGCCGTTGACGCTGGTCTTAATCTTCTTGCCGCAGTAGCTGTTATTGTTCAGGTTGCCGTTGGGAGTCTTGGGGGATTGAACTGTTCCATCGTTCAAATCGACGACGAGATCGTTGTCACCGTTCCACTTGCCGCAGGTGCCTGGGCCGGGGTTGTACTGGAAGGTGAACAGCGGCCGGAAAACCAGAACGGGGCGCGCTTGTCGAGGCTGAAGGTGTTGGTGGTGGTGGTAGCGTCACGCTTACCAGTCTGGGGCGCCGGCTTCTGAATCGGTGCCCTCGGAGACTCGCCAGGAAGGGGGACGGGGGCCAGGAGCGGCCTCGCGCTTCCGGTCCGGGGCCCCGTCAGTTTGTGAACCTGGCTCGGAGACTCGCCAGGAAGGGGGCGGGGGCCCGGGAGCAGCGGCCGGGACCGGGGCTGGGATGGCGGTGGTGAGGGAGAGGAGGGAGAGGAGGAGGGTGGTGGTGAGTTGGAGTTGCATTTTGCTTGTTGGTGATGTCATGGATGTGGATGCGGATGTGAGTATATGCTGACCTCTGAAGAGACTTGCTTTGTTTGATTTTGGGATTGTGCTGCTGATGATGAGGTTTACGATTATGGAAAGGGGGGAAATCATGGCCTTTTTATACACTTCTCATGTTCCTTCTGAAAGCTTGTAACACCAGGAGTCGGCTCATCCTCGAAACTCGTTGCCGAGCTTACCTCAAAGTTGAGGCCATGGTGACCTGACCTGAGGGTGGAGGCCGAGAATGACCTCTTGTCTCACTCATCGCCCATGTTGATGTGGATGCAACTGTGGTGACACAGGCGCTTACATGATAAAGGACGTTTCATGTCGAGAGGGTGTTGTCAGAGTTTCACCGATAGAGGTCAGAGGCTGGAGGAAGCGTGAGGGTGAGGGAGACATTATGATCGTCACCAGGTTGTGCTGAGGCATTCCCACGCGTCCCTTCTTTGTAAAGACAATTAGCAGTAGAGGTAACCTTGCTCTACACACAACCTTTGTACATCAGTTGACAACTCCAACTTACTCCCCAAGCTGTAGGGAACTCGCCTTTGTTCATAAGAAAAGTAACATCAAATGTCTGAATCCATTCATCAGCTTTTTATGCCGTTGTAGTCAAGTCATCACCAACGCACCCCCCAGCGTGGTATTGTGCCGGCATTCCACTTCACACCGCAAGGCTAGGTGCCCTTACTAACGTGAAACCCATCACCGCAAATCTAGGTATTCGTCTATTGGGTGCCCTGGGACGCGCCAGAACGTCAGCTTACCGGTCGGTGATGGACGGTAGGCTATGGACCCTAGAACGTGCCTATCAGCATGAGCCGCTTATTGGATACCTACCTATTATCCCTCGGCATGGCGCACTTACACGGCTACCAACCTTATTGCAAGTTCGTTGGGGTTACTAAGTGACCTTGTGGAACGAAAATTTTCAGCTTGAGCCTCATGTTTCCCGGTCCCGTCACACAATGCTCGCCACGCGGCCAGGGAGTGGTCAGGGGAAATTGATTACACCTACCACACTACCTAACCAAGGTGGGCTCTTACTAACGAGACCCAAATCGAGACGGGAGTCTTTCAATATGTGAAGGGTTCAACTTCCATGTGGTGAAATGGTGTGTTGGGACATCAATGAGGTTTTGGGCATTATGAGATGTTGGACTGCGGGTTGAAGAAATTGGAAGTGTTGGGGGAGGAAGTACCTAGTGTCGGGGAGGAGAAGTGGAAGACGGAGGTGGGAGAAATGTGGATATTGTGGTGGTTCGTTTCGAGTTGACTGTTCTCGTTCTTTCTTTCCCTGCCTGGCCGGCGGGATAATTGTTCGGTTTCTTTCTTCCTTGGGGCGCTCTTTCCCATATCACTCGCTAGTAGCTGGACTTGGATATCCATAGCAATATGAACTGCAGTATCAAAACGGTAGTAGCATTGGACACTTTTGCATGAATGGTGTCCCAGCTTCTTGCCAGAAAACCACACCCCCCAATCCAGTGGGTTATTTCCTCGCCTTTCTCACCCTATCTCTTCCCTCCTCTGATTAAACTCCGTAGGTAACTCCGCAAACCCATTCGCACTACTCAGCTCAACTGGCACATTCCCACTAGCGGTAGTCAGTCCCCCAACACCCCTCCCTCTACCACTGCCACTGTCTCCTAATTCCGTCACATTACATGCCGTATCCATTTCAACTTCATCCCCCGTCCTCATCCCCGTCCTCGCCCCTGTCCTACATGTAGAACCAGCATTACCCCAACCATCAAGAAACCCGTTCATAGTAGTCTCCTTCAACTCCACCATGCCCTTCTGTCTTCCCCGTTTAGATCTTCCTCTCTTGTAAAAGACAAAAAAGCTGCCGCCGGAGAGGAGGAGGACGACGGTGATGGTTATGCCGACGATGGCCCAGACCCAGGGTGCGGTTCTGGCGCTGCTGGTGGAGGCGGCGGCGCTTGATTGTGAAGTGGAACTTGTATTGTCTGCGGGGGAGGTGAGTGATGGTGTGGATGTTGCGAGGGTTTGCGTGGGGTTGAGGGTGATGAGGGACGTGGAGGTTGGTGCGAGTGAGGATGAGGATGAGGAGGGAAGGGTGGATAAAGACTGGGGCGTTGAAGTTGAGGGTATGGGCAAGGTTGGATTGTTCGTTGGTGGTGATGGCGGCTTCGTTGTTGCGGGTAATGTGGAGGTGATCATCGTTCTCTCCCCTTTATCCAAACTCGCACTCGTCAATGCCATCGTTTGTACAGTACTGGAGGAAGTGCTAGAAGCCTTTGCTGTCGCTGTAGTAAACGGATCTTCATCTTGTCCTGTGATAGCCGGACTTCCCGTTTGAGCTTTTGACGAAGGCGCATCGGCAGCTTGTAACCTGCAATACCCAACACACTTCATAAACCTCACCGCCAGATGTGCCTTGATCAGATCCGGATTGTTGCTGTTATCATCGATGCATGACTGACAGAAGTTGTACTGATCGAGGAAGTTGCTCCCCGTACCGCAGAGGGCGGGGGATAGTGGGTTTTGTTGGCATTCTAGTTGCGCGTTGCCTGTTGTTATTTTGTTAGCTTGAAGTCAAGATACCGCTGAGGGTTCATAGCGGTTTGGGAATGTGAAGGTAGGTAGAATCGGGTTCGGCTTACGGCAGAAGTTGGAGCATTGTTCGGGGACGGATGTGGCGCGTTTGAATGGGATGTTGAAATGGTTATTGATATCATGTGCTGATAAGATTCGCATCTTGATGATCTGTCCAAGTATCGAGGGATGAGAACTGGGAGCCTTTGTCAATAGGTACTGAGGAGAGAGTATTTGGAGACGAGGTTCAGAGAGTTCGATGGTCGAGACCGAAGTTGTAAAATGCTGGGAAACACAGAATGATGAGTTCACGATGCACAAACCTGTCAACTCTCTTCTAGAGCTGTCTGACACCACAGTTTATGTTTTCCCAGTCCCGAGTACAATATCTCGTAGTGCCGTATGACGATAGCACTGAAGACTCGGAGCCACCAACTGTTCTTCCCCATTCCCGCCCCAAAGTCAGCCCCTCCCACTCAGCGGCCAGCAATATACTGCGAGCGAAAGGAGGCGTCCGCCTGCTTGTTTCTTCATATCTGCTCATGTTCGTCTTGAGTCCTGACATGCAATCTCAATTTCCACAATGCATGTTGTATTGTTTCCAATGGAACGGACATCTCCTAGAATCGTGGGGTGTTTGGCAAACTCATGTCGGACAGGGGTCTGAGACTCGGTGCATTTTGGGCAAACATTCACCCACCACATCGTCATACAGTAAGGAGCTTCTTCGCCTTGACGACTGGAGCGTGTACCGGCCGGTGCTGCCATTTTCGACCCACAGGCTGTGGCCGTTGTCGGCGCGCTCGCTCTGTACGACGGTGCTGCCGAGAAGCAGGTCACTTCCCAGGCGGGCCTGGATCTTCTCGTAGACCTCAATGTTGCGGCGTGAGTCGGGCGTGAAGATGGTGCCGTTGCCGAGGAAGGTTCCCAGGCGGGCCTGGATCTTCTCGTAGACCTCAATGTTGCGGCGTGAGTCGGGCGTGAAGATGGTGCCGTTGCCGAGGAAGGTGCGGATCATGGGCGGGCCGAAAGCGCTCAGCACGTACATGGTCAGGCTGTTTTGGAAATCGCCAACTCCCATGTCCGTGACCTCAAAGACCTGGTTGGCGCAGGCGCTGATGTTGTACTTGTTGACGAACTGGGCGATTTGGAACGGCAGGAGGAGGTCCTCGGGGATGTCACGGGGCTGAGGGAAGTTCCAGGACCCGGGGAGCAAAACTTCTCGTACGGCTCCGTGACGGCGAGGAATTTCTGGAGAGCGGCCGTCCTATCCTGGTTCGACGATGGCTCGTAGGCGACTGGCCGGCCCGTCTGAAAGTCGACAAAGCGCTGCGTCAGGGCCACGCGCGGGGCCACCGAAATGATTAAAGAAGTCCTTGGCCGGGCCGTAGTCGTTGTAGGAATTCACGCCAAAGTCGAACGGCTTCCCCGTCGAGGGATCGTCGAAGGTCGATACGTGGCCGCCCAGCCGCGAGCTCTTGTCAATCACGGCGATGCTCTTGCCAAAATCCTCCTTGAGCCGGATCGCGGCGTAGGTACCACCGGCGCCGGCGCCGACAATGGCGACATCAACGTCAATGGTGGATGTGCTGAGCCGCGCTCGCGGGCAGTACCTGGGAGGGAGGGGAGGGAGTGGCGAATATGCCCAGTGTTCGATAACCGTGGGTGTGGAGGACTTGTCTGTCATGCTTGGCTTGCAGATATGTATTTAGGCTGCCCTGGTTTCCGTTTCTCCTCTTCCGTTAGACAAGTCCAGAATCAAGCTCTTTTTGTTGTCGCCTTTTCCAGCCTTCAAACATACGCACTCCCTCTGGCATGCGAAGGAAGGTCAATGGGCCAGATCTCGTCCAGTCCATAGTGTAGAATAGACCAGGCGGACCGAGCTAACGAACAAACCAGCATTACCTAGATTGTACAAGGTCTATGGTGGTCTAGACCTCGGCCCTTTCTTTTCCTGGTCCGGGGTGTTAGCGTGGTAATTCTGCGCTAGTTACGCTATCAAGTCTTGTCGATCGGATTATTGACACTAAGCGAAAGTTGGAGCTTCAAACAGGACTGGTGTTTTCCTGTCTTTCGTAGCTCCGCGAATGGCAGGCCTTGTCAGACACTTTCTACCGGATTGTAGATTGAAGAAGCTTGAGGCTTGCGAGGAAGTGGAGAGCTGAAACTAAAATGATAGCGTCCCGAGTTGTGAGAATCGAACGATGGGGAGAAACTGGGGGAGACGGATTGAGAGGATGGCAGGATAGAAAAGGGAACTGAATCCCATTTTGTCTGGTCCTTCTTGTTGGTGTCGGACTCAGTCACCTTCAGAGCAGTTTCGCATCTCACTCACCCTCGTCACTCTTTTGAATTCTCACCGTCATCGCGATGAAGACCTTGGGCCTTTTCGCCCTCTCGGGCGTTGCCCTCTTGCAAGGCGTTTCAGCTGCTTGCTGTCGCAGTAACAAGTGCTTGAAAGGTACGTGCTCTCCCCCTTCCATTCCCTTCCGGGTCCGAATCTTGACTGACCATGGTCCTTAGCGGTCGCCCTCGCCGACGCCGGACTCGCCGATTGCTCAGCAAACCTCGGCACCGTCACCGTAACTTCCACCGTGGCTGCAACTACCTCCACCGAAACGGTAACCACCACACTGGAGGACTCTGTCACCTCATTCACCGCCACAACCCTCGACCTGTTCACCGAAACCACCACGGAGACGGCATTGACAGAGACCCTCTTCTACACGGAGACCGTCACGTCCACCGGACCGGTCCAGACGGACACGGTTACGCGGATCATGACTCAAACCCTCACAATCACCTCAACTGAGCTGGCCCCCGGAGTCACCTCAACTGCAACGTACTATCTCGCCGAGCCGAGCAGCTTGAAAGTCAAAGCCCGTCGGACGGTTACTGCTGCCCCCTCTACGCTGCCCGAGTATGCCTCAGCCGATTGTGCCGACTGGACCAAGTATCTCAAGGCATGCAAGTGCGTCGGCGTCGAGCTGACCACGGTGACGGCAACCGTTTCTGCTGCCGTCGAGACTGAAACCGTGACTGTGACGATTTCCGGTGAGGAGGTGACAGTTACTGTCCCCATGACTGTTTCCAGCACCCAGACCGCCATTGTATCGGCAACGGCCACCGACGCAAGCACCGTGACCGAGACCGTCACAGATATGCCCGACAGCGTCACCATCACCACCACCGTCACTACCACCTCTACCACCACCGTGACCACTACATCGACACCCACCACCGTTGTGCCGCTCACTTGCCAGCCTACAGGCTACAACTTCCAAGTTTCCACGCCGTATACTACGGGGACGACTACGTTGTGGTTGTGGGGGACTTCCAACACAGTCATCTGGGTAGGCTATGGCGGCACAGGAGCACCCACCACCCCCTCGACTATTTGGACCGTGGACAGCGACGGTTATATTCAATCGCGTGGCACTACTGGCATCCTGTATGTCCCGGTCGGTAGTTCGAGTGCCACTGTGCCGGTCAAGATTGGCGACAGGGCCACTGTTGAGGCTGGCGTCGCGGCCGGTACGATGGCGAGGATCAAGGGCTGCGTCGACGTAGACACTGGCCGGCTTACCGTGTCAGTGAATGGACGGCAGAACCTCATCCAGTGCGGTTCTGGGGTATACATCTCTAGCGGCAACGGGTCCGATGCGGGAAGCTCTTGCAAACAGGCTATTCCATCGAGTGTTCAGGCTCGAGTGTAAATGCTCAGGGGCATTCAAAGACCTGGACTATACGGCATCTCTGCCCCTGGCCCTGAACCTCCCGAGGTTCCAACTGTCTGGGTGTGCCAGTCTGGCCTGTCTGGTTTTCAGTAGGTGGAATGGGGAGTGGACGGGGGCCGTTGTGCTGGGCCTTGGTTCGTGCGCTCAGCTATGGACAGCTGTCAGTCTTTTTAAATCAACGTTTCCATAGCACTTACATAGTCAAACTTGAATATTCACTCTCATCAACTCCCATTGATTCTCATTGACTCCCATTGGCAGTCCTCCTGCCAGGTTGTGACGAATGAGGAATATAGGCTTGGCGGCTGCCTAAAGATAGGTTTCTCTCCGAATGCTAGATCGGAACGAGTATTTATAGAGGTACTTACTCAACTCTGATCCTGGTTGGCTGTTCGTGGCTCAGCAGGCCAATAAGGCTGGGGGAACACGCAAACATTGAGAGGGGCGTACCTTGCAGATTGAGATAGCACAAGCATATCGAAGGCGATGGATGACACCATAACTCAGGTCCCGTCGTCCTCCCATACATATCAGCCCTGAGTGCTCTGCACCTTCTTGCTCTTTTCAGTTGACAGGCAGGCTTATTATGACAGCGTCGCACGTCACGCAAAACCCCAATTGACATTGTCGAAGGGACAAGTCCAAATGTGTGTGTGTCTGTCTGTCTCCCTCGGTGGGAAAAAAAAGGGGGCAAGAGAGGCAAAAAAAAAAAAGTGGTCCACCCCGGATTCGAACCGGCGGTTTCCTGATCCCTCACGGTTTCACCCGAGTAGCTGTTTAGAAAACGAGCATATAGACGCAGGCGTGTTACCAGTTACACCAACGGACCACAGAAAAGGCTTCCAAGGACCTGACCTATATACCCGTTGAGACTGGGACTGGGACTTGGAATGACCGTAGAGAATGCTCGAAACAAAGGCAAGTGAGTGTGCTTCATCTTCTCGGGACATTTTCGGCAACAACACCAGGCTCGGTGCCTCTGGACTTGACGTTGACACATTCCCGGCACTTGTTGACCAAGGGGTTCGTGGCAACCTTCAGAACGATCCAATTGTAGGAAACAGTCTTGGATGTGCTGTCTCCGGTGCGCATGATTGTCAACCGGCCGAGAACCGCACGCACGAGTGATGCATCTTCAACATTCGAAGTCGACGACCGTGAAGCCCTGCGTAGGGTATGTGGAGGAAGCGGTTCTCGAGTCATCGCGGGTTGCAAGGGCTCTTGAAAAGCTAGGTAGTCTTGCTTCATTGGTTTGTTCGGAGAGGGTGACCGGAAAAAGAGAAGAAGAGAAAGAGAACAAGTGGAAGAGATGACAGATGTCGTCCTTTTGACGTTGGGGGACGCGTCGACCGCGATATCTCCACTTATATCCATTGAAAGACCCACAGCGCATGGAGGATTGAAGCGCAAGAACAATCAATGCTTGGCCAATGAGACGCGGAGGATTCAGAGCATGGCGAGAGCTTCGCGCTGGCCTTCACGAACTCACGTGCAAGAGGACTGAGAGAAGAATGCCATGTTGAACTTTCTGGGCAAGGATGGATCGACCACTTGGCATCAGTCATCGGTGGATCTGGTCGCGATGAAGGCATTTCGACACGGCATACCGTCGGCAATGAAGCTAAGCAATGGGATTGGAAACACATTTCATTGTTGAACTTTTCCTTCCCCGACAGCCAGTGACCACATGAAAGATACCTACTGGATGATATCCAAATCTTCCATCTAGCCCAGGGGTATCAGTACTTTTTCAAATCCGTTCTTCACCAGCACCGCAACACTTTTTCGCACATAGATATGGTATCCATATTGTAATGATATCTTCCCAGGTCCCAATGACAGCTCGGCCTTTCTTTTCCACGACATGCAACACACCACGGAAACTTTTGTCGACTAGACAACTCAACCAAGAAAACCAACAACAACAACAACAAAGGCTCGGTGGGTCATCTAAGAATTAGGTACACAGGAAAAAAGACGAGAAAAAAAAGAGAACCTTCATCATGCCTGCCAACCACACACACGCTGAGACAGATAGTAAGAGTCTAAATCAAGCTAGAAATATCCATGTCAGCCGTAACCACCCGCCTGTTTTCCCAAAGACCGAGATTCGTTTAAATACCAAGGGTGAACTCAACGCCGACATCAATGTCACGAGCTGGGAAACAAACAGTTAGTCACGGTTCTGAGTACAGTTGAGATGCGATTTAAACTTACCCATCTTGACGACCTTGGAGAGCTGGACAGACTTCTCAGCAGCGTTCTGGAGATCATCGATGGAGAAGATCTTCATGCCAGAGTCGTTGATGAGCTGGCGGGCAGCCTCCATGTTGGTGCCCTGGAGACGGGCAATGATGGGGATCTTGAGGTCAAGAGACTTGACGGTGTTGATGAGACCGTGGGCGATGGCGTCGCAGCGGACGATACCACCGAAAATGTTGACAAAGATGGCGGTAACCTTGGGGTCGCTGGTGATGAGCTCGAAGGCCTCCCTAATGGCCGCGGGGGTAGCACCACCACCGACGTCAAGGAAGTTGGCGGGCTGGCCACCGTTCAGCTTGATGATATCCATGGTAGCCATGGCAAGACCGGCACCGTTGACAAGGCAGCCAATGTCACCATCGAGCTTGATGAAGTTGAGACCGGCCTGGGCGGCGCGAACCTCATCGGGATCCTCCTGGGTGGTGTCGCGGAGCTTGAAGATGTCCTGTTGCCTAAACTCAGCGTTGTCATCGAAGCTGAACTTGGCGTCCATGCACAGAACCTGGTGGTCAGAGGTCTCGGAAAGGGGGTTGATCTCGATCTGGGTGGCATCCTTCTCGCAGAAGATCTTGTAGAGCTTTTGGATGGTGTCCTTGGCCTCCTCGACGCACTGCTCGCTGAAGCCGAGCTGGGTGGCGATGCCGCGGGCCATCTCGTCGGTGACACCAACGTTGATGTCGATGTAGGTGGTGTGGATGGCTTCGGGGTTCTCCTTGGCGACACCCTCAATGTCCATGCCACCCTGGGACGACGAAACAATGACGGGGCCCTGAGAAGCACGGTCCATGAGGACGGCGAGGTAGAACTCGCGGCGGGCGAACTTGCGCTCGCAGATGTAGACGGCGTTGCAGAGACGGCCCTGGGCGCCGGTCTGCTTGGTGATGAGCTTGTGGCCGATCATCTGCTCGGCGAACATCTTGGCCTCGGTGGGGGAGTAGATGACGCGAACACCGCCCTTGAGGCCGTTGTCGAAGGTGCCCTTTCCACGGCCACCAGCAAGAACCTGGGCCTTGATGACCATGTCCTCGCCGCCAATCTTCTTTGCGATGGCCTCAGCCTCGGCGCCGGACCTGGCGACATCACCCTTGGGGACACCGATGCCATACTGTTTTGTGTGGTGTCGCGTTAGAATCGGAGCGTTTCGATGGAGTCAGGTAGCGACGGGGCGGGGTAGGTAGAGGTAGAGATAAGCTAGTTATGGGTACTGACCTTACGGAGGAGATCAGCAGAGAGGTATTCGTGGATGCTGAGGGCTCTCCTTTGTTGTTGGGAAACGCCGGGGAGTCTGGAGGTGAGGGGAGCCTGTGTTTGGAAGATGTTGTCAGCTTGGATGTTTGGATTCCTTGAAGCCAGGAGAATGCGATGCGACGGTGCATCGAAGGCTGAGGCTGAGGGGCGGCGACAAACCTTGGAGGCGGCAGCAAAGGCAGAAGCCAATGCGCGGTTGCGGCCGAGCTTGAACATGATTAGGATGTGGTGGATGGGATAAGGTAGAGTTGCAGGTGGGTGGTGATGATGTTGGGAAAAGGAATATTTCTAGCGAATTCAGGGACTGTGAAAATGACGATGCGACACGGCCAAGTTCTTCCCGTCCGACGAGGGGACATGGAGCTCCTTCGAGTTCTCGCTGTTGGAGACTTGGAGTGCGCTTCGTGGCTGATACGGGTCCTGATTAGGACTGATTGGGACCGAATTATGGGCCTGATAACCTCGTCGGCCCTACCCGAGCCAATCACTAACAACTTTGCCGTCGTTTTTGGAGACGTGCTGGTGCCGAGGCGGTGGCCGATGACAGCTCCCGTCTGCCGCCAGTCACAGGAACAGCAAGCTCCAGCACAGCCAGCACCCAGCAGCTCTTTGCCAGCTCGCGGCAGTTGCACGCGGCTGGTGGCGGGTAACACAGGGCCCGTGCCTCGTGCGCCTATCCTCGGCCAAACCGTCACTGTATCCATCAGCGGCTTCCGGTGGGATGAAATTATGGAAGTTGAATTACAAGATCGAACAAACAAAAACATCACCAATTCCTTCAACTCCAACTTACACCGGTCGCGATACTATGTAAACATTGCAATGTTGACAATGACGTCTAAGGGCTCCGCTTGCCACATTCAATGACAAGCTCTCCCCGCGCATGTTGCTGTCATTTACCTTGTTGACAGGTCCACTGACTCGAGCAAGAGTAGGTACATGACTCCGATCCATCCCGGCGAGTCCGCAAACCGCCTTTTCCAAATCATTATCGCCATGATGTTTGAACCCCGAAGGCAGGACAACACTGGCGGTCACTCATAGTTTGAAAAGATGCCCAATTACCACAAAAACTTTTTCAAATTCTTCGTCTCATTCTCGATATCCCAAGTTGACACTTTCAATACTTACCCCCATGGCA
Organism: Neurospora sp. CHS-2018b; assembly: GCA_009806015.1. NCBI lineage: Eukaryota > Fungi > Ascomycota > Sordariomycetes > Sordariales > Sordariaceae > Neurospora > Neurospora sp. CHS-2018b. The sequence continues at coordinate 1,574,435 of RAOV01000016.1, read as the reverse complement.
CCCCCCGCACCCGGGAAAGCTTGTCATGTCAGACCTGACTCGAGCTCTCCGCGCCTTGCGGGGCAAGGGGAATGACGATGTCTCCAGCTCTCCCCAAGTCCCCAGACCCTCCCGTTGACCCGTCCAAGGACCCCATCTGGGGTCAAGCGGAGCTCAAGACGCACCGAAGGTTCCGCCCAATCTTCCATCACAGCTTTCCCCCATGTTGCGCGACTCATGCGCCCATTCTTGGCTTGGTGTGGCTTGAAAGTTGAGACGACCGCACCAAACTTTATCTCAACCTCTTGGAGATGGAAGCCTTGGGATGCTGGTGTTCAAAGGTTGAAGAAAACACTTTGATGCTGCCATTGGCTAGCACCTCTTTTGAGCTCGTGCATCCCACCCGTTACAACTCTTCCCCCGCATTATATCACACCCCAGACTCCCACAAAAAAGAAGATCACCATGTCCTTTGCCTTCTCTGCCGCTGCGGACAAGTCTCTCATTCGTAAACTGCCGCGGTTGAGCTTGGCTATTATTTGCATGTGGTCACCACTCCTCACCACTTAAAACGACGTGATGTAAGCCCTCCTTCATTCTGGAGGCGGTTGGACACTCCTCTCCTCCAGCACAGCTTCATCATCATCAACACTTCAAGACACCCAAGTCGCATTATCCATTTTTGAGTTTCAAGCTCTAGCGCATCTATCAAGGGTTAGGGTGCCCAACAAGGCCACAAACCACCATGTTCAGAGCACTCCTATCCCTAGACTCCAACCAAACATGGGCCGCCGTCGTGGGCTTCATCCTAGTCCTGTTCATGGGCCGAAAAGCCTGGGTTGACTACAAAATCCGCAAGGCCGGAGGTGTCAGATCTTCCGTGCTGGCTACGAACCCCATCACAGGTAAAGTTACCTGCTTTGAATGATGACTTTGGGCGTGTCTGACAAGTGACAAATCGCCAGGTTTCCGGTTCTTTGTGAGGGCCGGCTTCATGCAAGCACGCGATAAGCTCGACAAGTTCTACGATGAGCTCTACTACTGGGCCACCCCCGAGTGTCCCAACTGCGTCGAGATAGCTTTCCTCGGCGGGGTCCGCTTCTTGATGACCCGAGAGCCCGAACATGTCAAAACAGTACTCACCTCCAAGTTTACAAACTACGGCAAAGGACCACAATTTCACGAGACATGGAGCCCTTTTCTCGGGGACAGCATCTTCACAACCGATGGCCAACTCTGGTCAGACAGCAGGGCTCTGATCAGGCCCATGTTCATCAAAGACCGAGTCCGCGACCTCGAGATCTTTGACAAATGGACCAAGACCCTCATCGACAAGCTTCCTGCCTCCGGTCAAACCGTCGACATCATGGACCTCTTCTACCGCATGACACTAGACGTCACCACCGACTTCCTCCTCGGGAGCAGCGTCGACAGCCTCAACAACCCCAAGCACGAATTCGTCGACGCTTTCCAAGAAGTCCAGCGCATCCAAATGATGCTCACCATCCTCGCCCCCTTCCGCCACATGATCCCCAAGTACCGCTACAACCGAGGCATCCGCATCCTCGAGCGCTTCATCGAGCCCTTCATCCAACGCACCCTCGCCCTCCCGCCCTCCGAGCTCGAGGACCTCTCCGCCAAGTCCTCCTCCGACTTCACCTTCCTGCACTCCCTCGCCCGTCGCACCCGCGACGCCAAGGTCATCCGCGACCAGCTGATGGCCGTCCTCCTCGCCGGCCGCGACACCACCGCCGCCACTTTGTCGTGGACCATCTACGAATTATCCCACTACCCGCGCGTCTACCACAAGCTGCGCAATGAGATCCTCGCTGTCGTTGGTCCCTCGCGCGCTCCCACGTATGAAGATCTAAAAAGCATGACGTACCTAACCCACACCCTCAACGAAACACTCCGTCTCTACCCCGCTGTCCCATACAACCTTCGCGCTGCATTGAAGGATACCAGCCTCCCGGGCATCAAGGGACAGCCGGATATCACGGTGTTGGAGGGCGATATTGTGGTATACTCGGCATTGAGCATGCAAAGGAGGGCGGATCTGTATCCGGAGGTAGGCGAGATTGTAGGGAAGGGGGAAAGGGGACAGCAGCAGCCGTTTGAGGACCCACGGGTCTTCAGTCCTGAAAGATGGGATTACTGGACGCCCAAGGCTTGGAATTACGTGCCGTTTAATGGGGGGCCGAGGATCTGTGTGGGACAGAACTTTGCTATGACTGAGATGGCGTTTACTTGTGAGTTGAGTCCTTTTTTTTTTTTTCTTTTTTTTTTTTTTTTTCCTCTTTTTTTTTTCCTCTTGTTTCTCTAAACACATTTGATCTCGGGATCAAGTTTTAACATTTGCCGCTACACTACAGTGGTTCGTCTCTTGCAAAAATACGACCGGCTCGAATACAGGGGCGATTGGCACGCGCAGTATCACAAGGCTGAGATTGTTGGTGCGCCGGGACATGGTGTCCCTGTTGCCTTCTTTGAAGCTCAGGAGGGCGATGTTGCGTAATTTCTATGTTGGTGTATGTATGGACACTTTGACAGGCGACGGATGTTCCAAAAGGAGCCCACCAGGGTGTTGATACTACACTGCAGCCTTATGAAACCACGGATTACACCTTACCCAAGGGTTATACCAACGAATAAATCACGTTGCGCTGTACAACTACAAGAGACACACATGGAAGATCGTCAAAGAAAAAAAGGAAGAGGTATGATCTGCATTCTCCCATTTGAAAGCACTGTTCCTGTTGCTTCCAAACATCACCACCAGACTTTCATTACCACGCGGTGCGTGCCACTCTCCCCCCTGAATCCCTCCCATAATCTGTATCAAAGCAAAAGCCCAGGGGCTCGCTAAGAATCCGCACACCCACTTTCACCACCACCCTCCCCCATTTTCCCGACGGTGTTTTCGATGTTCTTCATTATGCAAGCTCACGGCCAAAGACCCCAAATCGAACAAAGTTTAGTGGGTTCCAAACCCCCTCTTGGCGCATCTCAAACGTCCTAGAGGCTAGAGCCGCATTGTGAATGTGCCTAGGACGCCCTAAACTCAACCTGAACGACTTCCCGGACCCTCTGTAACTGCGGTGTGAGATTTTACGACGTGTCGTGACGGTCGTCGGCTGAATCGCGTGGGCTCATACGACTATACTTACCATTATGCATATTATTCAGTAAGTATCTTTAACCATGCGTTTCTATGCTTGGTAGTATTGCCATGGAAGAGGGTCGGATTCTGAAAGTCTGGATCCCCGCGATGTTACACCAGATATATAGGATCATGTATAAATGACATCTCATATCCCCGTTTCCTAAGCACCTCACCTTAACCACATCCCTCTCATCACTTCTTGCTGCCCGCGTCCTCAAACAATGGTCAAATCCACCATCGCAGCAGCAACTGCTGCTTTCTTCCTCACCACCGCCGTCTCTGCCTTTCCTCCCCCAGGTGGACCAGGAAAACACCATGGCGGTGGCCCCGGTCCTGTCCCCGGATCCAAGTCCAAGGGCGGCATCCCACCTGCTTGCCCCAACCCCATCGTCCGAAAGGAATGGAGAAGCCTAAGCTCGACCGAACAGACCAACTACATCTCCGCCGTCAAGTGTCTCATCAACCTGCCCTCCATCGCCACCAGCGTCGGCGGCGCCTTGAACCGCTTCGACGATTTCCAAGGTGTTCACTCTATGCAGACACCTGATATTCACTTTGTTGTATGTCCATCCCCCCCTCCCCCAGGGTTCCCGGACATAGAGATACTAACACCGCAACGCAGGGCCACTTCCTCCATTGGCACCGGTATATGGTCCACCTCTACGAGACCACCCTCCGCACCTCTTGCTCTTATCGGGGAGCCCAGCCCTACTGGGATTGGTTCCTCGACATCGATTCCGGTCTGCCGATGGAGTCCTGGTCCATCTTCACTACCCCTTCCCTTGCCACAGGTTTCGGCGCCAACGGCCTCTTCATCCCCTCCTCCTCTTTGACGCCCGAGCAAAACCCGTTCAACCTCACAGGCCGCACAGGCGGCGGCTGCGTGCAAGACGGTGCTTTCACCGTGGAAAAAGGGTTTATCGTGAATTTGAACCGGACGGATTCGCAGAGGACTAACCCAAAATGTCTGACGAGGGATTTCATGCCTGAAATTGCGAAGGGGTTGCTGAAACATGAGGTTGTGAGTGAGTTGATGGACAAGAAGAATTTCACGGCGTTTGCGAGACGAATGGAGGGTGAGCCGAGTTTTGATTACCCCAATGTGCATGGGGGTGGGCATTATGGGGTTGGAGGCGTGCTGGGGACGTTGGGGGATGCTTATAATAGTCCTGGTGGTAAGTTCTCCGTCTGCAGGCACCCCTTTGATGAGATGGAATGGTGTGGGCGGTTTCGGTGGATGGTGATGATGGATAATGATAGGAATGATGCTGACTTGGTGATAATGACAGACCCCCTCTTCTACCTCCACCACGCCAACGTCGATCGGCTCTGGACGATTTGGCAACTTCAAAATCCGGAGTATGTCATGTCGGTCGGTGGGCCTATTGCTCCATTTGATTATGAGGGTGCACAAATCGATCTCGACTTTGAAGTCAACTTGGCGGAGCTGGGGCCGAGCAGGAAACTGGCTGAGTTGCAGTATACTAGGGGGTCGGTCATGTGTTATGTGTATGATCATTAGTGACAGGGAAATCTTAGTCTGAGAGGTTAGAAAAATAGCAAGATTCGAGAGCGGTTTTAAGCTAGTGAAATTGATCAGCCGCCCTTGTTGTGTGAGACTGAAGGTCAAGCCATGGGAAAGACACCGTGACCAGGACAGAAGTGAAGACTGATAGAAAGAGATGTGTTGAGACTCACGCTGTTTCTTGCTAAGGTCCGCTTTCTCTCTTTCAACACCTAAAGGTACATACAAGATCCATGCAAGTTTCAGGGCGTTCGACTCCGCGAACTAATTCGTTCACCCTCTGCGCCTCTGCATGTGAGGAGGAGGTGCACCGAAGGTAGATAGATATCCTATAACAGCGATGGGTATCAGAGGTGCGAGGGAAACTTACCTGACTGACTCGGGGATGATTTGGGTGACATAGGGTTTCTTATGGTCTGTGACCTCGAAATCGTTGTCCCCGGCCGTAATAGAAGAAAAGATTGTGTAGGCTTTTGAGTGCAACAGGATTTTTGCGAGAGTCGAGGCAAGAGTCCCGGGCTCGTACGGACTGGCGGGGGGCAGATCGCGGAGGTAAACGGAAGGTACGGTCGATGACGATACAAAGGGCCGGGGAGATGAGCTAGCTGACGGCTTGTAGGGAAAGAAATGGCCCGATCAATGGTGAAAGTATAAAAGTTCCATCACCCGACATTTTGTTAGTTGAGAGAATTTTGGGTGCATTGGCCTTGTTGCGTTTGCCTTCTGTGACGACGAGATTTTGGGGAGCGAAGATTGGGAGGAAAAGGAAAGAAAGAGACTTGGGGACACAGAAGTACTGATGAGCTTCCCTTGCCAGTGTTGGATGTCTGTGATGTCATGTACAGCAACCGAAGTCATGGCTCGAGAGTGCCTGCCTGTCCTGTACAATATCGCTTTCCCTCTTTCTCTCTTTCCCTCTTTCCCTTCCTTTCATTTCCTCCTACTAACAAACAACCCTCCAACTCCCACCCGCTCCCTCAAAATTAACACACCCACCCGTCCCAGAAACCACAGCCTTCTGCACATTTGCGTTCACACACCCTGTCTCGTTGTAGAAGATGACGGCGGCGCAAGGGGTGTCGAGTGTCCAGCCGATTGATGCGCTCCCGTTAGTCTGCAGCCGACAGCTGGTGCCGGCTTGGACGGTCATGGCTGTGTTGATGGTGGTGTTGGTGCAGTTTGGGAGCTGTAGACGTAGATTATGGAGCTGGCTGTGGTGAGGGATGGAAGTGAAAGGAAGGTGAGGAAAGTTTGCGCGGTGGTAAGTGGTAGGCGGGTCATTGTCGTTTGGATAGGGCGGTTATGTTTAACTTTTGTTAGAGTTGAAAAAAGGGGTTGGAGAGGCAGAGACCGGAGGGCTTTTAGCTTAGACTGTTCCTTTATGTCGATGTGGTGTGTGGGCTCTGGGGGGGAAGTAGTTATTTATCGTGATTTTGTTCCTTTTGTTTTTGCCTGGGTTGTTAGTTGAGAATTGCAACACGGTGGCTAGTCTACTCATGGTTGCTGAGTCCGAGGGGCCTCGGTCTGGTTTCAGCTCGCCTCAACACACTAGGCGTTCCATTTTCAATATTCCGGTGAGATACCTGCATTTTGAAGGACAAGATGATTCGTCCCACCTTGAGGGTTTACATACCGTACTGGCCTGGTGCGGATTGGAGAAGCTGAGGAATACATGCAATCGGGTTTGCAGGGGCGTAGGCAGCTAAGAAGCAAAGTAGCTATACTGTGTAGGGAAGGGAGCATGCATCATAATAGGAACGAAAATATTGACGGGCACATGCTGCGTGGACTCATCAGGTGGCGATGGTCCGCATTATATGAAGGAGTGTAAGATTCTGATTATGGTCAAGGACAAAGAATTGACGAAGAATGAGGAAGTCGAAATTTAAAAGACAAAAAGGTGAGGGAAAAAAAAAAAAAAAAAAAAAAAAAAACACCAGGTGACAACTGGACCTCATCCTCAGCTCACCGTGTCAGAATTCCAAGTAGGTCGGCTTCATGCTAGAAATGAAACAAAAACACGAGAAAACTACACGCAATACAACCAGAAATTTTTCAACAGACGCCAAAATTCTCCTGCAGACGCTCAAACACTCGGGACTGTCCATAAACCTTGAGGGTGATTGTGCCAGGCTCAAAGGTTACCACCGCTTTGCCAACAACTCCAGCCCTGGGAATAACTTGAAGATAAGGTACGGCTCATCAACTAATCCTGGGGACTTGAGAGCTCGTATTCTGTGAGCTTTTGGGTAACCGTGTTCCAGAATTGAGGAGAGGTCGGTCCATGTAGGTCTCAGCAACTCTTTTGCATCCAAAATCGCAGCATCGCAACCCAGAGAATTGCCAGCGGTCCCCCGACCCAACACCAGCAGTATTCTCTTGCCAGTGATGTTCAAGATAAACACTTGACTGTTTGACACGGGCTTATATCGCTCGTTAGTCACTTCACCTGGAGAAAGAACTAGGCCAGAGTGGCTTTCTGAGCGTTGAGTGCGTGTTATATCGGCGACGAACCGAAATGGTAGTCTTAGCTGAGGAGGATATATCGTCTCCAGACTGAAATCTAAACCCTCATGATTTGGCTGTTTCCGGAAGCTCAATTCCCAAGTTCTTCCGGTGTCGAAGAACTGATGAGAAACTGGCGGGGGTGTCGGGGTGTTATCACAGAGGTAGTATTTTCCCTGTTTTATTGACAAACTGTCACGATAATATGTCGAGATTCTGCCTGCAGGCGCCGTTGATAGAGGTACACAAAGAGTGTTCGCAAGGCTTCTATCACGGTAGGATTGAGAACGATAAATGCTCAACAGGGAAAGCATTGGAAGAGCCAAGATATTATCATTGGGGTCAGTGCACGGAAGAAAGAGGTATTGGAGAGAATAACGTGTGTCAAATCCAAATAGGCCATCCAGCATCAGACCCCGCTGGCTGATGCCAAATTCGAGTGAGAGGCCTTGGGAACCGTCGTATCTTTTAAGACCTCCGGCAAACCGAAAATCCGCAGGAGATGTGGCCAATAGCGAACGAGATCTGAATTTGCGTGCTTGCTCATGTAGGTGTTGACGGTACATTTGAGGATCATGCACATCATATCCATGAGCCATATCCATATATGTATCGCGGTCGAGAGGGAAGCCATAACCCCAGGCGAGAATGGTAGCATCATCAGATGTTTTCATGATCTCCTGTTGCAGTCGCATGAAAGCCTTCTTCCCCTCTCCATAGAGCATAGGCAGATTGATATCGAACAGCCCGAGCAGGCAGTACGCCTGGTCCTCAACTCTGGTAGTTTGTCTGTTCGCGGCCCAAGACATCCTTGCCGCCACAGTGGTTTGCTGAAGCTTGTCTTCGATGCCTTTCCTGGTTTTTGGTATCCGCACGAGGGAGCCGTTTCTGTCCTGATACACATCACATTCGCCGTACTCTGAACCAGCTAGGCAATCGACCGGAATTGTGGTTGCTTTCGAGATACTCTCTGCCCAATCACTGCGCGAGCCTGATGGCTCCCAGGAAACATCGTAGAAATAGAGAATGTCAGGGGCCAGCAACTCCTGCAAGGTCCAGCCTCTTGTGAACCAACGCGAACAAGTGATATCGAAACTTGATGGGCCAGTGGATCCACTGGGCCTCTGGATGTCGGAGAGGAAAGCATAGCAGATGGCCGACTTCCGATACCACGCGAACATGGAATTGATGGCCTCCTGCAACTCGGCACTGCTTGACTTGTCGATACAGCAGGTATCAATCCAAATGAATTCAAATTTGTCCTTCAATGCCTGGCGGCACGCATGCTTGACCTTCGCCCAGGCTGGAGTAGGCGGCTCGTCCGCCTTCAAGTAGGTGAGGGCATCCGGTTGCTGAATGTCGTGGAAGCTGACTTCTTTTCCTTCCCATGTGTGCGACAAGATGGCATATTTTGGGACCTCTTCGCCCACAAACTCGACGAGTTCAAACGTGTCGGTCTTGAGTAGACGCATCTTCGGACTGTCTTAAACTCTCAGCGCAGCAGCAGCTCAAGACATCGAACTTCCAATACTGCTGGAAGAGGGTTCTGTTGGTGGAAAGGTGACGGTTTTTGCTTGAAGGAAATTCACGCAATGGGACTCTCTAGTGGCTGAAAAAGTGCGTCCGGAGACTAAAAGAAAACCAGTGTGGTGAATTCGATGATCAAGTTGAGTGGTCTGGTTGAAGGAAGAGGATGACGTGCCAAATTCCCCTTCAAATACACCCCAGCAAAGAACTTGGGTGGGTGACGGCTTCCCAACTGTAGTAGTTCCCAAGCTCTCGTGATGTTCTGATCATGTTTGAGGAGGGAAAGTGCGGGGTTGAAGGTGAAAGGCTGAGCAGTTGCTGCTAGGCAGTTGCTGCCTCAAGACTTTGGCCATTGCAACCCAACCCCCCAACTTAACCGAATGCAAGTGTCCGTCGATGTCAACCAACCAAGGAGAACCAATACTCGTGTGGCACTCGCCACACTTGTCCAGCTTTCAAGGGTCCTCTTCATGTTCCCACCTGACACAGTTCGTCTCTCAATTCTCCTTTCTCAACTCTACGTCGACACGATAGCTGCAAACGGTACCCTATTTCTACCACACTCCGCATCCCGCAAACTGCCCTGGCCATGGAGCTGGATTTCCTGAGTGACCCAGAGGACTGGTCCGACTTCGGCCAGATGGATGTCAATGAGGACCCATCAACACCGGAAGAGGCCTCAGCGCTGCGCGAGTTCGTACAGGCCTACAATACCCCAAGCGCCCTGGACGCGGAGGAGACAGCTCGCAAGCTCATGTCGCTAAATGAGGACCGCATACCATGCGATGGCGACTTCGACAAGGGCATCCGAATTGCCTGGCTGCTATATGATGTTGGCATCAACATGGTACAACATCAAGTCGCTATCCTGGTAGTTGCCGACGCCGTTATGGCCCTTCCCCGCTTAGATGCGACACCTGAGCAGGAAGTCCGGTTCGGGGAGGAGAAGTTGGAGCGGTGGAGGACATTGGAGGACTTTTGGGGTACCTGCTGGAACGACAGATGGGATAGTATGTATTCCAATACACCGTGGCAATACCCATTAGTTGACTAATAAATTGGGACAGGGTATAACGAGTTTCGGTATGGTAATGGATTTTGCGGCTACATCCGTGCGAATGCATGGGTGGCCCGTCATCTTGTGCTACACCCCCCCAACATTTACTACACCACTGAGCTAAGTGTAGCCTTCAGCCGGATGATGTTGGCCCTTGAGAAAGATCCGTGGAACTATCCTGGTGTGCGAGAAGATGATGATGTCGGCATCCGCTCGCCCAAAGACTATACTATTACCACGCTTAACACCGACGTTCATGTCTTGGTCCCATTCCTGGTGATAGCAGGAGATATAATGTACCGATATACCGACAGAGAGATGATGGCTCGGAGGTTCGCAGAGGCACATCAAGAAAACCATAAGCACAACACAAGGGAGTATTGGCAGGAATTCAGTTCAAACCGTTCCGAAAGATCCTTGTGGAAGGCAGAGAAGAAGGTCGACCAACATGAATGGCTGACGCGAGAGAGGTGGGCTTTTTGGAAGAAAAGATTGGTATGGATTTCAGAGCAGACCGAGCTCTTACAACGGACTCGGGACGAGGCGATCATGCTTGTGCAGCTAATGACGGAGATTGAGGGTCGTGGGGCGTAAACACCAAGGAACGTATCACGCTATAACGGGGCCATGGAGACACAGTCAACGTCAATGGACACAATGCATTATCGCCTTCCCCTTGAGGCTGGTGCCTTGTCGTATCTCTGCCTGGCCGATGCGTGATGGATTTGGTTCCATAAAAGGATCGAGGTCAAGACTGCGACCTCCGGTCCCCTCGTATCGGAGAGAATAAGATAAGTCACTATGGGCAGTTTGTGTGTCAATCTCCTCCCACTTTTTGCACTGTCGGCATCTCTATAGCAATTACTTGTCGGTAAATGTAAGGACGCGTCGGGACAAGACCTTTTCTTGCAATGTCCATCCGCGGGTAGACCAAGCATAGTCTCTCATCTTGTCCCGCGGTGCTAGTGTTGATATGAGCCATGTGGGCGCCAGTTCTCGACTCTCTGATTTCTTCACCAAAACTCTTTGTTGAATAGATTCCCTTGATATGCTGATGCCTGGAAGTCCTGCTTAGGCGTCGTTGCCGGCAGCAGCAACAATGGTGAAGAGGGCATATTAATAGATCTCAGCCATAAGCTGGAGCTGGGCGGCTTTGTTATTTTCATCGTCTTGAATGATGCAGAAAGCGTCCACTCAGAGGTAACGGATGCCCATGTCAGAGGTAAACTTGATCGCATCCAACACTGTCTGCGGTCCAGCCACTCGTAATGAATCAGCTAACTGTAGCTGAGTGAGAGTGTCACGCCTCAGGGTAGTTTTATGCCCGTTTCCCCATACATAGCTGAGAGCTACATACATGATATCCCCAAGACGGTGATCTCTGAACTCAACCACTGCTCCGGTGCTCGTATCGATAAGGCGAAAGGTAGAAGCTCTTCTGTTCTGGCTCCTATACAGAGGGCAACTATCCTTGTGGTCCGCCAAACAAGTACGTAGCCAGCGTCGCGGCAGGTTTGGATCAATGAAGGCCGGTCTCTCGCGTCCACCAAAGAGGCTACACGGTCTTTCAATGCTGGTATCGCTGGAAGTTTCACCCTCTGCCGGATTCAGAATCTGAAAGCAGTCGAATAACGTGAGACTCGGCTGTCGCGTAACCGCAGTCACCTGTGCGTTCCACGTCAAGGATATCCTTCCGAAGAAAACGAGGAGTGGCACTGCCGGAGACAGTTTAGAGTTCAGCTCCTTTCCTGTAAGCCCTCGCAGTATCGTGTCGTTAGCAGCGCATTGCGGTACCTCAATCGCAGGCCCATTAACCGGGTCGCAATAGATGCTCAACGAGCAATCTGGGTCACCCTCGAAGAACTCGTGGTGAGCCGTATACAGTCCGGAGGTTCTGACCAAGCTTGAGATGGCTTGACACAAGGGACAACTGGCCGCGGAGCTGTCGATGCGACTTTGCGTTTCGAGCTTTTGGTCTCGCCCGAGACCTGGCCTCGATTATTGAATCACGCCTCTTTGGGAGTCATATGAAAAGGCAGACTCCTCCAGAAGATCTTTCCCGTGGGTCAAGGCCTGTAACCCTTGGGAGGTCAGGAGGTGCACCGGCTCGAAGTCGATGGCTGCGCAGTATTCGCAGAGCTCACCCGTCTCCGTGGGCATCATCGACCCTTCGACACCGTACAAGGGGAGTACAACGCTGGGGCCATCGTTTGTTAACCCGGCTCTGCGTCCGTGTGATATTTGGGCTGATATCCACATCTTGAAACTGAGCGGATTCCATCTTCAGATAGAGCCCCAATGGCCGGGAAGAGAAGGTCATGCCATCGTGCCGTCGATGATATTAAAGTGTTATGGGAGATTGAGGTTGATAATCCCGTCGTTGTCTCTCATCCCCCCCACTCCCGGCTTTCTGGAAACCTTCTGTCCCTGATTTTGTTGGCCAATTCTGACTGGTAATGTATGCGATAAGATCTCTGCCGTGCGACACGTCGTACAAACCCAAAGGGAACTGCCGGATGTCGCTTGTTTCTTCATGATGCTCATCCTCGGTTGTTGTTTGGAAAGGACCCCTTGCAGCCCTGGAAACGTTGGAACGCTAGGGCTTGGGGGGCTTGCAGCGCGCAGCTTTTAGCGCAAACCGTTTGCCAAGCCCTCCCACTGTACAATTACGTGCATCCTATCCACTTTGGTCGATTCCTCTTGTTGTGATTGGTCGATCGTGGCCATGAACTCCTTCCCCTTCTGCCGGTCACCGAGCTTCCCCAAAGAAAGGCCCCAAACAGCGCCGGGATACCGGATCATGGCATGGATGAAAGGGAAGACCCCACGCCATGATCCGATGCTAAAACACGCAACCCCGCCATGCATATCTCGATCTTCCGGTGACCATCATCAATTCACAAGCACATGCCACTCTTTCTGCCATTGAGTTGTGGTTTCTGGGTGCCTGGATGAAGTGCCGTACGCCGACCATTGGGGGATATCTGGACTGCCTAATACGTTCTGGTAAAGGGTCAGACACGGACACACCACCCTCCGGCGCGCCGTCCGTCTGACCATTTTCGGTGGAGTCTCGGCCGAATCAATTCATCGGTACTTACAGGACAGGGCAGCGAGAGAATGAACAAGAAACAAGAACAAAGAAACGGCATGGTATTGGTACCAAGATCTCGAACACACGTACCTACTAGTTCTAGCTACTGGTCGAGTGGGACGTTGTCCGGTGCCATGGAAAGACTCCATCCATCCATTCCACTCCATCAGTTTCCCCGTTCTTTCACAAGGAAGGACAAGGCACATGAATAAGTCCCCGGACCCGCCTTGAGGATTATATGGACCCTCCCATTATCATATGCTCCAATCTTGGTGCTCACATCCTGTCGGATAAAAGAGGTGACAGGGGTGGTCAGACCGCCCTATCTTATATAAGCTGGCATAACCAGTAAACCTTAATCTTAGAGATTCTATATAAGGGATTTACCCAGCAGATCTCTACACAATACACAGTCTGCACCCTACTTTCGTACATATATTTTAACCCCTGCTCGTACTCGTATTCTACAATTAAAAGTCTCATACGCAATATCATCAATTACAATCAACCGGACAAATATAATACTTAGTAGATAACGACAAAGATAACAAAACTGTACCCCCTATATTCGATAATGTCTACCTCTATCGATTTCAAGACCGCAAACGAGATTATCCTTAATAAATCTAAAGACTAATATCTCTAGGAGAAAGGATTTAAGGATAAGGCTTTCAATAAGGAATTCTAGTCTTTTATCGACCCTAATCCCAAGAAGAGAATCCCCTAGCCCGTTACTCCTCTTAAACCGCTAATTATTAACTTCTAAGAACTAATTATCGAAATAACCTAAGAGACCTAAATCTAATAATAAATTTTCGAATTTACTAAGGAGGAGACTTCGATTAAGATTTCGAATAATTCCGGTCCTTTAATAATTAATACCCGGGCTTTTTAAGCCGCCCGGTCCGCTATAGCCCCGGCTTATACCCCGGCATTTACGGACCCTATTCCCGCCTCGGTTCGAACGCTTATCCCTCCTAAACTAATTATTAAGGTATTTTTTACCGCTAAGCGTCTAGGTTTTACGTTTAAATTTAATTTCTATAATTATAAGGCCGCCCTAATTAAATACTGTTATAAGAAGAAGGACTAGGATAAATTTATTTTAAATATTAACGAAGTCAAAGATTAGATGAAGAAGTATACTATTAAAAAGCTTTATTTAACCTATTTCTTAAAGACTAAAACTATTACTATCTAATATAATAAATTTCGAATTTTAATTAATTATAACCCCGTTAGAGTTAAAAAGGATGCCCGTACTAAATATTAAGAGAAGGTTCATTTTATTCGTCCCCCTAAGAATTAGACTACTTAATTTAAAGAATAGGAGGGAATTATAACTATCGGCTAATACTATAAGGTCGATAAATATATTAACCTAGAGAACTAGTATCAAAATTTCCTCTACATAGTAAATAAATTCCCTAATTCTCCTCTTAGTATTTGGGCTATAATATATTACCAAATTAAAAATAATAAACTTTATACTTTTATAAATATAGCCCGGGAGTTTAAGTAAGCGGTCTACGAAGCATTCCCGTTAGGTAAGGGTAATTCCTAAATTTATAAAGGCGGAGCATTTAGGGCTAGAGCTATATTTATTAAAGAAATTAGTAGGGATGCTCCTAATAACCCCCGGGATAACCAAAGTAAAAGGCCGGCTAATAGTTATTAAAACCGTAATCTTAATAATAAAAAGCCGAAGAGGGCTTACTCTATTTATGAACAAATAAATTATTAAATTGAATATTACTAATACGTCAATACAGTTGACCGACTAAAGTATTTTAAGAAAAATTCCTACGTTCGTACGAAAGTAAATAAAAACTACTAAAAAAACCCTAAATTCGCCTAACGAATAAAGGAGATCTTAAAGGAAACTTAAACTAGAAAAGATAAAGAAGAAGTATCGTACGCTAATAACGTCGGTAGCCTTTAACTTAATAGTCGGCGTATCGGTAGTACAAACTACGAAGCGAGCTTTTTAATACTAAAACCTTATAATAAAGGGTTAAAATACCTACTAAAAAACTTAACGATTCTTAATTCAAATACAACAATTTATATTTTTAATAAGGCTAGCCGGTTTAAAAGCTTTATACCTATAAGGGAAGGAGACTACGTTTAGGCGGGAAATAAATCTATTATAATCGAGGGGTATAATTTAATTTACCTAATAATAAATAACGACGAAAATTTCCCTATTAATCTTAAATTTAATAACGTCGTATTTATACTAAGAATAACTTATAACTTCGTATCCCTAAGAAGGTTATTAGAAAAAGGACTATATTAGGATTATTTTCTTAACCCTAATTACCTACGTTTCCGCTCAAATAACGCCTATCTTTACCGCCTCTCTTCAAAATTCAACCAATTTGTATTAAAATATATACCCCTCGAAATACGTATTAATTAATCCTCTTTTTATATATAATCTTACTAATTTACTAACGAGACCGCTAAGAAGCTTCTAGAAGGCAATGCTTTACGCTAGCACCTTTACTTTAGTTACCTAAGACCGGAGACCTTAGTTCAACTAATAAATAAGAAATATAAAGTCCGGTTCAAGGGCTTTAATTTCGTTTATTATAATTCTTATACAATAGCTAAAATAAAGCGCTAAATATATAGAGAGGTCTATAACGCGCTAAAAGGTCTAAAACTCCGTCTTACAGTCGATTTCTTTAATTATCCGCCTATAAAAGTGCCCGGTAGAAGGACGGTCTCAAATTTAATAGTCGTCGTAGATCGTTAATCTAGAATAATATAGTTATATTACCTGCTAAACTGGATAGCGGACTCGATTATTATTACATTAACGTTATTATTCAACGGTCTTAACCTTTATTATTAAATCCGACCTAGGGTAATCGAATATAATAATAAAATAACTATAATTAAACCCCGCGTTACTACCTTCTTAATAATAAGAAATATAATTATCGAGCCTTCGGCTCTATATATTCAGGTATAGAACGGTAGCGCTAAGCGTTCGGAGGGTATAATCAGAGAAAAATCGACGGCTATAAAGGAGGGGGTAAAGTTACTTCAAGAACTCTAAAGAGAAATTACAATAGTAGTAATATATTTATTAAATATAACCCTACGATAGGAATATAATTGGAAATCCTTAAAAGAGCGCTTTACAGCGTATATAGTAAATCGTAACGGCGGTTAATAAAGAACAGTATTATAATTATTATACCTAAAGGTATATAGGTATAAAGCGTTCGTACTTACGGTCGATATTTTACGCAATTAGAAACGGATTTAGAAGTTTAAAAGACGGATTTAAGTAGGATATTTAATTAGCTATTAATCTAGTAATATTTACCGTATTTAAAATCTATATACGAACTAAGTAGTCGCAATTAGGGACGTAGTATTTAATAAGGACGAGGTTTTTATAAGTAATATCGAATAATTCTATAATATTCTTAATATTTCCTTAGAAGAATTAGCTATACAATTAAATAATATTTATTAATTAAATTTCAATATATCCGACCCGCTGCCGATTAAAGGCGTTAAAGTAGAGGATAAGGAGGCTAATCCAATCGTCGAATCCTTACCTACTACCGATAGAACTACGACTTCCGAACCGACCGAATCTATATATATATAAGAAAAGGAAAGATAAATAAATTAAGAAGGTAAGGGTACTATAATTACTCCGGCGGTAGCCCTAGAACCGCGGCCGTAAGAGGATTGGTAAGTAATAATAATAAATAAAGAAGAGGAGACGGGTTATCTTACCCTTCTAAAAAATCTAATGTTATTCTTTATTAATAGTTTTAATATATTACGCCTTTAAAAGAATTGGCCGACGTACAATAAATACTTCTATTAGGTCGGGTCCTTCTTAATTACTTTAAATAAAATAAACATTAAATTATATAACGGATAGTCTATTAATAAGGAAACCCTTAACTAAATAAGGCGGTTAGGAATATATAAAGTAGAAGAGAAGTTCTTTAATAATTTAAAACTAATTAAAGACATTATAAATTATTATAATACCTTTAAAACTTTATTTACGCTTTATAAATAAAATTTCCCTCCTTTTCCTCGTTATTATAAAGACCTTTAGGGTTATCCCTTTAATAATATTTTTATAAAAGTAGAATAGGAGTATATAAATAACTACGAAGAAAAGAAATCGTAGGTATAGGTTAATTAAAACGAGTAGTAAATCAATAAAACCACTGCTCCTTTTAATTCTATATAGGTATATATATATAAATTTAATGTAAAAGGTTACTTCCTTAAATATAAAATTCGTTTAGTTATACGAGGAAATTAATAATTACGCGACAACGTACGCGAAACGTACGCTATAACCTTCGCAATCTAATCCTTCTAGATTATAATAGTTATCGCCGCTTACTTTAATTTTAAATTCAAATAATACGATACTATTAATGCTTTTATTAATATAGTATTAGATGAGATTATTTATATAAAGGTACTATACGGTTAAGTACGTCGAAGTAAAGTATTAAAATTATTATAAGCTCTCTACAATTTAAAATAATCGCCTCTACTTTAATAAAAGGAATTCACTAAAACCCTAGTAAAGGCTAGCCTAGCCCCTATCCCTATAGAACCATGCATCTTAATTTATAAGAATATAATTATATTCTTCTATATTAATAATATTATCCTCACTTATAAAATAGAATATTTATTGCTAGTAGATAAAATAATCGTTACCTTCAAAAAATATTACTAATTAACCGGCGGCTACGATATTTAATAATTCTTAAGTATCGAAATTATTCGAAACTACCATCGTCGACTAATCTAATTATTTTAAAGAAAGTATATTCTTAAAATAATAAAAGGAATTATATAGATTAGGAAAGCCCCTAATACCCCTATAATATTTAAAGAACTAATCGCCTCGCTAAAGACCGCTATTTAATATTTAATTAAAGAATACTAAAAGGCAGTTAACGCTATTCTCTACTTTACTATCATTACTAAACTAAACATCTCGTTTATATTATTTCAATTAATTCGTTTCCTTACTAACTTTAAATAAGTTTACTACTCGGTAATCCGACGGCTAAAGGCCTACCTTCGAAATACTAATTATTATACCCTCCAATTAAGAGGAAGTAATAGCTTCGAAATTTATATTAACTTATCCTTTACTAATAATTCTATTAACCGATAGAATTCTTAAAGGTTCGTAATATAATTATTTAGTAGGATTATCGACTAGCGAGCTAATAAGTAAAATATAATAACGACTTCAATAATAGAGGCTGAGCTATTATCCTTCGTTTAAAGAGCGAAGGAAAGTATATAAGTAAAGAGGCTCTTCGATTCCCTTACCCTCCGCCTTAAATTCGAAATCGTACCCCTCGGTTATAATAATAAATAGACGATCCACTTTATTACTAAGGAAAACTCCAAATTCTAAACTAAATTTAAGTACGTCGATATTTATAATTACTAGCTTAGAGAAGGATAATAATAAGGCCTCGTCGACGTATACTATATACTAATAGGGTAGATAATTACTAATAGACTAATAAAGGCATTAAATTTACGCAAATACTTTAAATTTATAAAGCAACTTAACTTAGTAGATATTAGGGAAATAAGGGGAAAGACGAGGAAATTATTAACGATCGAAGCAAATTATTTAATTGTAAGGATCGATAAGGAGGATTAGGGAGAGGAAACCTATTAAACAATAAAAAAAAGCGATAAGTATTAATATAGGCATAAACTACCTTCCTATATAATACGGTTAAGAGGACCTTTATAAAATTAAGAGGCTCTAATATAGTAAATTCTATAAAGTGGAAAAAGTAAAAAGATTGGTCCCGGTAGGTTTCGAACCTACGACTTTTGGGTATAGTATTTAAGAATGATCCGCTAACTATACTATTAAGAATATTTAAGAGATAGTATACAGTCAACTAAGACTATACCCCAACGCTCTAACTATTAAGCTACGGGACCCCGCTTATTAGAAATGGTATTATCGACCTTCTATATTAATAGTATACAATCGTAGGCGATACCTTTAAAAATAACCGTTGAAGGAAGATAATAAAACGGGTACAAATTTATAAATAACTTTATTTGGCCAGCTTCTTAGATTGAATCCAGTTCAACTGGGGGGGTATGTCGGATAAAAGAGGTAATAGGGGTAGTCAGACCGCCCTATCTTATATAAGCTGGCATAACCAGCAAACCCTGATCTTAGAGATTCTGTGTAAGGGATTTACCCAGCAGATCTCTACACAATACACAGTCTGCACCCTACTTTCGTACATACATTTTGACCCCTGCTCGTGCTCGTATTCTACACATCCCACATCATGAGAGAGGTATCCATCCCCCGCCTAAGTTGGCAGCCCTTGTTGCTTGCGAACAACTCCCCAGAGCCGAGCGAGGCCGTGGGAAAGCTTTTGAGATGTTGGATGGTACTCGAGTCGCGTGCATGCAGGCATGGTTGAGTTGGGTTTGGAGAATCAAGAAATCCCCATAAGACACGGCGTTCCCCGGTCACCCGGTATTCTTGTTGTTTCTTTTCCTTCTTCTTTCCTTCCAACCATCCATCTTCAACATCACCACCACCCTCACCACCACCACTCAACTTCCTCAATACCACCGAGGTGCCACCACCACTACATCTGTCCAAAGCGGAGGGCATACTTGACAACACCGTCCAATTATTATTATTATTATTTTCTTAAAATCCGGTGTATAATTACTACCTCTAAATAAAAGCACAATGGCACCCATCAAGCCCCACTGGGTCCAGCCCTCCCACCCGGACCGCCTTCACCTCATTGTCAACGAGGCCGAGTTCACGTCCAAGAGCATCTCCAAGATTGCTCTGCCTCCCTTTGCGCTGTTCGCCAAGCTCGAGTACCCCCCATGCACGCCGGCCGAGAAGCCGACGTATGCTACCGTCCAGTGTGGCCGTGACAAGCACCTGGATCTCAACAGCGACTTGCTGTATATCAACCACTCTTGCGAGCCGTCTCTTGTATGCCGCCCCTCTTCACTTCAGTTTCCATCCTCGCTTTGTTGTCTTGAGAAAAAAAAAAAAGAAAAAAAAAAAGAGAACCAGACGCTAATTGGGGTTGTTATGTGGACAGATCTTCGACACGGGTAACATGAACGTCATCGCCGGCCCGAAAGGGATTCAAATTGGCGAGGAATTGACTGTAAGCCGTTCGTTTAACATTCAGCACCATCCCGTCTCGCCCACACAGCTAATAGTAATTAATCCCCTTTCCCAAAAAGTTCTTCTACCCCTCAACCGAATGGACCATGGCCCAACCCTTCGACTGCCTCTGCTCCAAACCCACCTGCCGCGGCCGCATCTCCGGCGCCCGCGACATGACCGACGCCCAGCTTTCCGGCATCTGGCTGAACGGCCACATCCGCGAACTGCTCGAAGAGCAGCGCGGTCCCAACTACGATAACAGCCTCTCCTCTACCACTACCTCCATTCCTACCACCACTACCGCTTCCACCACCGCTTCGTCCGTTAACGGAGATGCTACCTACACCACCGCCGAGAAGAACAACACCACCGGAAACGAGAAGGACGGGTACAGGGTTGCGGAATTGGATCAAATCGCCCAAAGCCTGAGAGATGCATTGACGCACGCCGAGAAAGTGGTGGAAGCCGCGAGGAACGCGCTGATGAGCTATGTTGGCGCTATCAATGCCAAGGGCGCAAAGGTGCCTGAGGGGGCGCAGAGACGGGGGCCGACGAGTAGGGAGCTTAGTGGAGAGATGGGGGGTGATACGGAGGTTGTTGTTTAGGCGTGTGTCTTATTATCCCTTGAGCCTTGACCTGGAGGACACAGTTGCGGGTATGATGTGTCTGAAGAGAGGGAAAGGGGAAGGGGATATTAAGTGCATGCCTGCGAGTTGCTGGTGGAGGAGGGCTGCTGCTGTCTCTTTTTTCTTGTTTTGGATATGGGGGGAAACTTGAAGAGAGATGGCCGGCCTGAGGAATCTGCCGTCCTGTCGTTACCGTCCGTTTTGAATTTATATAAAACCTTGAAAAAAAATCATCATTGGTTACAATTGCCCAAGTACGCATTGTAGATGTTGAGAGAGTGAAGAAGATGTGAAGAAAAGGGGTGAGAAGATATTATGAATATAAAAATACATGTTGTACAGTAACAATGCTTGCCTTCTGTCTTCGGCAGCGTGGGACCACTTTCTCGCCCTAGGAAGGTCGCTCATCATCGTCGTCATCATCATCATGCATCCCAAAACACAGCAAACCCAAAGCTTTTCCATCCCCTACGCCATGTTCCTCATAACTCCCGCCACCAGCATCACCTCACCTCACCACCAGCTTCCTCACCCTGCCTTCCCGTAAAAGCCGGACAAGTTCCCCCCTCCCCTTCCCTGGCCCCCTTCATCCCACCCAACAACCAATCCGTCAGTCCAACAACCGTAGCACCCACCCCCTTCTCAACCTCCCCACTCTGCTCGACATGCTCAATCGTATGACTCAATATCCTCCCCTCCTCATCAAACTCAAAGATAAACAGCCCCGTGAACTCCGACTTCTTGTTATCCCTCCCCGCCGATGGTTCCGCATCGCCTACCGGCGCTTTATACTCCGTCGTTCCCTTCTCCGTCTCCCTAACCCCCTTCGCATCACCTTTTTCGCTGCCATTAATGAAACTCAACCCCCAATTTTTACTCCTGCCAATAGTCCGCCAGCGCACGATCAATTGCTCGGGAAATGCGCCGATGCGCCGGTTTTGCGACGGGGGCTTGTAGAGGGGGCGGTCGACCATGCGTTCGGATAAGATCTCGAGGCGGACGTTGCCGATTATCGGGAGCTGGTTCCAGGCTAAGGGCGCGGTCCATAGGGCGGCGATGTAGGCGACGCGGCCGGTGACGGTGGGCAGGTGTGGGTGGGTGGAGGGGAAGAGGTGTAGGGAGATATTGGGGGAGAGGATGGAGGTGGGGAGGGGGGATTGGAGGATGGTGGGGAGGTGGGCTTGGAGGATTCGGAGCGCTGTGAGGTAAAAAGGATGGTGTTAGTATGTTTAAGAAGAGGAATCCGAAGAAGATGTAAAGGGTAGGTATAGGGTAGGTATCGTACTTTTGCCTAGCTTGACTTTGCGCTCGTCTGGGGGCTTGTTTAGCCCGCCTGGGCCATCTGGGGGCCGGATCTCATCGACGCTGGATTCTGATTTGGCGGGGATTTGAACGTTGTTGGGGTTGAACCAAGTTTCGGGGAGGTTGCGCGGTTTCGCTTCTGGGAGGGTGGATGTTGAGCGCTTGTTGGTGGTGGCGTTTGCGACTGACGCGGGTGACGATGATGCGCTGGCGGCTTTCGTTGGTGATTTGGTCGTCGACTGTGATGAGGTCGGTTCCCGCGCCGGCGAGTTTTTTGGTGGCCGGTTGGAAAGAAAGTAGGATCGACATTGTGATGGTTGTTGTTTTCCGACCACACCACCGGCTGCTATTCGTATCCTCGTGGGCGCAGACATTAACACTTAGTTGTCGGGTACCTGGGCCGACAGGAGTGGACTCGCAACGTGGGCTGTCAGGTGTGTATAGGGCTGGAATGCAAGATAAGGCCGGGTTGCACGCGCAGGGCTTTGTAGGTCGGAATTGCAAAGGGTGAAAAAGCCGAGTGGTTGTGAGTCTGATGAAGGGTGCCGCACCGGGTGGAATGATGTCAGTGACGGATTGGCTCGGAAGTGGTGTAAGACACACAAGCCCGACTGATAAGAGGACCGGGCGTGTTATCGGTAATCGGGTGGAGCGGGATCAGCTTGTTTACGGACAGGGATTCCGGGAGTGTGGATAGCGACGGTTTGTGGGGTTGGATCTTGCTCAGTTGCTCCTTCTTCTTCAACTCGGCAGGTTGATATTCCAGACCTCCACGGACAACTGGAATATAATTAAATATTACATATAATGAAACCACCTATGCTCCATGGTTATGGTAGAGTAGAACCTTTGAGGGCACACCTGTTTCATATGAGCCTTATCTTATCGGCATAAAGTGGAAGGGGTGCGGGATGAAAGCTAGAAGCTTCCTAGAATCAGGAGTTCGTTGGGCCGACCATGCAAAGAACCATTCCATGACAATCGGCCGTTGCTTTTCCTTGGGTCGGGCATTCGTATGGCTCACTCCATTTTGATATACCGACCCAACATCGATCATGTTGCACGTGAATCAAGGTTGCTCCGAGATCCAAAAGGGAATCATTCATTCATTCATTCAATGGAAGCCCATGTGGACACCGCTCAGGTGGCCCAGCCCCCAAGTCCACGTTAACAAAGCCATGAGAACAAGAAAAAGAGTTCTTGATTTTCGAGGCAGAGCAGAACAAAAAAGACGGTAGACGGGTAGTTTGTCATTTCTTGAAGAACAATAACCTAGAATTCTCAACCGCATTTCATCATCCATTTTTTTCCCGGTTTGTCTGGCTGGTAAATGCACATCATCGGGAACCAAAAATTGTTAGTGCAAGACTTCGACTGAAGTGTGAAAGTGTCAGGAGGCGGCAGCGTCACGTGCGTCGTCACCGCCTGAGTCCCCTGTTTTGGATGCCGGTGTCCCGCCTCTTGGCCCGTCGCCAATCACCAGGGACCGGGACCCTCTGACGCCTTGACGCAGCTGAGCGGCCTGGTCACTGGTGAGCCAGCCTGCCCTCCACTGAGTGTGTGTGGGCTGTCACTGCCACTCGCTGCCAGCAGACAGGGCGCCAGGACAGGGCGCTCTCCCATTCCATCGGCTCTCTGTTCCAGGTTGCTGCGTGCTGTTGCTTGCCTTTCCATCCTCCACATCATCAATCAACCAACAGACCACCCACCCCCCCAAAGACACGACCAACGACCTACAACTAATCTCATTAAAGCCATCCATCTTTCGCTCCACCACCGTTCTACGATACCCGCCTTAATTCTTCGCTTTGCAACAACCCAACACCACCACATCGCATATCGCGTCCCTCGTTGCCCATCATGAACCCCGAGTAGTAAGTCTATCGGAGAAGAGCCCTATCTGCCCTTCCTATATCTCCCTATGCTGCTGCCGCGCGGCCGCCCTACAATCATCGCCGCCGCTCGTATCATGTTGTTTCCATGATTGCTAACACGTTTGACCTTCAGGGTGCCCACCGCTTCCCCTCATCGCCCGACGTCGTCCCCTTCCCTTTGCGACTCGACTCGACCGATCGCCGCCACCACCCTTTCAACGATCCTTGCTGACGATGCAATCAGATACGACTACCTCTTCAAGCTCCTCCTCATCGGTGACTCCGGTGTCGGAAAGTCTTGCTTGCTCCTTCGTTTCGCCGACGACACCTACACCGAGTCCTATATCTCCACTATCGGTGTCGACTTCGTACGTCCCACTACTGCGCGACACATCCCGAAACCCCCTTCGACATGCTGACCGTTTGGCTAGAAAATCCGCACTATCGAGCTCGATGGCAAGACCGTGAAGCTTCAGATCGTAAGCACCCCCCGGCACCCCTGGACACCTGGGGAATCTCGAATCGCTGACCAAGTCGTCTAATCTAGTGGGATACCGCCGGCCAAGAACGTTTCCGTACCATCACCTCTTCCTACTACCGTGGCGCCCACGGTATCTGCGTCGTCTACGATGTCACCGATATGGATTCGTTCAACAACGTGAAGCAATGGCTTCAGGAGATTGACCGTTACGCCACCGAGGGTGTCAACAAGCTCCTCGTCGGCAACAAGAGCGATATGACCGACAAGAAGGTTGTTGAGTACACAGTCGCCAAGGTACGCAGCCACCCCTAACCCTCAGATACGCGCGTTTCAAGCCACGTACTTACACATCAACCAACAGGAGTTCGCCGACAGCCTGGGCATTCCCTTCCTCGAGACCTCCGCCAAGAACGCCAGCAACGTCGAGCAGGCTTTCCTTACCATGGCCCGCCAGATCAAGGAGCGCATGGGCAGCTCCATTGCCACCAACAACACGAAAGCCAGCGTCAACGTCTCCCCCGGCCACGGCGTCTCCAACAACTCTTCGGGCGGCTGCTGCTAAAGCGTCTATGCCCCACGGCATTGGTTGCGCTCTCGGCGTTACGGTTTCGCATCGGACGGTTTTTGACGACATGATGGTGCGGTTGGATGTTACGGCGTGTGCATTGGGTTGAGCTGTAATGCAAATACTGCTCTAATGGGATCTCAGTTGGGAATATTTCGGCTCTGCTTCTGGGGTTTTGCGAGGGACATGGGGGGAGACTTGAGGCGGCTTTACATGTTGCCTTGGGAATTCATCACACGGCTCCGCGGGCCCTTTTTCGCTTGCCGGGACAGGTTAGGGTGGGGCCTAAGAGGATGGCGATCAAACGCACCGCGAAAAGGGAGCCTAATAGCTGGCTCATCCATCGGTGTCCGTCACGATTCCTGGCAACGGGCAAAGGGGGGGAAGAGTGGGCTGGCTGAGACATGGGATGGGGCGGTGGGCTTGTTTAGAGAGCTTCCACGAACCCTTTTGCCTTTGGGGGGTTGTGTGTTGCGTGTGTGTATTTTCGATCTTGGGCATAACTGAGGACGCGGCACGGGTTTTTAACACATTGTTACTTTTGGTCTTTTTAAGGAGCTACTGTTTTGCTATTTCTTGTGTTTTTGAGGCAAACCCACTTATTTTTCCTTCTCAGAGCTTTCTCACCAAGGAAATCCTTTGGAGAGACGACCAGCAGCACATTTACGCCAGGAAGAACCACACGTACGCGCACACCCATGCACAAACACACGCTCACCAGACTACAAGCCATGATCCAGACATAGACGCCCTCGATAGTCACTCGCGCTTGATGATTTGGTTTTCAAGGCAACGGATTGGTAAATTCTAGATTTCGATAGTCTAGTTGGATGTTTTAACATATTATCGATATCCTGCCGCCTGATCCAACGGCCGTGATCAAAACAGACTTTGCTGTGGATAACCCACTCTCCAGGGTCTTAAAGAGCAATATACTGATAAGAACTCCATTCGTCGGCAAAATGCCCCTTGTATAAAGGAAAAAGTATGGCCAGCCATATCAGGGTCGAGGACGCCGAGGTTATCAAGGCCGGTGTCTGGATCTCGGGCGACTCCACCCGTCTGAAAAAGTTCCTCGGGATCGAGGCAAGGGGAATCTATGAGCTCTCTCACTTGTACAAGCTCGTCAAGTACTCTGCTTCCGGCGAGCACAAGCTTGTCAATGACTTGGATTTTATCGATATATACCTCTAGAGACGGGCAGGCATAGGTTTGCGACACGAACAAGAATCTACATAGGCATAGGTTTGTGACACGAACATGAACCGTCTCCGCCCTTGATATAACAATGATCCTCCCAATCACAATCATGATATGCTGACCATCCAGGAGCCATCGAGAGCGAAAACCCATAGCACCGATTCATCACCGCTCCTCCCATTTTCCACTCCGTACCCCAGCAACTGCAAGCATCAAGCGGCACGTGCATGTACTTCATGCACTCCTCCTCGTCGTGCACCCATTCGCACCCATCCTCGACGTACAGGTGCCAGTCCAACCAGTGCCAATCCCATGTCTGATCCTCCCTCATGGTGGTAGGGTCCGTTTGGATGCGGAGGTTCACCGAGAGCGGGCCCTTGAGCACCTTGCCGTGGAGCGGGCTCCCGGGCCCGCAGAACCGGCCCATCTGCGCGATGGCGTCTGTGCGGCTAAAAGTGTGGGAATCGGCGTCATCGGCCACACACCACACTGAGTTATCATCGGGGTTGCCCTGGTGGTGGCCGGGCTCCATATAGCTGGCCGCCTCGTTGCGCTCGAACTTGGCATGGTCTCGAATGAAGCTGTCATAACCCAGGTGTAGCTGACCCCAGCCCGCGGCCCTGAGCTCGGCGGCAAAGTCCGTCATGTTGACCGCCTGGAGGACATTGGCGTCGGCGGGCATGTTTGTGGGAGCTCGGCGGGGTTCGGGGCCGGGGTCGAACCTAACACCTGCGCATTTACCGTCGGTTCCTTGGGCAACGACCGGGGAGAGGGCCACCAGCGACGCCAGGAGGACGGTCGCGAGGGTGACCATGGTCCCGAACGACATCATCGTATCGTAGTGAAACCGTTGTGGGCGGTGCTGGGATGATGTTCTGCGTTTCGAAATGTTAGATTTGGAGGCACACTGCAACATGGGAAATGATATCATCAAACCTTTTGTAGGTAGATTTCCGTCGGGAACCGGGATGCTGTTTGACTCGCAAAGCCGCAAGTATGGGTGCTGGGTTCCAGTTAGTCTGATTCTTCACAGATATCCGGCTTAGCGGATTGGGTTGAGTTGATCGTGGTTAGACCTGGAATCACAAGTACCCCGGTTGCGGTATAGAGAAGAGAAAACCTGCCCGCACCCTAGGATTTCCTACACGTACCCTATTTCCCACAACTTGCCGGGGCTTTTTCACCTAATTCAGGCCACACCTTTCGGAAAGAAGTATTTAGTATAGAATTCGGGCTATACTCTCCTCTCTTGAGCCTCTGTCTTCTTTGTAGAGTCTTTAATATAGTGTTTGAAAGTCGGCTGTAAAGGACGGCGCTACCAACACAATTGTGAAGCAACCCGCTAATATCATGATCGAAAGGAGTATCATCAGGAAGAAAAGGTTCTTTGTATATGGGATGAGTGCTAGTGACTTTGGGATACAAGGTTTTGTACAGTAATTTAGTCGTCGTAGTTGATAATCATGAAAGATATCGAACTTCGCAGGGTACATGTAGGCAATCGTAGGGTGCGGGCAGGTTACCCCATACAGAAGGACGAGGGGGAAGAGAACAAGGACGAGAATGAGGTCGAGGAAGGTGTTTGAGAAGTGAGACTGGAGTAAATTGTTTGAAGAGACGTACCGTTGTTTACAGACACGTACCAGCAATGGGACCTTGGCAATCTAAGAGACAAGAGTGAGGGCGCCGGTTGATGAAGCGTTGAAGAAAAAGACAAAAGGTAGGTAGCAAGAAGATCAAAGTAGACAGTAGGGTGAATGCTTAATAGATAGCTGGTTGTAAGAAGAGGAGATGGCTGACTGGATGGTGAGGAGACGGCTGCCCTGGCGGAAAGAAGAGGAAAATTTGGCTCAAGGCGAAACGGGACAAACCCGACCTTTTATAGGTACCACTCCAAGAGAACAACTTCCAGGCGGGATGCACTCTCCACATGTAACAGTACAGATAGAAAAATACACCACGTGGAAGGTCCGGGGGGAAGACCAGCTCTTTTGAACGCGTGTTCATGTGGCAGGTGCTAATCAGCACAACACACAGCACTGTCTGCAAGCTGCTTCGGAGTCCGGACTCTGTGGCAGCCGCATACATAGGTAATCACCGACGCCCGTGGCTTTGTCCTAACCAGAATATGCGGGCAGCGTGCAGTGGCAAAGATAGAGCACAATCTTGTTCGGTTCGATTGTCATGAAATCCACCTCCCCAACGGGTACCTATGCTGACTCTTCACCATCACCACCACCACCGCCATCCTCCGACTCCTTCCCATCAACTGGCGCTCCCTCACCCTCACCCTCACTCTCTGCAACCTTTCTCCTCTTCTTCTTGTTCTTCTTCTTTTTCCTGTTCTCGTTTTCCTTCTTTTTCTTTGCTGCCTGTTGAGATTGCCCAGCAGCTGTGCTCGCTGTGCTAGGTTCGCCTTCTGGTTTGGGCGGACCTTCTGTTGGCGGAGTCGTGGCTGTCGTCGGACTTGATTGCTGCTCTGCGCTTGCGTCTTGTTTATGTTGGTCATTTGTTGGTTTGTCCGTAGCAGCAGCAGCAGCAGCAGCAGCAGGATTTTTCACTTCCTTATCTTGGAACTGTCCATCATTCACCACCTTGATATCGCCCGCCACTGCCTTGCTCTCCCCCATCACTACCTTGCTCTCTCCAAGCATCGACCCAGGCAGAGGCACAGCTCCCCTCCCCTTCGCAAAACCCCCCTTCGCATCACCATCCCCTCCTCCCCTCCCCCTCCCAGCTGCACCTTTGCCTTCCCGGCCCTTTCCCCCCTCCAAGTCCGCTGCAGAAACAACACCCCTCTTCTTCCCCCTAACAGCCCCCGCCCTACCCACCTCCTCCTCACTCTCACTCTCCTCCACCTTCTTCCTCTTCTGGCCAGCACCCTCCATCCCCTGCTTTCCTTGCTGTCCGGGCTGCCACTTCAACCCCATCTTCCTCCTCAGATCCCTCTCCTCTTTCGAGCCTCCAGTGAGCTTGTCGTTACCGTTTTCCGATTTGGGGGGCACCCAACCCAATCCAGCATTGGGAGGTTGATTGAATATCGACCTGATTTCTTCTTCGTGGTCTGGGATTTTGCGTTGTTGTTCTTCTTCCTCCTCCTCCTCTTCTTTCTCCCGGTCTGCAGAAGGGGTGGTTGATCCTGAGGCTGATTTTTGTTGGAGGAGGGTTGAGAATCCTCCTGACTTGGTGGTGCTGGCCGGCTTGCTCGCGGGGGTGCTGCTGGAGGACGGAGAAGGGCGATGCTTGGAAAGAGAGGCCAACAAGCCGCGGTGCTTGGACATGGAGAGGGAGATGGAGTTGAGGACTTGGTTGAGGTCGGGGGCTACGGGGGGTTTGCCGTTGCCGTTGGCCCCGTTGGCGGTGCTGTTTTTGGACATGGTGATGGTGAATGAAAGGTAATTGCACTTCTTGAGATTTGGCTGGTGATGGCGGGTCGTGATGGTGGTGAGATTTGCAAATGCAACACTTCCTTTTGGTTGGGTGAAGTTGAATTGCGGAAATCACCAATTTGAATGGTTCAAGCCGTGTTTCGCCGCTGCTCTACGTCCCGGCGTGAGAATCCAAGTGGAAAAGTGAAGGACGAAAGCTGTCCGTGAACGCGTCGCGGCTTGGAAAGGAAAGTGCAAAGAACGTCGTCGAACAGAACGTTGGAGTTGGGGAGTGCTTATCGGAAATTTCGCTGCGTTATCGAGGCGCATTGTTTGATTGGCTACCGGTATTTGCGAGATCCACCAGAAGCCCGGGCCCCGGGAGCCGCACGGAACCCCAGCCCGGGCCCGGACGGACATCCGGGTTAGGAACGGCCACACGGAGTAATCACCCCGGAGCCCTGAGTGCTCTGTGCTTTGTCTTTTCTTCGTTGCGTCATCACCCTTTTTATAGTACCGATATCGGTGGCATGCTCAAGATTCTGCAGAATGCTGCGCCGGGATGCACGCTGCAGGCACGCTGCGGGAGAAGCCGCTGTCGGTGATCAGTAGTGGAGTTCTTGGTTCGGGTTTAAGGTGTCGTTCCCGGATCCGGCTGATGGATGTCAAACCGGTCTTGTTCAACGTCTGGAAAACTTGTAGCGACTCACAGCGGGCGCCTTGGAACTTGGACCGAACGACTAGAATCTGGTTAACGCCCTTGGGTAACCGGGCACTTCCATCTTTCTGTAACATATCCCTGGTTTAGCTGTTTATTCTTGGCTCGATTATTGTAGCACTACACTACTGGTACATTACTACACCCGCTCGTTGTTGAGAGAGGTCAAGGTTGGTGGTTACCTATCTCACTCACTAACTGCCCATTTTTATGAGGAAAACACCACCACGCCAAACCCCGTCACAGCCATGACCGGCTCCATCCATTTTCACCATTTCACCATGCTCCCCTTCCCTCCCCTTGAGCAATGCAAAAGCGAACAAACAAGAACATATAGAATATAGATGGTAAGGAAAACTTTGTGAAGGAGACATAGCCAAGTTCATTAGCTACCACGCAAGTATTAGGTCAGTTTAGTGTGAGTAAGTATCCAATTACTATCCAACGGCATCTCCTGGATCCCACCGCAAGTGAAAGGAACCGATAATCTAGCAAAGAGACAATGAAAGGAAATTGATGTTGGTACGATCAGTTCGTATGTGTTTTTGAAAAGTGAGAGTTACTTTAATTAATGATAAGGAGGAGGATGGTGGTGATGGGGTGGTTTATCAGACGCCGTGGTTGACGTGTCGAACGCTGTTTTGGTTGAATTATTTCCAATCTCAACATGCTGGCGAAAGCATGTACCCTGAAATTTCGAGGAAATTCCTATGCGTGTGGTGTGGATGGTGTTGTACAGGCAGTTTGTGTTTGAAAGCTCGCTTCGAAACATGATGGATATATGTGATACTGCATGATATCTCAGCATGCGTGTGGACAACCCTCACATCAGTCGTTTTCGCTTGCGGTCTTCGTCGCCTCGCGGGTCCTCATCCTCGTCATCTCTTTCTGCAGTATCGGTCGGGTTCAAGATATGGGCCATGCTTCCTCTCCTGGTGGGCGGCGCCGAGTGGTCCCTCACCGAGAGGTTCTTGTTATCACGGCCAGCCGAGTTCCAAGACCAGTTACCGAAAGTGTCCCCTCCACCGTTAGTAGAGAAGGTAGGAGGGGGTGGCGGCGACGCTGGCCTGGAACGAGGTTGCGAAGCAGACTGTAGAGAGTAGTGTGAAAACGAATCCCGAATGCGTTGGTCTTCGGACAACCCAGGACGATTTGGCGACGAAGGCCATTGCGAGGACGGTGGGCCAGAGAAGGTTGGAGGAGGGTTGGGAGGAGGAGGGTTAGCTTGCCAACCGTGAGCACGGATGTCGGCAGAGGTATGTCTCCTAGCCAAGCCCGGGTGTAGCTCAACGTTTGACAGCGGATGCGGAGGCGGAGGCGGCGGGTGCGGACGGAGGGAAGATGGAGAGGTTCCTGCCGAGTTGCCGCTAGTGGAGCCATACGGCCTGCGGCCTGGGGTACTTATTGACAGGTTCGAAGGGACGGCAGGACGATAAGTGTTGTAGCCCGATAGCCGAGGTGGTTGACCGGGAACCGTCAAGGTAGGGCCAGATCTCCGCGGGTCGTCCTGGGGCATTTGCCGCGGTGATACGGGGGCGTTCTCCACATTTGAGAAGTAGGGACGGGTACTAGCGAAGACCGACTCGTGAGGCTCATCTAGCGACCGGAACACCTCCATCTGGCGCTGAACCTGCCCTTGCAAAGCCGATACTGGAAAGCATATTAGTGATCCGGTCACCCACAACCTTCCAAGTAAAGAACTTACCGTCATGGTGTATCGGGTTGTCAGGAGAAGGGGCAAGAGCAAGAACGGCCCGAGAAAGCTCATGGTTGAACTGAAGCAAACGCGATACCGTGTCCATAATGGCCTGATGCTTGATATGCATAAACTGGGCGTTCTCCTCATGCCGCTGGAGTCGAGTGCTGAGATCATACAGAGTATGCTCGATACTGTTAAGCCGAGGATCTCCTCCTTGAACTTCCTGCATGGGAGGCATAGGCTCGGCCGGGGTGCCTGGTTGTGATGGCGGGGCCTTTTGGTTGTTGCTGTACTCTCTATGTACCAGAGAATGCCGAGAAGCTCGACGCTTGATCTCCCGCAAGCTAACCAGGTCTCCGCGTTTGAAGTTGCCGTTGCCATGCTTGAACTCCCAAATGGTGGCGTCTGGAGCTCCATGGTGGAAGACATCGCTCACTTTTTGAGCGTGTTAGTGACTGTTGGTAACCAGCTGCCTCGGAAAATCCTTACCTTTGTGAAATCCGTACATGTTGAGCTGGCGGACAAAGGATGAAATGTTGGTATGTTTAAAGTATTGGCTGCTGGCTGTTAGCGATCTGGTCAGTCCCAAGCTGGCGGTAATCTTCCAACTTACGCCAAGACCTTGGAGAACTCTTGCGAAGGCTGCATAACGAAGCTCTCGGAGGTGGGCGACCATGATATCAGATGCTGTATCGACTTATCCTCCAACATGTTGTACAGCTTATGGATGAAGGCCGTCTGAACAATCTTGGGCTGGTGAACCGCGGGGGCAGCGGCAGCCGGTGCTGGCATGATGATGTTATCGGGGGACAACTGATCGTTTGCGGATGACAGTTGCGGTCGGCCATTGGGGGCTGCCTGGGCGTTTAATACATCCTCGGCCGGGCTCTTGGGCGCCGGTAGGGAATCCGAATTGCTTGGAGCTGCCATGGTAGCGTTGTTGTTGTTGCTATTGCTGTTACTATTGCTGCTGCTGTTGCTGTTGCTGGGGGTGATGTCCATCGGGTCGCCCGGAGGAGCCGACATTTGGATGGTTGGTGTGATGATCGGTAGGTTTCTTCCACCCATTGAGTCTTCTGGCTTGTCGGCCAGGTGGTTTCTCGGTGCGCTTTCAGTTGCGGTAGCCATCTGCACTGTACATGGGCGACCGATCGTGTCAGCAAGCGCAACATGGCAACATGAGGTAGGTTAAGGAGGAAAGAACATATTCCATCCGATCCAGCACTCCGGACCGGACCTTGGACGACACATATGCAGGTGTGCTCCGTGCGGTGGAAGGAAAGCCGGCGATGGACCGGATGGCAGACCGGCCGATAGACGGCGGGCCTCGGACCACCTCACCCACATGGGATCCATCCCACCTCCATTGCGCATTTGTTTGCGCAGCGAGGACCCCATATCGGATAAAACATGGAGGGGGGATATTAGCCTACCTCATCGCGTGGCGCAAAAGAACCTGATAGTTTGTTGCGCGTCAATCCGGTCAAGAAAGTCCCCCACCGTGTCGATATGGAGGCTAGCTTCCTTGTGTATGCTTTGTTCGCGACGGCGACTCGTTGGAGGTTCGAGGCTTGTGTCTGTCTCCTGCTACTTCCCGTAGCTTGTGGCCAGGACCCGCTTAAAGTGCTCTTTCAAACTGAAGTGGCAGCTGTTGGACCCTGTGCGAGTGACAAAGATGGACCCAAGCTGTCCCAGACAATGGGTTCTCGTTCTGTAGTCGGGGGCGGTGGACGGTTAAGCGGGCTAGGCGGTCGATCGAGAGGCGTCGGTGGCAGACAATCAGAATGTCCGTCTGTCTTTGGGAATGAGCAAGCAGCAGGGAGGAGGACGGGTTGGGCGAACGGAGACGAGACGGGGGGACGGGAGATGGTCGGTCGGGTTAGAAACCTGGTGGAAGAAAGTGGACTTCTAGTCCTTGCTGGTCTGATGGTCGGCAGCACGGTCGGGGGCTAGTGAGTTGTCGGGAGAGTGGAGCGAAAAGGCATTTGTTTTTTTTCGAGCACTCCTCTGCTGCCGGTCGGTGGCGCAACAAGGACGGAGAACGGAGACGACTCGGGGCGGGCTAAAGTAACCGGTGGTCGACCTCGAAACGGGGGGGGGGGGGGACAATTGTGTCGAATCTACGAATCGATGTCCAGGAAGTGGGCGGTCTAGTGGAGGACCACAGAGAAAGGACCAAGCAGCTGATTGATTGGTTCAGCGGCGGATGCTTGGTCAGTGGTCGATCTGGGGGAAAGATTTCCTAGGCCAAGCACCACAAGGGAGACCTGACCACGACGGCTTGTCGACGGGGACCTCTCTGGGCCAACTTGGCCAAGTCACCAAACCCCCCCGTGGAGATGGAGAGGCTACCTCTGAAAAGAAACCACAGAGTCGTAGGAACGTGTACAAGCAGATGTACGAATCTTGACAACGATGACATTGACAACGCCAACGGACATGAACATGACGGGGAGAGGTTCGCATATAATTCCAGGGGCTGTTCCTTGGATGCAATAGACTCCAAATGGAAGCACTGGCCGCTGTCGCATGGAAAATCAAACAAGCATCCACCAAGTACGTCTGCGTATTCATCCCAAGAAGCTGCATTCAATGTGTGCATGAGGATGTGCAGCAGGAGAACCCAAGGTGCCTTCCTCTTTAGACTGAAAATCATCCATCAGATGGACAGCAGCTGTCGAATGACGGACGGAAAGAATGCCCGTGAATGGCCGTGACATGAGGGAGAAATGTGCAAAGGTGCTTCACTAATAGTCTTTCGCACACTGAGTCGTGTCATGCAGTTAGTGCAGTACCTCGCTTGTACCTTCTATAAGCACAGCACAGATGCCGCCGCCAACGCTCAGCAGTCCAGAAGACCCGGGAGTTTTGACTTGCCGTCTCCCCTGCAGCATCTTTAACCTCCGCAAATTTCTGAACAGGTACACTACCCGGCCAAGGAAGTCTTTTGCGACAACACTCTTCGCATTGAACATGACCACCTTCCATTCCAGGCTCGACCTTGTTTTCCAGACTTGGTCACGCCGCCGGCAAGCAAGCAGCTATCCTACCCGCAGTCCATACAAGAGTCTACACACTCGCATCAGGAACATGCAGATTGGCAATAGAGCCCCCCCTCTGAGCCCCTGATTCCGAGGTGAAGAGGAAAGGCAGGAGGCAAGGCAGGACAACAGGAACAACACGGAGTCAGTCAGTCAGGAACCCGGAGCACGGCTCGAATGCAGAGAGAAATGGAAATGGAAGAGGCGTTGAAACACGGCCAATCGCAGCCCAAACCCATAAACGGGCGGAATTCCGTTCGCCTGGCCCATCAGAGACAGAGACAGACACAACGACAGCCGACCCAAGACCACACGGCCGAGGGCGGGAGATTGATAACTGAAGAATAGGGCCAGGCAAGCCAGATCAAACGGCCCTGATGAACATGTTGATCAACACTCGATGGAATCGTGGGTCAGATTGGAGTCCGTCTAAAAAGCCACCCACCTCAGGGGCAGTTGTTGCCAGACAGCTGAGTGTACTTTTGTTGTACATACATGGCACAAACCAACTGCTGAGTGGCTCGCCCCAATAATACCCTTCCTTCTAGAGGTAAGCCATCCCTTCCAGCGCCAAACCTTCTTCTTCTACACACGCAAAAAAGGATCGAAAAAGAAGCTCTAGAAAATCTGGAACTTCTCTTTGACCACGTTCCAGTAGTATTTGTTTTGGTTCAGGTTGGAAGAGGAATGAATGCCCCTGGGAGGAAGAATGGAACCACGACTAAAAAGAATGCTGATCCGCGCAGGGCATTGAGTACCATGAGCCACCATAGCTTATACCGTACGACCGTAAACTCTCCATGAACCACTTTCCGTCTGGCTTTGGTACACAGCTTCCATAACAGGTTCGCGTTCCAGAGTTCCAGTTCCTGTCGTAACCGCGTTACTCGCATTACCTACCGGCACGATGGAGGAGGGAACCCAAACGGCGCTGCTTGCCCTCCCACGCTCCCTCTTCATGCACCTCATTTGGGTAGGGCAGCGGATCGGATAGGGACACGCGCTTGGCCAATCTTGGCTCGTGGCAGCCATTTCCGATGCATGACTATCATGACCACCGTGACCCTGACCTCCATCTCGAAACTTCCCGACACCCACTTGGCTGCCATCATTCGGACAGAGTTGCTGTTCTCTTTTTCACCGCGGAAAAACCGTCCGTCCCCATCTTCTGCACATGGTGGGAGATGGCGCAGAGCAGACTTCAGAGTACACGCCAAATCTCCCGTTGTTATGTGGCGGGTCTTAGAAAAGTCCAAGACTCAAGACTCAACAAGTTACACCAGAAAGGTCTTTCGGGCATCTCCTGACAGTTCAGTTCAGTTCAGCGCTCGTGGAGCATGGAGACCGGAGAGAAAAAGGTAGGTGAATAACCACCGCAAGGCTTTGGATACCTTTACTCTCATCTCTCTCTTGTTGTGTTCTCGCCAACGAAAAAGCCCCGAAGCGTGACCCCCCCCACGACCTACCGTATGGAGATGACATACACCACCTGAAAATCCGTCGTCGGAAAAGAGCCCATTCATGACTATTGCTTGCTCTGAATGGACCCCAAAATGTTGGGGCCATTAACATGATTCCGACCCCATGCAGCCGCGGAAACCGGTTCAACATGCCGTTTCCTATCCCGATCTGCCTTTTCCTAGAAAATTCCCGACCACACCTACACTACGCAGAATGCAGCTTCGACTACCAGAAATGGAAGAGGCCGATATTGGATTCCGAACTGTCCTATGGTTATGTACTCACTTGTTCTCTCCCGCAAAGGAAGGTACAAAACTAAGGCACGCATTCTCAAGTTCCATCAGGCTACGATGCACTAACAATTTAACTCAGGGTCCTGTTTAAGCGACCTGAAACTGCTGACTTTCAGTTTCCCAAACCGTTCATCTTCAGCTTCCATTCTGCATATTCCCATCATCTTTTCATTCTTCAGCTTGTAACCTTTCCACCCCCCAAATCGCGTATTTCGTGCCATACACTTACAACATCATCGCCAAGCGAGTAGATCCCGCTTCGGACGACGGGAGGGAGTTCGCCAGAGCTACCCTCCTGGACAGCACTAATCAATCAGCCTTGCGAATGTCGCCCAGTGACCGCAAATGACCCTGGATGATCGACTTATAGCGGCCCCTGCTATTAATTCAATCCAGGTTTGGACTGGGTTTCAGAGAAGCAATGTCCATTGTTCATGCCCCTGGGGCCGCCCTATAGTAGCTCTCTCACGCCATTATACCCGGGCGATAGTCCTGGCGATCGTCTCTGTGGAACCGAGCCAAATCTCCGGGAATTCGTCCACGGAGTAAAGAAGTAAAAAGGGTGTATTAGTCGGGTGTTCTGGGTGTCAAATCACCAACTACAGGGCAACTCCGACTACCCATTCCTTTTATTCAAGGTGTGCTTCGTTCAGATCCTTTCATTTGAGGTGCATATATGCATCCACCGCATCTTCCCTTCTCGACGAGGAAAGAACCAGCAGCTCTGCCTGCCACAATGCAATGTCAACACTTTTTCAAGTTGAGCTTGTTCTCAGCCTGGGCTATTCCATCATGTCAGACATATACACCGCAAGCAAGACACACCAAGACTCCAAGACTCCAGGAGATCCAGATTGTATGCAGCCAGGGCACCTCGCATTGAAGACAGACAGATATTCATCGTTACGTGCGGTACGTAGGTACGCATCACGATGAAAAAAAAACATGCCCGGAGATATATCCTCTCTCCACCAAATTCGGACCCTAAGTCAGGTCCGAGGTTCCCATGTTCATCATCTACAAATCTACGAGTCTATCTACAACCTACCCCTGAATAGCCAATGCATCTCCCGTCCCGTCGACAATCATTACCTTACTTAAATCTCCAGGGTAGGCTAACACGGACCCTACATATCCTGTGCCTCTACGTACCTACATACATACATCAAGGTATACGCATGTAACACCTCGTGCACGACATCTACCTACACCAGAATGTCGTACCTGGCAGCATGTACTTGTATGTATGTAAGTGCCCCGGAAGCTGCCGTGACACCTTGCTCTTGTATGTACTGTATGCAACAAAATTCGTCATTCAGGTCCCTAGGTAGTTCCCGGGGTCACCAGGGGCCCCCAAGATCTTGTCCTTGTGGATCATCATCATCATCATCATCATGAAAGCGACGGATCATGCTTGGACACTCCCGTCGCGGACGGAGCGGTCCATGAACCCGAGGTACAGGGTTGGTTCCATGCTGCCGATCTTTTAATCTTTCCAAGGCTAGTAAGCAAGAGGTGAGGCGGCTAGGGCGGAAGGCCATTTGTTGCCTCATTTTGCACACTTCCTCGTCGACATCTGGACCAGCAGGTAACCCAATCTTAGCATCACGGGCGGCAAGAAGAACCTCAACGGGCATATGAGGGAGAGCGTTAACATCGATGCATCATCTTACAAGATGATGGTGAATTGAATACCTGTGGATGATTACATATGTGTTCACATTGCTTTTTCTTTTCGGGATCAACGAACGAACGGGAAGAACTGGAGGAAGAAGTAGCGTAGGAACCCCTCCAGTTCATCACTTCGCTGTTGTTGCTCCGGTAGTTTTTGTCACATCACACAAAAGGTGGTGTACATTGGGATTCGATGTGACAGGCAGGTCGGTGACCGGTATAGTTGGTGATAGGACAAGATTCAATCAACGTTTGTCCATTGCATCGAGCAAACTGGTAGTATACATACCGAGCAACGAATGGGAATATATAAAGCGGAGCGGTATAAGTTGTCTGCAATCATTGCTTCACCTTGAACTGCCTAGTTAGTTGATTGCCTTTGATGCGGATGAAATGATACCAACAACAGGTAAAAACACGGGATGGGCTTCCCTCCATCGATGCTCGTTATAACCTAAAGCAATTCCAGAATCCGCAAAAGCGGGACGGACTTTTCCAAACACTACTTACTCCCATCCCAAACATCTGAAACAAGCAAAGCCATGGCTCTAACAGCAAAAGAAAAAAAAAGGGCGCTCACTTCAAGCCTGCCCATGACACCTTTACTTCAGAGCTTCCCACCCCCCTTAGCACCTAAGCAAAAGGATCCTCCTCTTCCCCCTCACTCCCCTCCTCCCCGGCAACCCTCCTCTCACCAACCTCTCTAATCTTCTCCCCCAATATCCTCCTCCCATACCTCTCCGCGACCTTACCCGCCGCCTCAATCATCCGTCCCGTCTTGTCCTTCATCAG
The DNA here is from genome assembly GCA_009806015.1 of Neurospora sp. CHS-2018b. Taxonomy (NCBI): domain Eukaryota; kingdom Fungi; phylum Ascomycota; class Sordariomycetes; order Sordariales; family Sordariaceae; genus Neurospora; species Neurospora sp. CHS-2018b. The sequence continues at coordinate 1,535,290 of RAOV01000016.1, read as the reverse complement.
CTGCACCACCTCCAGCGCTCTCATCCCCCTGTCCTCACCCTCGCGGCACTCGATCGCCAGCAGCTGCAGCAGAGTCTTGTCGATATCGAGTTCCAGCCTAGCGAGCGCCGCGCGCTGCGAGGCCGTGGAGCGCGAGCTTTCGAGCTGGTCCGAGAGCTGCGCGGCGCGCAGCGAGGAGAGGAGGAAGGATTGGGTGATGGGGAGGGATTCTTTGGTTGTTAGGGGGTCAGTGTTGTTTTCGGAGTCGGTGTCGTCGGCTTCCGATGCGGTGGAATCGCTGTCCTCCTCTTCTCCGTCAACGTCCATTAGGTCGTCACCACTACGCTGCTTAATTTTCTTCGATTTCTTCTTGGGCTTCGCAGAGGTGAGAGGCACGGCAAAGTCGAATTCGGAAAGCAAGGGGCGAGGGAAATAGGGGTATTGGTCGCCGCCTTTGAGGATGATGCAGTGGAATTTGTTGTCGGCGACGGCGATGGGGAAGTATGATTCCTTCTTGCGGCCCGAGGCGAGACGCGGGAGGAGACGGGTGTCGAGGAGGGGGACCCAGACGGCGCGGGAGGGACGACGCCAGTGGAGGAGGGTGAGGAGGGTGCCGGTTGAGTCGTAGATGCAGGGGTCCTGGACGGGATGTTAGTGGGTGGGTAAGTTATAAGGAAGACGGGGAGGAAACAAGACGTACGCCATTGTCAGAAAAGAAGACGCTCTTCACTGTCGCGCCTTCAGGAAGGGCGACGGTGTCTTCGTTCTGACAAACTTCATCCCGCTTGATGTTCTCAATGGTATACAACAACCGCGACATACCATCCGCACCCACAGGCCCGTTGCCCATGGTCAGAACGTAGTCCCTCCAACTCGCGCAAGTCACGATCGGCGTGCTCTTGGGCCTATACACCCTTACGGGGATGCCGAAAAGGGTGTATATCCTCACATAGTTACCCGTCGTTGTGACGGTAATGTATGAATCACTCAGCGACATGGCCAGCACCGCCTCGCCCTTGGGCAGCTGTATGCGCCAATCATTTCTTTGCGTCCAGGTCTCGTGAGGACGGTAAAAGACCACAGCTGGCGAGCCGTCATCTTTTGGCGGGCTCGAGAAAAGGCTTCCCTTGTCGTTCAAGCAGGCCTTATCGTAGAGGAAAGTATCGGTAAAGTGGAAGTCCCTATGGAACTCGTGGTCGTAAAACTCGACGGTTACGGTGTTGTGGGAGTCTTGGTCGACGGTCCAGACGAAACCGATCAGGTTCAAGCAGAGATATTTCCGGTTGCCGCGCCACGGGGTCGATCCAGGTTGGAAGGAGGGATGGTGTTGTGGTTGGACAAAGTTGCCTCGCTTTGCAGGGTGGCTCTCGTAGATAGCATCGTCTTCGGCTGGGCGTTTGCGGCCCGCGTTGAGGGTGTATCCTGCGCCGTCATCGTCCACCACGAAATCGTCGTCGTCGCCGTAGTTTTCGTCTAGGAGGTCATCGAGGTCGGCGTCCACGGAGTCTCTGCGTGGGCGAGCGTCGGGCTTAGGACCACTGACTTCTAAGCGGCGGGTGTTGTTGGATAGTTCGGTGAGAGGGTCGTGGATGAAGGGGGCGGGCTGTTTCGGTAGCCTGAGAAGAGAGGCGAACTGCTCTGGGACGAAGTCGGGGCTGATATAAAGCTCTCCATCAGAGGTTGTGAACGAGGCAAGATTCTTGGTAGGATGCCAGCAGATATCCGTGACATTGGGATATTCGTATCTCGCAATGACACTCTGGTCCTTGGTTGACCAGATGAGAAGCTTCTTGTCTTTGCCAGCCGAGGCGAGCAGGGCACCGTTGGGCGACCAAGACAGGGCTATAATATCTCCATCATGCCCGTTCTTGAAGACCCGCTGCTTCTCCCAGTCGTTCTTGGAAATGACCTGGATGTCTCTTGTAGGGGTTGGTACGGCAAAGGCGCGACCATCGGGGTGCCAGACGGCCCTTGACGAGGCCTCAGACTCCGTCTCTAGCCTGCCAATGACACCATCCACTTTGCGGATAAGCTCAGGGTGTTCGGCCGTGAGAGAGTAGATGTAGATGACGCCGTCGGTACATGAGAGCGCGAGCAGGCTTCCCTTGGGATCGAAGGTCAAGTGTTTCGTCGGCTTTCCGTGTTCTTTGAGGGTACGTAGTTGGGTGTTGTCGTGGACGCCAACCAATCTGACTGTAAGCTCGTCGCTGGCCACAGCACACCACTGATGGTCTGGGGAGATGGCGACATCGCGGACTGGTAGAGAGGTTCGCAGAAGGAAACGGTCGAAGGCATTGGTGTCGAGGGAGTACAAGCTGACGGTACCGTCTTCGGAGCCGGCCACAAAGTAGTTGTTGCTGGTGGCAAGGGCAAGGTTCTGTTCCTGGCAGTCGTCGATATTCGTGGGTTCGCCTTCGTAGCCCGTCTTGTAGAGTCTGGTGGTGTTGTTGGACCCGACCGTCACCAGTCTGGTGCCATCGGGGGTGTAGGCGCAGTATGTCGCTCCCGGTGGATGGGCTGGTCGTGACCGCGGTCGAGATGCGATTAGGGTGGTCATGTTTGGATCTGGTGAGTCTGTTTACTTTGGAACCATTCCATCCAGTCGAAAAGAAGGAAAAGGGAAGAGGAAGGGTAAAGTCGCATACGGCCGGGCGTGTAAGTTACGAGACTCGTCGAAAGACGCGTCGAGCGCGTTTTCAATTTACGGCACGCGTTAGGTATCGAGTTGATCAATGCCCCACCATGTCATCCCCAGTGAGCGGGACCCACTCATTGGGCCCTGAGCTTCCCCGCCAAATGCTGACAGGGGCAGCTCCTCCCGCTGTTGTAGGGGTAACTGTTAAGGATCTCTCCTCTTATAGGTGTATTTCTTAACAGCACCTTTAACATCACTCGTCTCTGTAAACTTGGGCCCCTTTTCGTCTGCCTGTTGACCTTCGAATCATCTGGAACTTACATCCACTCTCGTCATCAGGCGGCCACTTACAAATCAGAGGAAATCCTTGCTTTTAAGAAAGAGTTGTAGAACCCCGAGTCTTATCATCAGATTCTGTCAAACATCCTCACTGTCATCGGGTCAGGCATCAAGATGCAGTCCTCAGACCCACGTCACTTCTTCGAGACCGAGTAAGTAAACATACTTTCCCCTGAGACGGTATGAGATCTAACATCTTGCAGTGCGGAGATCGCAAAGAGAGAGAGGAGAGAAGCCAAGACCAGTAATACCTATGGCAATCCCATTAAGCTCAAGTCCAAGATCCTCGGGGCCGTTGTCGACCCCCGTGCCCCCTCTTCGGCCATTTTCGTAGCCGAGTCCGCCGGATCAGTCCGGAGAGTCCAGGTGGATGGCGAGGGAGACACAAGGACAGTCTACCGCGGTCCCACGACACCCGTCAGTTGTGTAGCTGTTGGTGGCCCCGGGAACAATACCGTCTTTGCCGGTGCCTGGGACAAGAACATTTGGTCCTGGGATATCAACACCAAGGCTCCAGGCCGCAAGTATGCTGGTCACTCCGACTTTGTCAAAGCCATCGTTTGCGCAAAGCTTGGCGGAAAGGACGTTCTGGTCAGTGGTGGTGCCGACAAGAAGATCATTGTCTGGGACGTGGCAACTGGCTCCAAGCTGCATGTGCTGCAGGACAGCGTGGTGAACATGCTCAGCATCCAGGACCTGGTCGTCGACCCTGCTTCCTCGTCACCGGATGAGTTGTGCATCATCAGCGCCAGCAGCGACCCGCACATCCGCCGTTGGAAGATTCGTTTAGATGGATGGGAGCAGTTCGCGGAGCCTGACCCTGCTACCCCGGCCGCAGAGCGACATACCATCCTTGAGCACGAGACGACTGTCTATAAGCTTGTCATTGATCACGACGGCGATGAGGTCGACTTGTGGTCCGCGAGCGGTGATGGATCCGCCAAATGTCTCTCCAGAATCAAGGGCTTCACTCCTGACGACACTTTTGAGCACGGTGACCACGTCCGTGCTGTGGCCGTTACAGATCAATGGGTCATCACCGCCGGACGTGATGAAGACCTCAAGGTCTGGGACCGGACTTCAGGCAAACTTTACTGTTCTCTCGAGGGCCACTATGACGAAGTGACCGAGCTGGTCATTCTCAAGGGCTCCGCGGGATCAAGCGAGCGCGTTTGCAGTGTCAGCATTGACGGTACCGTCAGGACATGGGCCTTGGACAAGGCTAGCCTGGATGCTGCCGTTGAGGAGCAAAAGAAGCCCATCAAGCCCGCAGAGGAAGAGAAGCCCGATGGTGAAGGGCTATTGACGGCTGATGAGGAGGCCGAGCTTGCCGCCCTGATGGAGGATGACGATTAAAGTGGACCAAGACCTATGCAGCATCCCATCGCGGGCTCCTGCATCAAAAATGATGAGGCAGCCGTTTCGATGCTTTCCCGTATCTCGATGCCTGACCCTTGCCGAGTCGGTCACGCTCCTGTCTGGATTGGGGATATTCTTTCTCGTGAACGGGTACACTGCGTCAGTGGCTGTCAGTGACCAGACCTCCAAGGACCCTTTCGCGCTCCGTGAGTCCATCAATTTGTGGCAGCCATATGCGGTTACCCGTTCAGCTTTACGGATGCGCGCGCTGGCTGGGGCTGTGGTTGGTTCCAAGGAACATGAACAGGCTCTCGTTTGCGCCGCACGGCATCCAGAAGTTTCGAAACGAACAGGCCAGACTATGATCTTTGATAGCCGCTTTCTCCTCCATTGTTTGGTTGTCATCAGTCTTAGGCACACTCAACAAGCTTCAAACTCCCGCCTGGGTGCAGGAAAACACACATCTATGCGGGCAACCGCCACGAGGGAGAAAGAACATCGGATGTCGCCACGTTTACACGCTTAGGAGGAGGTGAGAAAACGTGGAAAAGGAGTAACATAAACAATCGGAGGGAGAAGCTCAGCTGCCTGGTGCAACCAACAACATGACATACCCACCCACACACCGGACCCTTGTGAAGTTAACCCATGAACATAAGAGTGGACAATGCAACTGATAAGCGAGAAGCAGAAACGATTTGCAATTTTTATACTTGCGAATTTCAGGGACTTGGTCTCTGGCTCCCATCACGTTCATTAGCCAGTGAGATGAGAGTAGTAGACTAAGCAGGCATATTGCACAGTGAAAGGCATCACCAACAGAGGAAAGCTTCTGAGAGCAGACGGCTAGACTCACCTCGCTCGCCTCGCTATTTCCCCCGTCAATCACCCCAGGCCGATCATTCTGAACACAGTACGGGGTACCTACAGCTTGAAGCACCCCCCTGCTTATTAACTTCTTGGTGCTCCCCGAGCCTCGCTGCGATCTGGCCACTGACAGAGCTTCGCTTCACGGAGCTACACCCCACCCTAGCTTGGATCCTTGATGACGATGTTGTTGACTTTCTGTCAGTTTTCTTTTTTGTCTGTTTTCACCTTATACCGTCAACCGAGAGATCACATAACGTCGATCAACTCGATAAAAAGACCAACGAACCATGGACCGCCCATCCCCCGCAATTCCCTTGAGCCAACTTGGCAGTCACTAACAACCATGGTTGACACAAAGGAACTGTGGTCTATTCTTGTCCTGGACCTTGGGACCACCTTTGCTACACGGACCGCATGCGTCTCGTCCGACCTTATCCCATGACTCCAATATAAGGGTAATCATCAAGATGCACGTTCCACCCTCAAAAGCTAAGAGCATCCTCCGGATCTGCCGATATCATGATCTTGGTGATCTGGGGTTCTCATGCCGCCATCCATGGGGACACCCGAAGAGGCCCCCTCTCCGGCAAGCGGCGATGCCCCTCCAGTCAGTGTTGCAAGGGGTTGTGAGTCGGAAATCTTCCTCTTTGGATGAAACTTGCTTCTTTCCGGCTTCCGTACTTCCTTTTTTCTCCTCTAACTTCCCTTCCTCGAACGCCATGTCTCTGGTGGGCTTCTCTAATTTGGCTTCATAACTCTCTGCCGTGTCCGTGGAAGTCCATGCAAGCCACACTTTCTCTACTTTCTCATCCCGTTCGTCCAGACTAGCTGTTGATGCAACCCAACGGTCTCACTCTTTTCGTTTCACTTCTCACCAAGCCACCTAGAATGTTTATCGACCGGAACTTGTGAACCGAAAAGCAAAACGGCATTGCCAGACCAGCTCGCTGTTCATATGTCTTGCTGTTCAAAACAAAGCTAAATCCAGCTATCCTGCTGTACGCCCATCACTACCGTGTCTCGTCTCGGACCTTCTCAACAACACGAATTAACTTCCAGTTGCACACTCGAAAGTCAAGTGTAGTAACGGGATAGTCTCTGACTGGACCGATCCACAGACGCAACCCATACCGCCGGGTCACACGTCCCGTGTTGTTGTTTCATATTCAATACAGAGATTATCTACTTTTCACATTCAATATGGCCGGCCATAACCCAACAACAGCGCCCTCTCAGCCCAAGGAACGACATCGCGGCAGTGTTATAGCACTGGAAGGTCCAGAAGAGGTTGTCGCTACGCAGCTATACCTCCTCCCTCCTTCGTCCCAGATTATGGTCCTTCCCAAAATCCAGCATTATATATCGATATCGCCGACATCACACGACCAGAAACAGTTACGTCACAGATCCGACCCTCGAAATATCATATCGACCATTCACAACGCAGCCAAACGAAGGCATTCGGTGGCTATGGAGTTCCTCCAACACTCAACGGCAGAGAGGAAGCGGGCCGTTTTTCTAGAAGGGGGGACATGCGGTGCTAAGCTCATGTGTCTGGATGCAATCGGAAAGGCATACACGGCAGGGAATCTGGAAAAAGCGGCAGCCATCTTTGACCGACTTATGAGCCAGGGTCTCAAGAGACTTGAAGACGATGGATTTGATGTTGACTCAATCATCGACCCGAAATCGAGTGACACATGGGTCGGGAACCCCGATGTCAACAAGGATGTTTGGGCAAACAAGGGTATCAAAACCAACGGAAGGGAGGACGACGACGAGATGGAAGATCCAATCACGAAAGCCATGCGGGCTGCTGATGCGCTCGATAGGGAAACAGAAAACCTTCAGCCGCCAAACCATGACGTTGACCTCAGCGTGCCATTGGACTTTGGATTGATTAGGCCACGTGCAAGAAGCTTAAGCATGTCGGCCGTTGAAAATATGGTTGCCGCTCCCGACGGAGTGACCCGTGAGAGGGAAGTCGATTTGGACATGTCTGCGGCCGCAAGCGCAAACGCATTCCAGTTGCTCCCATCACCGCTTCTTTTCCCGTCGAACCCTGCAACAACAACGTCTTTCTTGGCGATCTCTCCTCCGAAGAACACTCAGGGGCAGCTTAGGAAAGCCAGATCTTATGAGCCTCCCCAGAACCTGAAACACATCAAATTCAACCTCAAGGTGGATGATTTCGACAATGCGCAGATGGCTTCCATTGCGTCAAAAGCTTTTGCCCAACCCTGGCATGCAAGGGAGTTGACAGATGGCGCAGGTATTGGCGTCGCGACCACGTTGCTGGGATCAGGTACCGGTACCGAAGACAAAGACCGAGAATGGGACGGCACAGCAAGCCTTTCCAATTACTCAACGGCCACCCCTACAACCCACGATGCAACCCACGTGGGAAGCCACGCGACGGTATCTCCCAAACCGCCACGATTCCACGTCCCGCTTCGAAATTTCTTCGAGAAGAAGCCAAGGGCCTTTGAAGGGCTGAACCTTGAGGACGGCGTTATCGGAACCGAAGGTCGAACATCATCAGATGAAACGAAACCTTTTGAGCCCCTCCTACCCTTCAATGAGCATTACGTGATCCACTTGTCAAACGGCAAACCTGATGACCAATTCAGCTTCGTGTCCAGTCGCTACAAAGACTGCTTCGACTCCAATCACCGACCTTCCACCTCGAGCGATTCACCAAAAACCGATGCAACAGCCTTAAGTCTTCGCACCACCAAGGAGCTGCGGGACATGACTCCCAGCGAACACAACATGTATCCCGCTTCCGAGTATGACCCTTATCGGTACGAAGAACAGCCCAAGCCGCAGTCAACCACGCCTACACCCGGCTACGTCTTCCCCGCTTCTTTTCCGATAACACCATCAGCAAGCAGGTTCCATGACCTGTCTACCCACAACAAGACTGCCGTCTGGGTGCAAAACACCCTCCGATCGGTCCTCGACAACCATACCCCAGTCGAGGAGATCGACTACCTTTCGTCAGACGCAGACTCCCCGGATCCACAATTGCGCAGCCTCTGGGAACCCTTGATGTGCGCCGAAATGGACCAGCAAAAGGAGGAGAGTAAGGTCGATCTAATCCTGGCCATTGGCGCTGAGGGAGGTGTCAAAAAGGACTTCAAGCAAGGAATCATGGCCAAGATTGAGCAACTTGGGTTTTCTTCCAATGGTGATGGGATGTCGCGGAGCGGGCGACTAGGTTTGCGGTAAGTTTGATCCCGCGATAGGCGTTTCGTGAGGAGATACTGACCTGACTGTCTACAGATATCTGATAGGAAACGCTATGCAAACATTTACCTCCCAGCCGCTGACCCAGCAATCCAAGGAGAACCCTTTCTCCGATCCCACGCTGCTGGCGAGCCTTATCATCCCCCATATCGACACTTACTTGCGCGGAAACGACAACGTCCGCTTTCTCCTCATCGAGTACCCGGTTGAGCACTTGTCCACCATGTTGGCTATGCAGAAGCTTATGGGGAGCCAAGTCATGAAGGTGGCCGGTATTTCCAAGGAGACAGACACAACGATATTCTCGATGACCGACTACCGACTATCGGCTATGGCATCTGAAGCCGAGATTTCTGAATGTGTCGGAGCCATCCGTGATACTTTGGCCTCGATTTCGGACTTTTACAAGCCCCAGACGAGTGACGCGCCAGCGCCTACAACCGCCGATGCTGTCCAAGGGGAAAAGGAGGTCACAGCCAAGCCCTTGAGCACCAAGAGCAGCAGCCTAACCAATGCCAGCATCGCGCCTCTACTTCCACCACAACAACACTCACCACGCCACAAGCCATCACCGGTTGCTATACCAACATTTACCGCCATGTCAACTCCCCCTCCGCCCCTTCTTCCTGCTTCTCAGGCGGACACCTACAACCACACTCACACCTATGTCCATAGCAATGGCCAGAACCATGGCCACGGGCACGTCCATACCTACATGCCCACAGCAGCCATTCACCTACCGACCCGCTCCATCTCTCCGCCTCCCTGCTCTCACTGCTCGTCGACTCTCAGCACGTCGATAACTCGAAGCAACACCCTCATTAGCCACGGGACAGTTCCCGTAGCAACCCCAACCGTCGTCCCACCACAATCTCCCCATTCCATAACCAGAGCGACTTCCCAACGCCCCAGCATCAGCGGCGGCGGCAGACCGACACCGGCATCACCCTCCGGATCCAGCACCATCAGCCCGCGTACCAAGATCCCATCCACCATCAGCACAGCTACTACCTGTGTACTACAGCAAAACCCACCACCAACCCTCGTCCCCACCATCACCACCAGCACCACCACGACACCCGGCGCAGCAGCGACGACCACAACCAGACTCCAATCCCCCCTCTCCCTCTCCTCCGGCCCTTTGTCGTCTGGCGCATCCACCTCCTCCCTCCTCTCAACCGACTTCAACACCGACGTAGACGATCCCGATCCCGATTCCGAAGCCGAAGACGACGACGACGACCAAGTAGAATCCGACGAAGACCCCTTCGACTTCTTTGAGATCGACTTTGAAGAGCGTCGACTGATGCCCATGTTCTTGAAATCACAAATCGAAGCCCATGTCGCTGCTTCCGGCGCTGCCGCCGCTGCTGGAGCTATCATGGGGCATCGGAGCCCCGTGGGGAATAGGGAGGTGGTGGATTTGGAGACGCTGTTGGGTGGGGGGAGGAAGGATTTTGGGGAGAGGTTTGCTAGGTATGTTTTGTTCGTGTCATGTCGTGTACCGAAGAGTGGAAATGGGACATCATGCTAACGTGTAGGAAATAGTGGGCAAGGTTTGCAATGCCCTTTGCCGCCGGATGGGGTTCTTGGTGGCCGTGGTAGCCGCGATGGCAACGCCAACGGAGAGAGGGAGAAAGTCAGGGGTAGCAGCAGTGAGAAACAACGTGGTGGAAAGAAGCAGCACAAGAAAGGAGGCACGGAGAAGAAGGACAAAACCAGGGACAACACCGAGACACCGGCGGTGGTAGGCCTAGGAGCAGTGGCCGCAGCGCTGGAGTCAGACGAAGCTCGGAAACCCAGCAAAAGCTTAAAAAAGAAGAAAAAGAACAACAACACCAAGGCTCACCCCCACGGCCACCCCAACGCCGCGCCCAACAGGCCCCTGAGCCCGAACAACCCAAACCTTCCGGACCCAGGTAATGGCGGCGGAAACAACACGTACACCCGCCCGACATCAAGGAAAACGACTACGACGATGAAAGACCAACAGGCCTCCCATTATTCTCCGGGAGGCGTGGGGGTGGCGGTGGCGCATATGGGGGGAGAGCAGAGGAAGGCTTTGAAGTGGTTGGGGCTGGCTTAACCCTTCACTCATATCCTCACAAACTTACCTAAGGTATTCTTGTGGATACGAAGATATGTATTACTAGATCGCATCTCATTTTACTTACGGCCTATGAAGCAGAAAAGGACTGGAACCGAGGGAACAGGAACTGAAGATACCCGGGCAGAGACGGGAGTTATGGCAGGTTATATTGATTTTTTATTTTTATTTTCGTAGGGAAGGGTTTTTGTAACGGGGACTTAAGGGCAGACACCCAAACAGGACATCAAGTTGGTCTCTCGGAATAAGTTGAGAGCAACAGGACAGGTGGGAAGAGAAGGAAAATGGATTAAGGTTGGATCAAGCGAGGCTAGGCCAGGCCAACTATGATTTTTCGCGGACAGTTTAGTTTACTTTCTTTAATGGTAATTTCACTCTCGAAGAATTCGAAACGGAAATGGGTTGATGTCACGTTCGCCTTCAGATGTTGTTCGTGCACGCAAGTTGAAGCGAGGAAGAGAAAGGGTGGGATTATGGGAAGAAAGAAGAGGACCTGGATGTCAACAATATCAACAATGAATCTTCTGAATTTGGGGTTGTATTTTCTATTCCTTCATTCCTTTCGTGCTCCATTCTTTCGTTCGTTCCCTTCTTTCCCACTTCCCCCCGTCGAGTGGTAGGTAGGTAAACACGCCTGCCTCACTTCTTTATCGCCACAAAATCACGACCCTTTTCTCTTCCATCAAGCGTACACCCACCTAACTACGGATGCCACGTACTCATCATGCCTTGACCCTTTTGTCTACACTGCCATACCTTACTTCTTCTTGTCCTTCTTCTTCGAAGGATCATAAGACGATGACTTCCGACATGTGGACGAGTTGCAGTCCTTCTTCACGTACTTGGTCACGGCGTGTTTCTTGCCGTTGGTTTCTTTGATTTCGCGGACTTCTTCGGTGGTGCACCTAGGTTGGTGATGTTGGTTAGCTACATGTATCCAGATGGCTATTGGTGAAGAGGTGGGAAATGGGAACTTGATGGAGCGCAGAAATGGTTTGGGGGTGCTCACATTTTATTCGTTTTGTTATTGGTTACCTAACTAGGAGATCTTGGGGTTTTGATGGCAGTGGTTTCCAGGTAATTGTAGATGTTGGTGATGCTGAGGATGATTTTCTCGGATTTCTGGGAATCATCGCGGGACTTTATACTCATTGCTTTCTGGTGGTCGAGTAACCGACCTACTGCTAGGTGAGCAATGAGGCACCAGGCCTTCGTGAATGAACATGATCGAGAACAAACCATTGTACTCGTACGAGGGCGGGTGAGTTCATGTCGTGATAGAGATACCACGAGGACGAGTTTGACGTCGGCCTAGATGGGTCATCCCATTATGGATGAGGCCGATGAGTTCTGGGCAAGTATAACTGCGCCATTTAAGTTCGGAGGAGGACATATGAGGACACCTGCTATGCGCCATGTTGATAGCCTGGAATGCTCAAGGCGTCATGGTGAGCAACGGATTGAAAGTGTCACCTTTCAACCGTTCTTCGGCATCTTCCACTTTTACATCGAATGGAGACAGGTTTCCGAATTGCGAAGCCTGGCTTGTTCCAAGCCATTTTTCTCCTTGCTGTCAGTATGAAGATTACCTCCCGTCGGGCTTACGGGAGTGTACGCTTTAGATGACGATGACGAAAGCCAGTGTATCGCCCGGCGTCGGTCACAGCCACCATCAGCAAGGTGATCAATCGGCGTGATTCTAGTTGTCGCGCATTGCCATCTCGAGATATATAAAGCAAAGTGCGAATACTTTCCTTCACATACGACCATACCCACTGGAAAACTCGGGATCCCGTCCGCTCTCCCATAGATAAGCCAGTGAGGGCCAGACTAGTAGTTGGGTCGGTGACGACCAGCGAATCCCTGGTGTTGTATGTTTTTTCTTCTTTTCTTCGCCCCTTTTTTCGCTCGACGGGTTTCTCCGTTCAGTTGGTTGTTGTCGTTGGTTATGTTCTTTTCTTTTTTTTTCGCTACAAGAAAGGTGATTGTCGAGGGGGGATGAAATTGCTTTGAGGGGAAGTGGACGCGGGCACCATGCAGCCGGGGGCGGGGATATTGTTTGCTTGAATGTTTTGCATTTGCATTAGGGAAGGAACACCTGGTCGAAGCTTCTATACCTACATACAACCTCAACGCCATGGGGGAAAAAAAAGACAATGACGATAACAGGGTCGATGACGGAAGGAGCAAAGCGCAAGGGATGAGGTGGAAGAAGCCGAGAGGAAGCAGGAAGGAGCATGGCTGTTCCAGCCACATAACCAACCCCCGTCTTGAATTTTGCAATCCTTTTGCCATCAACATCGTCACCAACACAACGCCACAAAGGTCAATCACCACGAGCACCGCCATACTTGTACAAGAGTTTGTCTTCAGCTCAGCTGCCAGCTTTCGTTCATTGATGGATTGTTGGGCCCCATTACATACCACTTCGAAACCAATCCATCGCGCAGGCCCCGCCGTCGCTAGTGTCTCCCATCCTCTAGACGCACAACAGCGCCGGTCCCAACAGCTGGGGAAGCCGGGGCTACATCATGGATTCAGAAACAAGCGCGCACTGCCGAGCGCGGAAGCGCCAAAGATCAGGGGCATCGGTCGGCGAAGAAACCCGATTGGCTTTTTGCTTGCTAACACCACCTGAGTGGGAAGCTAAGGAGATAGGGTGGTATTCCCATGTTCCCCTGGCGCGACCACCATTCTTTGGAATTTCAGGTTCTCTTCCAGATCTGGTCTGGAGGTTCCAGGACAGAGAAAGATGGGTTGCGCCATGTCCTAACTATGTGACCATATAAGGTTTACACGGCTTTCCCGACACTCCGCCATGGAGAACCATACTTTTGTTAACCCTTCTTCTTGTTCTTTGACGGTTGTGCTTGGATGTCCTCCTACTCAACAGGTACATCTCTACATCGGCTTCGTTGATATGGGTCGATGATGCCAGCTGCCATATTCTTTCAGTTGTAACAAGTTGGTGTTGATACTGGACGGTTCCCGTTGTTCTTTGTTGGAAGTCCGTGCCCTGGGCCGTTTCTCCTCTTTCGTTAGACAACTCCAGAATCAAGCCCTTTTCGTTGTCGCCTTTTCCAGCCTCCAACAGGTTATGAGCCCTCGCGCATCGCGGGCACCCTTTCAGAAGCTATTCTAGCCTCCTGCGCCTTCTCTTTCCATCTACGGGGGTGCAGGAGGGCAGCAATCCCCATCTTCAAGGACGAAATGGCGACGACATTACCATCGACTCAAAATGCGACCAGCGGCGTTAGGCCGTGTTCGTTCCCGCTGTATAGCTGTAGGGGAAAGCTCACATTACCGTGCAGAGGAATTGATGCGGACCATGTACGGTAATGCAACGGTAATGCAAGCCTAAGTTTCTTACTGAGGCTCCTTACTGCTCTGTGTTCGTTGGTATTAGGCTGTAAGAAGTTGTAGTGCTGTATTTATAGGGGGTATAGGCGCTGAGGTGCCCTAAAGTTGGTGCTTCTTACCGCCTTAACCAAGGGGTCGGGGACCTTTAAAAATGTTAAAAATCTGGCACATCGCGGTAAGGATCCTGGCCTCCTGATTGGTCAGATGGAGGATTTGGAGTAAGTGCAGGTGGTTGCATTTGAGTGCAGCGACTTGCAGATTTTTACTGAAATCCAGCCGAACACAAAAAGCAGCTGTATGACTGTACCTTTACAGCCACCAAAACTGGCTTTCCCCTACAGCTATGCAGCGGGAACGAACACGGCCTTACCCCGCTAACAACCACACTACAACTTTCGCAGCGACCACGATAATCTCAGATCTCAATCACCAAGATCACCCTTAACCAAGCCAAACGGTCACCCTTTCTTTAACTAAAATGGTCACCTTTTCCAAATCTCATTAGAAGATCCCTTTTGACCAAGATGGTCACCTTTTTCATTCACCAAATCAATTCAACCAAAAGTCACCTTCTCTCTACCCGGCTTTCTTTCTTGCACCCCAAAGTCCACACAGTCTTGTGGCAACCGACAAGTCCATCATTCGTTTTGATGGCAACCGAAAGTCCATCCTTTTCTTAGGGCGTGTTTGGCGCCCCGGAAATGGGACCTGGAAGTGGTTTTGGCAGTTTTGGAGGTACAAAGGTTCCCAAAAGTGGTCAGAGCGTGGTTCAGACTCTTGTTCAGAAAAAAAACGGTCCTGAATTGGATTTCTGGATATTTGGCCCGCCAAGACGTCTTTGGACCAACCACAGAGCGTGCATCTAGAAAGTGGAGTGCCAAGCCATTTCCGAGCCATTTCCAGGCCCAATCACACTCGGAAACTGTTAGAAGGTACTTCGAAAGAGTGACTTCCATCAAAAATTAGCCCGCTTTACCTCGAAGTACCGCACACGGACCATATCTTCCAAAACCCATTTCCAAGCCATTTCCGGGGCGCCAAACACGCCCTTAATGGCAACGAAAGTCCACTCAGTCTTAAGGCGTGTTTGGTTCCGCGTTAAAGTTTTTTTCTTAACCACCCTCTTACCGTGCAGGGTCCACAGCTGCA
Organism: Neurospora sp. CHS-2018b; assembly: GCA_009806015.1. NCBI lineage: Eukaryota > Fungi > Ascomycota > Sordariomycetes > Sordariales > Sordariaceae > Neurospora > Neurospora sp. CHS-2018b. Next base: position 1,520,243 of record RAOV01000016.1, on the reverse strand, counting down.
CTCTGCAACATTAGGTAAGGCAGCGTTAAGGCATGCCAAGACCCCCATAACCGCCGTCTTACTGCGTCGTGTTCGGTATATATATAGCCTGTGTGTTACCGGACTGGCTAGCCAGCCTGCCGTTACATTGTGTGGCGGCGGAGCGGATGGGGGCTGACAATTCGGAGCACGACTGTTGTTATGAGAGACTACAGATGGGGCTGTCTTGCCCAGATAGATCGTCTGGCCCAGATGAAATCGTCTGGTCTTGTTGTGTTTGGGGCTTCTGATTGGTTGTTACCGTAAGGTCGTAAACTCGTTGCTCCTGGGCGGTGCCTTCCCAAGACCTCCAACTTCACCCAAGACCTCCCGCTTTCCCAATGACGATGGTTCCTTCCCGGAATCCAGAACCTTCCTATATAAGAAGAAGGAGATAGTTTCCGTTTCTCCTCTTCCGTTAGACAACTCCACAATCAAGCCCTTTTCGTTGTTGCCTTTTCCAGCCTCCAACATTCTTCGCTCTGCAGTCTCCAGCTAGGTCCTCACCAGGGTTCTAGCAAACACTCTCCCGTCGATTTTGGAAGCAGGCATGGATCCTCGAAGAAATGGACCCGACCAACACGCCATATCTCAGAGTCATCACCACGGGTATGCCCAACAGCCGGTGTACTCGACATGGGGATATGACCAGGACCACATCTACGGAGATGTAAGAACAAGTTTCTCGTGGGAACGTCCACCTGGTCGCCCCGAGAACGACCATGAGACTCGAGGCAGAGGGTTGGAGCAGGAGTCGGAGCTTGAGCGGGACACATCACGGTCAACCAGTCCGGCCGGATCGTACTGCCCGTCGGCTTCGGCTGATAGTGACGACAAGTTGTATCCATGGCAACCCGGATTTGTCAAACGGTTCCCTTATATGGGATTGGTGCCTTTGTTGTTGAGCATAGCTTGTGAGCACCGCCCTCCTATTCATGTACCCTTGGGTTAGAGCATGGTGTACGATGAGACTTTGATTGTCCTTGGGCGCTAATAGAAGTCACAACGCAAACAGGCACCGTTGCCGCCATATCCATCATACTCGTGAGCAATGACAAGCTTGTGAACGACTGGTCCGGAGTCATGCAGCCTAGCGTCCTCCTAGCCTACAGCTCGACCGTAGCAAATACCCTGCTGGGATTTTCTTTTGCATATGGTTGGGCCACGCAGTTCTGGGTACGAGCTGTCAGCGGTCGAATGCGTTTGACGGACTTGTACTATCACTATGAAGGAGCGACGAGTGTTTGGGGAGCCATCAACTCCCTAGCTCGAGGCAGAGTTGCTCGTGTCAGTTTGGGTAAGTCTTTCTTGAACTTTTACAACCGGTCCGTCAGCTCCTTGGCAAAGAAGCCATACTAATTGCTCTCACGGCTGCTTTTTAGTTTCCCTTCTTGTTACCGTCACCTCTTTACTTCGAGGCCCTCTAATGCAAAGAGCCTTGGTTATTGAGACACGCGAGATGCCTATCCCAGGGACTATTGACCTCGAAATCTCGCCATATTCGGACATCATGAGCAGTGATTTCCCAATCCCCAAAGAGATACCGACGTCAAGCTTGCGTGTACCAGGAAGGGATTCTGGGTACCAAGAAGCACTGCGCGGTTTCCAGGCAAAAACACCCATCCATTTGCGCGGGGCCGAGTCATGCAGTAACTGTTCACTGGCTGTAACGGCATTTGGGTTTGACTATTCGGACTGCATCACCTCGACGGCGACAGTGGATCTGGATACACTACTGACCGAAAAGAGACGCAGCTTCTGGGTGGATGTGTTTCATATTGATATCACCAAGGGAGTAGTCGGGGACCGGGACCACTACAGGCGCGGCGAAGGCATCTTGGTCAACGTGACACGCAAAATAGCCCCAGAGTGCAACGGTGCTAAGCTTGTGAAGCAACTGTGCTGGCTAAAGCCATCTATAGTAAGCTATGATCTGAAGGTGAATGGGGGAAACGCCACTTTTGTCTCGGATAGCTGGACGGGGGATTCCATCGTTAAACCAGTTAAGGCTAGGTACGTTGTGCGCACACGTCTCCCCTTATATCGAACAAAACGTCACCGCCTATATCGTTCTTGACCCAACCCTGCTAACCCTCTCAAAAAACCCACAGTGACCCAGGCCAAATGTCCAAAATCGAGTTCCTTTCGCAATCTGCCAGCCAGCTCTGGGACGCCCAAATCACCATGCCCATGACGTTCGTCCAGATAACACCCGAGGGTCCCAGAGATTACTTCGTCATGAACGACCCCCCCCGCGAGGGGCTGGCCTCTTTCATCTACTACAAAGAACCCAACAATTACGACCTGTGCAGCCCAACCTTCGACGATCCAATGGACGATATTTTCAAGAGCTTCCGCGAACTGGTACTCCGCCTGGCCATCGTGGACGCGGTGGGATGGAATGCCTTTGCTGCGCTCACCAATTCGGCCACCAACAAAACAACCCTCCCGCTCGCGCAACAAACCGTCCCCTACCAAAGCCAGCAGGTTCGCGTGCTCTATGCCGCTCAGATCCCCGTTCTCGTTCTTGCTACAGTTATTAGCCTCCTTGGTCCGCTCGCGACCATCTTTTTGTTTTGGGGGTGGTGGAATCTGGGAAGAGATTTTTCGATGAACCCGCTGGAGTTGGTGAATGCGTTGCTTGTGCGGGGGACTGGGATGGGGACGGAAAATGGGGCGGGAATGGGGATGATGGCTAACTCTGCCCCTGACGCTGTGAACGGACAAGGACAAGGGCACCAAAGTTATCAGGATTGCCATTCACAGCAGCAGCAGCAGCAGCAGCAGCAGGTTGAACTCAACCTGGCTAACCTGCCGCTACTTCTCAGTGGAAGCAGTAATGCTTCGCGGGCGCAGGTGGTTGACCATGTGAGAAGGAGAATATGGGGCACAAGAGACGGCGAGGTTGGTAAGGAGAAGGATGGAGATGGTAAGGGGAATAATATTGCTAATATGATTGAGGTTGAGGCTGGAAGTAGCAGTGATAATAATCGAAGTAGTGGTGGGAGTAGGGAGGGGAGGAGCAGGATGCGGGAGCCGACTATTCAGTACGGGGTGTTGGATAGTACGGGACGCCTGGGGTTTGTGGTTGCTGATGCGGAAGGAGTTATATGCGCGAGGTGTCCGCGGAGGGGGGAGATGTTGTGAAATTTCCAAGTTTCGACAAAGAAGCCATACTAATTGCTCTCACGGCTGTTTTCTAGTTTCCCTGCTTGTTACTGTCACCTCTTTACTTCGAGGCCCTCTATCCAACTTCACTACCGCCCGCTATTCCCTTCGAGTCGATCGACAACTTCAAGTTCGAAGTCCATTCATTCCCAGCCATCCGACGGCGCACATCATGCAAACAATGTCATTGCAAGACGAAGCCGTGAGAACGGAAACCAAATTTTCAATAAGGTCTCTTCCAAGTCGAACTAGGAAGCTAGCGCGCAGCGGCCAATGAGGTTCATGTTTCATCTGGATCGAACCGCAAAGTTGATACGCCGTATCATCTTCAGCTTTTGGATGATACTGAGAGGCTGCGGAACCAAGAGGAGAGAAACGCCGACAAGCGGAAAAACGAGGGGGTGGCCTCAAAAGCTCTTGACATGGCAATGATTGGTTCGATAAGTACTGAGGTCTAGAACCGCCGCCACGATGGCGATGGCTTGAGGTTGGGCTGAACAGCGCCAGAGCCTTGTGCTGTTCCTTCCTGGATTAGCTAGCTGAGACGAAGAGATGTGTCGCACCGATATGCAACCATGCCGAAATCTGGACATGTTACCGCAGCGTAACTTCCGATATATTGTTGTTGGTCAACGCTAGTGCCTGCCATTCTGTGGTGGCTGCTTGCGTTTGATCGTTGGCATTTATAAGGTAGGTAGGGGCACCCATGCGTGCCATGTTTCCACGCTCCTCTCATATCTCTTCCTTCATCATGCTTTACTTGCTGGTGCTTCCCCTTTCAACTCCGACACTCTTATTCAACTGCTTTTCGGTGCCATGGATCCGTCAATCAACAGAAGCAAGCCTCAGATACAACATAAAGACCGCGGCCAGTACGCCATAACCCAGAGCCACGATGATGATTCAACCCACCAGAACCCTTTCTCGGTGAATCAGGACAGCATATACGACGGTCTCATGGAAGGTATCGCCTTGGGTTACCCAGCAAGACAGAGTGAGATAAATGATTACGATGTCAGCGAACTGTCGGGCTCGGACACAGAGCTGGAGCGGGATCGGAGCATGTCAACCGATCTATCTAAGGCACCGTATTACCCACCTGCTTCAAATCCAAGTGTCCCGCCGAGATATGGATATTCCTGGAGGCCTGGATTCTTCAGACGGTTTCCATATCTTGGATTGGTTCCCTTGCTAATGAGCGTATTTTGTGAGTGATGATACTTTATCCATACCAATACCTCACGGATCAAGGAAGTTGCAGGGCAGTCATAATTGCTGACTTATGAGCAGGTACCTGTGGCGCCGTATCCGTTATTTCTCTCAGCGACGACAGTCTCGTTAGCGAATGGTCCGGTGTCTTACAACCCAGTATTCTTTTGGCCTACACTTCAACTACAGCAAATGCCTTGATGGGGTTTGCCTTCGCCCATGGCTGTATTGTCTTCTTCTGGACCAGGGCAATTGGAGGGAAAATGCGTATAACCGACCTCTACTATCAGTGGGAAGGAGCAATGGGCATCTTCGGGGCGTTAAGGTCATTGGCTAAAGGCAGAGCTATTCGCATCAGCCTGGGTATGTTTCACTGGGCCTATTGGTCCTCGTTGAGCAATGACTGCACCTATTCCTTGAAGTGTCCCTGTTCCCTTTGGACCTATGCTAACCCATGGACCATCATCCCAGTTTCCATCCTCGTCGCTACTACGTCCTTACTTCGAGGCCCTCTGATGCAAAGGGCCCTGCTCGTCCAAACACTCGAGGTTGTCACATCAGATAAGATTGATATTCAAATTTCTCCACATGCGAGCATCATGGCCCATCTGTACGACATTAACGACGACTCGCCACAAAAGATCAAGAACTGGGTATCGTATGACGGCGGTCTGTCAAATGTGACAGCCGGCTACTGGAAAGTATTGCGCGAGTTCCAGGCCAAAACCCCCGTGCACATCCCGGGAACCGAAGCATGTACGAACTGTACACTGACCGTCACTGCCTTTGGTTTTGACTATACAAATTGCTCGACATCCACCACGACGATGGATTTATCGGGGCTCGACGAAAATTCCACCATCAAAGCAGAAATCTTCCGTACAGCCGTCACTAGAGGGATCTACTTTGATAACAATTACCCTTACCGCAAAGGAATCTTAGTCAACGTAACAAGAAAAGCATCAGGGCAGTGCGAGGGTGCTAAGCTCGTCAATCAAGTGTGCTGGCTGGCTCCTTCGTTGGTAAACTACACCATCATACTGAATGGGGGCAACGCGACATTTGCGTCGAATAGCTGGAAGGGAGACTCTGTCACTGAATTCGCAAACGAAACGTACGTCCTCAGTATTTTCTGCAACTTGGAAGCTTTCAGCTGATACCACATGCATCTCGTTTGGCTAACGGCTCTAAAGAACAATTCCTAGAATCCAAGAGAGGATCGATTTCCTTGGGACTGTGGGAAAAATACTCTGGGAAGCCCAAGCAACGCAGGCGATTTACCGTTTCAGCGAAGCTGACGGTTTTAACCCGGGATTGTATGGTGATATGTCTGTCAAACAGGGGTTTCTCTCCTACCTCTACTGGCAAGATCGTGAGCTGTGCGGGATATCCTTCCGGGATCCGATTGATGACATCTTCAACGGCCTCCGCGACATCAACTTTCGCCTATCTGTGCTAGAGTCGACACTATGGAACGAATATGCTAGCACCAATAATCTTTCGAGCGTACTTCAAACCGTGGATTACTCCAGCCGTCAGACCCACGTTATCTACGTAGCTCAGCTTCAAGCCCTCATCCTGGCAACGGCCGTCAGTCTTGTCGGACCGCTTGCGACCCTCGTGCTGTTTTGGGGTTGGTGGAAGCTTGGGAGAGACTTTTCGATGAACCCACTCGAACTTGCAAACGCATTTCTTCTTCGGCCTGCTGAGACAATGGAATACAACCACGCCATGCCTACCTCTACTATGAAAGAGAAGACCGAGACAGTGACGACAAGCAATTGTGTTCCTCATCCTCCACAATCTCGCCAAATCAACAATCAGTTAGCAGCACTACCCCTCCTTGCCAGCGGTAGTAGCAACGCCTCGGCCAAGCAGATTGTCACACACATTCGCCGAAGGACCCAGCAAGGAAGAAAGAAGGATGTCGATAATGGTGGAGTGAAATACATGAAAGAGCCAACCATACAGTACGGCGTCCTTCACATTACCGGCCGCCTTGGCTTTGCAGTCTCGGATCTAGATGCACAAGACATCCTTCCTCCTGCTCGCCAGCCGCGAAGGGGAGAGTTGTTGTAGCCCCGGCTATTTCCCAAAGGAAGCCACCGAATTGGTCAAGTTTCCACGATCATCGCAAGATATTCCTCTCTTATCCGATTATTCAACATCTCCTTACCACTGTCATCGTCTGTTTCCCTCGGTTCCCCGGGCATGGAGTCATTCCTTCTCTTTCATATCTCATTTCAGCCATTCCTACTCAGCTTCCAGCCCTACCTCCCAACAGCCTCCCCACTCCAAGTCCATCCAATCCCCGACCCTACTCCATTTCCTCGTTGTTGTGTTGTCGTCGTCCTACGATCCCGACCCAACAATCCGACCAAGTCGGACGCGGTGCTCTCCACGCTATATCGCGGAGGATTTGCGCTAGTGCTGCTCTTCTTAAACCACGGAAACCCAGTACTTTTTTTGCTCGATGTTTCTAGCGCTGGAGAAGTGGCCGCTGACGGTGAATACGGAGGAGGCGATGATGGTTCTGAGTGGGGAGTGGATGGGTTGCTGAAGCAGCGGGAGCAGGGGCAGGACATTGTGATTTTTTTCTGCTGATTCTTGTTGATGTGTCGTTGTTGTTGAATCGAAAGGTCGAGTAAGGAGGTAGGAAAGTAGCCTGATCAGTTGGTTTCGGTAGCGTAGGTTCCCGATTTGAGTGATGAACGACGGGTGGTGGAAATTGGTAGATGCCTCCTCGAGTGTTCTGTGTCGCTGACGAGTGATGGAGGAGTGCACGTCCGCCTCGGTTGATTTTATGATTCTGTCTTGAGGAGTCTGTGTGACTATAATGTGTGACTATGAAGTTGTTTGTGCAACCAGTCACTGGTAGTCGCCCTTGATGACTCGTACGTAGCTGTAGCAGAAAAACAAGAGGAATCGCAAGAGAACCACGGGAGAGCAGCCCGGGAGACACCCCCCCATTAATACACAATTTCTCACCACATGGATGTCTTGCAACTGTATGCGCCAAGTCTCAACCACATGCTCTCAATCCTCCAACCGAGTCCACTGGACTCAAGTTATTCCTGCACCAACATCTCAGCTGGTACAGCATGAGGGATTCAAACCAACGATGGATGGGCTTGGCGATGTGTATATAGAGGAGAGAAAGTGAGGAGGAGGAGAAGATTGGTGGCACCACTCTCAGGTCTCAGGGGGGGTCCCGTCAGACACTTCTCTTGACTTTTTGGAGATATGCCACTCCTTGTACCGCGTATCGTCTTGGTGAAGTGTTCTGGTACTTACTAGCCAGAAGTCTGTTAACGAGTGACATCCCCGAAGAAGCTTATGGATGGTTGAAAAGAAGCAAAAAACGACAAGAAAACCCGGGAGAAAGGAACACTACCATCCATCTCAGGAAACAATGAAACAAAAAAACGGACGTATGGAACTGGTAGGTAGGTAGGTAGGTAGGTAGGCAGCGAGGAAGACCCTGAATAAGGGCGGGATAAGATGAGTCCAGGCCAGCCACAGGTTCCAGGTTCCAGGCTCGGACAGACTTCCCGTCTCCCTGGCTTGTCTTGCTTGCCTAGGGAAAGACACATGAGAGCCAAGGATGGTAGCGACACGGCGTGATTATCCAACCCCGCACGCCTGATAGGTTGACTGAGGTTGGACCACGCTATGGGTTGCTTGGCAGGTGGTATTCTACGCTTAAATTGACTTCACGTTGGCACGAACTGGCCAGATTTTGGTCGGACGGGTTCAGGCGGGCTTGACTTGGTGAGATGGCGGCCTGGGCGGGTGTGGCGTGATAAAGACCGGGGAAGGATGGACAATATGACTGTTGTGCCGCTGTTGATATTCCAGGAATTCGTAAGTGGAAGATGATACGGTATGCACCCAGAAAGATGCCGAGGTGAAAGAAGGGATATTTATCGTGGACGGTAAGCATAGTTCTCCTGGCTCTATCTCTGTTGCCGTGATCGCTCCAAGGAAAAGGAAAGCGTCGTTGGGTTGGAACTAGCAAAACTGCTACGTAACACAAAGAAGGGGGGAGGTCGTCGCGAGCCTCCAGAGTCTAGACCATTTGGGATTTGGGGAGATTCCACTTCCCCGCAGAAAGGAAGGAGTCAAAAGTGTGGGGGATGCTCGTCTGTGGGTTAGGAAGAACGGGAAAACCTCCGCTGTCTTGTTTTTGGGGAATGGTAAAGATGTCTGGGATAATTTGGGGGTTTGGCGACGACTCGACGTTGCGACTGGTGATGCCAAGAAGTCTAGGAATCTGGGGTAAACTCCATCGACGAGTCTTGATTCTCGAGCCAAGAGGCTTGGCTTACATGACCGACCTCGACCTACAGGACGCCTTCCTGTGATGGGTTAGACCTCGGCGTCTTCCAGGATCGATTCTGGACTTGGAAGGTCACAGTTGCAACGAGCTGAATGGAGTCATTGCATGTCCACTAGACTTTGTGCCTAGGTAACTTTGCTGGCGGTAAGTTCGCATCTAGCGCAAACGTGATGACAGATGACTTGGACGCCAGAAGCAGATTGTCGAAGGGGAGGAGAGACAAGTCTTATAGGTATCCGCGCGGTAAGTATACCTAACAAGGAGATCGGGTGAGCGTGAAAGCAAAGAAGAACATATCGCCTTGAACATCATCAATAAAGATACAAAGCTCGCAGGAAAAGCCCGGATTACTCCCACATAATGTCTAAGCACCCTCTAGAAGCACACCCAAACGCCAAGATGATAGCGAACGATAAGGAGGAAAAAGACATTTCCGCGGATGCTCAGTCATCGTCAAGCTCGCGACCATTCATAATCTCCACGACCAAGAAAGCGACATAGCCAACGAGCATGACGACGCCCATCCACCGTCTCCCGCCCATCAGCACAATTCCAAAAATAACCACAGCCGATAGCCACATCACAGTGGCTTCAAATAGCGTGAACCCGAGCTGCAGCTGACTGGCATCGCCCCAGATAAACAACACTCCGCCGCAGAGGGTCACCAGGAAGATGTTGGAGCCGACAGTATTGGCAACCATAATGCCTGGCTGGTGTCGGGCACCTCCAAGTATGGCGACAAATTTCTCTGGGAGAGTGGTGGCTAGCGAAAGAATTGTGGTGCCAACGACGGTGCCGGATAGAGCCAGCTCGTGACCGATAGTCGATGCGCTGTGTGCTATGATGTAGCTAGAAACGAGCAGGGCGGCGAGACCGAGGGCGAGTTGGAAGACATGATGGCGCATTGTCTTTGGGCGCTTGTTTATGACCTTGACTGCCTTGGACTTCTTCTTGGCCTTGACCATCTTGCTCGGCGACGGTTTGAGCAGGTTGAGTTGATGGCCCTTGTCCGAAGTCCACCCTTGCTCTTCGTCACTAGGGCGCCCCCTATCGCTATCATCGGCGTTGATCGTTCGGTCGTCGTCGTCGTCGTCGCTGTCACCATCGCTATCATCGCCACTGCTGTCGCTGTCGCTGTCCGAGTCTTCGGGGGCCGTGAGCGTGCCTCGGTAGATGAGGGACGCCACAGAGATAACGTAGACGACAAAGGCCACGATAAGAAGAATACCGCCAAACCACTGGAAAGAGGACTCCTTGAGAGCAACGAGCAGGAGCAGAAAGACTGTCGTCAGGCCGAGAAGAGCAGTCGAGTAGATCTTGGAGCTGCGATCGAATTCAGCCTTCTTCATGAACAGTAGTCCCAGCGAGAAGGATGCGAGGATGTTGGCAACGGACGAGCCGATCAAGTTGCCCAGGGCCATATTCGAGTTCTTTTGACTCAGAGCGACGATGATAACGACAAGCTCCTCCCATTCGGCGCCGCAGGTCAAGAGTCCGACGAGGGTGGGCGAGACATTGAGTCTCTTGGCGACGATGGCCGTGTGGTCGATGAACTTGTCGGCGCCATATTCGAGAAGAAATAGACCGGCAATGAAAGAAGAGATGTTGAAGAGGAGAGAGTCGACGGTCGCCATGGTGGGCGGTTGGTGGTGGTTGTGGTTGGGTGAAAAGAAAGACTGGAGTTAATCCGGGACTTGAATAAAGGAGGGGAATGGTCCAACACTTCAAGTGGACATATTCAATTAATGGTGTCTCACACTGCATCGTCGTGGGTCAGCCGAGGTGGGATCGCAATATGGGGGAAGGAGGCACCGCTGTCTTTAAAGTCCGACGGTTGAACAAAGGGAAGCATTCCAGCATTCCGACACTCCGGTCGTTGGCGCTTTCCTTCCCGTCAATGATCACTCAGCCGTGAAGAGCTGAATGCCGTGGGGCCAATTGCATCGTTGCCTTTTCCGAACTAATTCCACTGCGAACGGAGTTTATCGCCCCCTTTTGCGCCAGCAGCGCCACGATGGTGATTGCTCTCAGGTACGAGATGCGATGCAGAAGCACTCGACTCGGTTTTCAATTCCACGCGAGCTTCTGTCACAAAGCACTTCTGGTGTCGCTCATCAACCCCTCTTCATCTGCCGATCTCGGAATCTTGTGTCGCATGGTGAGCTCTTCTTCCCATGGTACGACAAGCTGACTGCATGATACTGATCTCCATCGGCGCGGTGAATGGTGTTATGGTGATGGGACATGACGGCGGGCAAAATTATTGACTCTAGGGCAACGCCATCCAACGCCAGAGCTGCTTGCCGCTGGCAAACATTGAGTGGCTGGCCAATCTGTGGCGGGCTGGATGCACGCGGTTACTAACCGCATAGAGCTGTCATGGCTGTCACCCCTGCAGGAACCTCGTCTTATCACCACCACTTTACGACTTCACCATCTTCACCTCTCTCACACCTTTTCTTCCAGAACATGGGATATTTCATGCCGCAGTTGGCTGGTTCGACCCAAGTGAGATTCACCTCGGCACTTTTACACCTCAACTGCCATGCTCTGGCGGCATGATCCGAGCAAGACATGTTCTTCTTCGCCTCCACAGACGACAGAGACATGCTGGGATGCGTCTAACCATCACGGTTGCCAGCCAAAGGCCTCTGTTTGTCTTCAAGACGATGTGATGGACGATAAGTAAGAGATTCTTCCGAACTCAAGAGGCAAAAACAGCCGACTCAGCTCTTGGAATCTCTCCCTTTCGAGAACAACACACTTCTCGCGGCAAGCAGCAACCCGAACACTCCTCAATATTTTCCTCTTGGCCCTTCTTCTAGACCAAACCATCGTCCTTTTTTCTTTACTTATCACTCCTTGGCTCTTCATAACAACCAAACGGACTGGAAGGCCAGACTGAGGCCCCCTTCATTCCAGCCAGCCAGTCTGCACCGCTATCTCAGTGTGGCTTAAACACCCCTGTACCTTTCCGCCCATCAGCTACCAGCAAAAACGCCATTCACCACCACAAGATGGTAAACTTTCTCATAGGGACAACTCCATCTTCAGCCCTAGACCCCTCTTCCTCTGTTGGCCTCTAGCAGCATGCGGTTTCTGGCCTCCCGCCTCCCGCGCTTTGCGGTGCATGATGTGGTTACAATGGGTGGACGGGTGCCCGCCATCGTGCATTCTCATGATGGTGTTTGGTGTATAATATCCCGTGGCCTTCCTCCCACTGCTTTATGTCAACAAGTGTTGATATTCTTCTGCCCCTTTCTTTCTATCATTGCCCAAGGCAGGCATCAGAATGGCTACCACACCAGACCGTAGTAGCATCGAGGTCCGACCCCTCCCAGGAACCTCAACGGTCAACAACTATGAGCAAGACGAGAAGAAAATTGCAACCGCCCAAGCCTCTCCGTCCGTCTACAGCGAACCGACTCAAAGACCATGGGTTGCTGGGCTGCGGACCTGGTTCGGACTGAGGCCAAATAGCCATTCTCCCCCACCGGTATACCAACCTCGACCACCACCATCTTCGGAACCGGCGTCGATAGGCTCCAAGATCTGGAAGTTCTTCAAATTCCTCGGTCCGGGTGCTGTCATCAGCGTTGCTTATGTCGATCCGGATAACTACCAAACCGCCATCTCGGCTGGCAGCGAATTCCAGTATAAGCTGCTCTTTATGGTCCTGGTTTCGAACCTAATAGCCATCTATATCCAGGTAAGACTTATCAGCAACCCCGGAATCCCCCTCCCTCTTGCTAACTCGACCCCAGTCACTATGCGTCAAGTTAGGAACCGTCACTGGCATGGACCTAGCCCAGATGAACCGCCGCTGGCTCCCGCGCTGGCTAGACCTATCCATCTACGTCGTCGCCGAAGCAAGCATCATAGCCACCGACCTCGGGCAAGTCATCGGCACCGCCATCGCCCTGAACATCCTCATCCCCAAGCTCCCGCTCCCCGCCGCATGCGTCATCTCCGTGGTCGAAACCCTGCTCGTCCTCCTCTTCTACACCGACACCGGTGAGCTCCGTCGGGTCCGCATCTTCGAAGCCTTCGTCTCCATCCTCGTCGTCGTTGTCTTCGTCACCATCTGCATCGCCCTCTCCATGGTGGACCACAGCACCGGCACCACTCGCGAGATCCTGCGCGGCTACGTCCCCTCGCGCGAGATCTTTGTTGATACGGGGTTGTACGCCTCCTGCGCTATTCTGGGCGGTACACTGATGCCTCATGCGCTTTATGTCGGCACCTCCCTTTCTCGCGCCAGATTGTACGACTATGATACCAAGCATGACCTCTCTCCCCGCCAATCCCCCAGCTCCAGTCAGGAAACAGTTGTCTATCGCCCTTCCCTCCGCGCCATCAAATCCTGCCTAGGCTACTCCGTAGCCGAACTAACATTCACCCTCTTCACCGTCGCCATCTTCGTCAACTCGGCCCTTCTCGTAATCGCCGGCTCAGCCTTTTACTCCGAAAACCCTTCAGAAGAAGATGAAGTCTCCGAAGACCTCTACGCACTCTACTCCCTTTTTAGGAATTCTATCGCCCCCGCAGCAGGCATCATGTTCGCCGTCTCCCTTTTATTCTCCGGCATCTCAGCTGGTATCGTCTCCACCATGTCCGGACAAATCATCATGGAGGGGGCGCTGGATATCCGGCTGAACCCCTTTTTTAGGAGACTGATCACCCGGTGCGTGGCAATTGTTCCGGCGCTGGTGATTGCGTTGGCTGTAGGCAAGGAGGGATTGAGTAAGGCGCTGGTGGCGTGTAATTATTTGTTGGCTATTGCGCTGATTCCGATTACGTTTCCCATTGTGTGGTATACGTGTCGGGCTAAGTATATGCAGGTGCCGGCGGATGATGATGGGTCAGCGACGGGGACGGTGGATATGAAGAATAATGTTGTGACGGCGGGCGTGGCGTGGTTGTTGTGGTTGTTGGTGGTGGTGATGGATGTGGCGACGGTGGTGTTGGTTGGGTTGGGGATTACGAAGGATGAGGGCTAAAGCTTGTATGAGTACTAGGAGGCAGCCTAGATATTGGGAGGAGGCTTGAGAGAGACTGGTCGGATGGGAAGGCTGACTTGGCCGCTGGTATACAGTGACTGCGGCAGCTGCCTGGGTCTGCCGTGCCTGCCGGTCTTCCTCTCAACCAGCAACCGCACCTTCCATCTCAACCCATTCCTGCCCCCCAACCAGTAACTCCTGCCATATAAGCCCCCATCCCACCCCTCCTTCCAACACCTCCAGCCAACGACCAGTTCGATCCTGGTCGGATAGCGCAATCAATAGTACCGCTACTCAGCTCTACATCTCCCGCCGTGGCCCCGTCCGGTTTCGAGTTCGATTCTCGGCCGGGGCAGTAAATCGTGTGGTTCTTTTCAACAACTGGAAAGAACAAAGCCGACAGCGTGCATCCATGACACCGCGGGATTTGTATCTGACCGGGCTACTGGGCCGGTTAAAACCGGTTGTGCTATCTGTTGGCATCTCTTTTTTTTGTTGTTTTTTTACCTCAAACTTCTCAGATTGTTTGTTGAGCGCTCGCAAATTATGGTATAAGACCAAATTAATAAATGGGTATGGGAAAATGATTGATTGGTCACTTGGTTGGAGAGAAGAGGAGTGGAGTGCCAGCCCAAGTCTCAAACTTAGTTAGGGAGACGCAGGCAATTGGGTGTTGCAAAAAGGGCAGCCATCGATGAACCAGCCGGTGTTGGACGGTGGCCCCAAGCAGTCCGCCAAATTGTGATCTGGGCTTCTGTTGCCACAACATAACCGGAGACGCTGTAAAGGAGCATTAACCTCAGGGGGAGATGAGCGACTAATAAAGGATGCCGCGGTGGCTTTCAGTCCACCCTTTCGTCAAATATTTAGCTGGTAACTCTGGCCAGTCTCCTCTGTTGTATTGCCCAAAAACGCGCCCGGACTCCATATCTGCTACACGTACCCGAATACCTAGCGCTAGGAAGCGGCCTCGACACGACAATGATGGAACGCCCAGCCGGACTGCTGACACCGAAGAAGTGACCCGTATGATTCGCCTAGCATCAACTTCTGCCCGCACCATCACCACCCAAACACAACAACCATCTGCTCCTCAGACTCGCACAGCGGTTACAGAGTGCATGGGACGCCCGCGCGCCCCCTTTTGCTTCAAAGCAAACTTCATACCAGAAGAAAAAGGTCGAAAGCCTTTTCAACAAATACACCACTCGCGGAAAGAAATTTTCGTACGCCAAGGGATGTGATGGCGAAAATTGCAAAAACCAGGGGGTGTGTCCCATTCATCCAAGACGGTTGCGAAGTCGTCGCTATGTTCGGGTCGGAGGCTGAGATGTTTAAGGAATACTCGTTCCTAGGGGCCGGGATTTACGACAGCGAAGACGTCTGGACCGCCGAGCAGGCGGCAAGCTACGTACGAACTCTGGTAGACGGAACAGAGTAAGCGGTACAATTACTTACCCAGGGCTGGCGAAACGGCCTTGCAGCACAATAGAGCCTTGAAGGCTTCCAAGAGACTGGTGCTTCTGGTGCTGCTTTCGAGAATCAGGAACAATGCTCGAGCAGAGAGAATGTCCGTGTCCTTTGAGGGTAGAGGTACCGACGCAATTTTGCCGTAGTGTGTGATGATGTACCCTTCCTCGGTGGCTTTTAGGACTCCTCTGGCCGCACCTGATGCAGAGCCGGTATTATTGCATCTTCTGTGTGTGCGTATGCGGCCTATCAGGCCCTTGGAAGAGCAGCTCGATCCTACGTATATGGCTGGTTTGGCGCCTTCCTTCTCGAAAACCAGAACATATACGCCCCATTCGTCCTTGGAAAACTCATCCGGCAGCGGCTTAAGCAGCGTCGTTGCGCTTGTAATAGGTTGGATCAGATGATGGTGATTGCTGATGAAAAAGCGGTGTTGCAGTGTGCAAGAACTGATGACAGAATGCGTGGTGTGAAAGCTTTGATGTGATCGTTGAAGAGAGGAAAGGGCTTTACTTATGCGGCCCTCCAAACTTGGTCCGCGGGAGCTGAACTCGACGATGGGACTTTCACTTCTTGGTGGTGAATATCGGTTGAGATGTTCCGTGCACAGTCTTTGCAGAAGTAGCGGTTGCTTTCTACGTTTGCCTTCCTCCAGTTCGTTATATGTTGCTGCCTCCTTCTTCATCGCCTCTTGTCTTTCTGTTGCCTGCTCGTTACCAACCCCACTGCAGTGTACTTCCCACGGACGAGACCTCAACTTGCTAGAGGTACCTAAGAATTGGCCAAGTGGTAGGTTCACATGGGACGATGACGAATTGGTATTTGTCAAACCATTGCTCAAGTTGGGTCGATAAGAGCAGTATATTCGTTGGAGTATTAAGCTCCTTGTGTTGTTCACCAAAGAGGTAATGAACGTTCCGTTCGGCTATGGTAATATGATGCGGCACTACATGGCCCGCCGTAATTTCCTTTGCTGTGAAGAACATACCGAGAATATGACACCAGGTATGCTTAGTCGTCTGTGTAGGGCCCGAGGAGATTGATGTCTTGCCTAAGAAAGTGTCGGCAGATCCGGAGCTGCCAACTTTGGAGAATGCTTCAGGAAGGCAGACCTCGGTGATAGATGAGCGGTATGCCCCCAGTATCGCCAACGGATCCGCTGGTTGACCCCCATGCCATCAGCCCTTGATATGTTTGCGCTCCAGGCGACCTTGAATGTTAGCCGTGGAGACACCAAACGCGTGAGAAAGGCGGAGGCATTGGCCAAGCAACTTGAAGAAAAGGAGGCAGCCAAGAAACAAAGGGAGCGTGAGAAAGAGCGGTTGAGAAGGGAGAAACACCGCAAGTAGGAGATCTGCAGGACTGGTCTCTTGGGCACCATTGTACCAGTCTTCAGCAACCTGGCGTAGAGCTCCATCACGCTTTGTTGGTTTGGCTTCTTTAATCTTGAAAACATCCACGAGTAGTGCAGCGTAACCAACTCCCTGTTAGATGGTCCTTGGATGGCATCCCGGTTTCCGTATGCAGCAGGCGCAGCTTCGTTAAACATATATTGGGAGAACGTTGACGGTGTGCTGGACAAGGTCTGTTGTCTTGATGTCGGCCAATTCCACCGCGAAAACGCATCGTTGATGGTGGAGAGTTGTACACCGACGAGCATCAGGACTTGATGAGGTTGAGCCATGAGAAGCGACTGGAGCATGCAATATCCTTTCGCGCCTCGAGAAGATTGTGTAGCTCCAAGGGTGATACAGTTCGTAGCGGCTCCCTCGGCGCCATAGTCATCAAAATATACATCCATAGCAGAAATCATTCTCTAGAAAAGAACTTCTGTCAGAAGCGATGACTTTTTTGTCTAGAATAGATTATATGTTGTCTCGACAGACAGGATGAAATAACAAATAAATCCGGAGAGATGGTGGTTGGGAGATGGGATAGAAGTGACATAGATATAGCCCTTGCAGTTGGCTAGAATTAAATTAACGGGAAATCTGAGCGTGGACGCATGAGCATAAAGAAGCGAGAGGGGCAGTAAGTCGGGAAGAAAGAAAGAAGGTTCTAAGTAAGAGGGAGTAGATCCCTTTTTGTCCAGATCACAGCAAATTCGGTCTTGCGTTTGGCCGGGGAAGGTGCCACCGCCCGCCCCTCTCATTCTCATCGCGGTATCACCAGCAGCTAACCTTCGTTGAAGTCAAGATGTCCACTACTCGCCCAGGTACAATCACTTCGCCTCTACAAACGCCAAAAGAGCGAAGAACTTACGCTGATACCGGGATTCAACATAACGGTGGATCTCCGTTGGGTGCCTGGTCATGTTGGCATCGAGGGGAACGAACGTGCCGACGACACTGCAGTGAAAGCTTACAAAGAGCGCCGAAATATCTTCGCTATCAATTCGGTAGAGGAAGATCCCAACAAACACTACGGCTATATACCCCTCGGGTTACATCTTTTCCTTGAGGGTGTTACGCGGCCTCGCGTCCCCAGTGCTCCTCGGCGTGGACAGGTGGCAAATGAGAGGAAGAAGAGAGCCGGAGGAGTGGCTTCCGTGACGAGCACCACCCCGCGCAACACACCCCCGAGGGTTAACCTCAAATTCCCCAACACAGCAACAAGAAGCGGAATTTTTCTGAGGTTCCAAACAACTCATTGTAGGAAGTCGACTCCCTGGTAGTGATGAGGGCTTCGTACGCCCTTCCACTCGCACAGAATATGGATTCTTTTTCCGTCTCTCGTTTCTTCCCTCCTGAACTATCATCAGCATCATCACGCCTTCGTCGACGTTGAAGTACCGCAAGCATGTCTCCGAACACACCTGCAGACCGAGACACCACCATGGCATCACCTGCCTCAGACACACCCGCCCCAGTCCTCATGCCGCTGTTGCATTCGTTTATCTGGGATTGCATCACTGGCGTCAAGACCCTACCGGAAGTCAATGTGCTCCTCCCTTCCGTCGACATGTTCGCAACATAAGGCTCATGAATACTATCAACTTTTCCCCCGGCGTCCTAGCCATCCTCACAAGAAGTACCCCTCCAACAATCGCACTCCTCAAAACGCTTCCAGACAACTTCACCAAGGACGAATGGGGGGTATATGTTTTGGTCATGGAGAAGGAAGGCTCTATCCCGGCTATATACGTGGGATCAGGCTACGCTGCTGATAGCTTGAAGCATCGTATCCTTCAACACAAAAGATGCAAGGCCGGCCCTGAAAAATCAACATCAGCGTCTAGTGGAGTGCACCAAGCCCTCAACAGAGGGTACAATCTTCGATCTGGAACCGATTCGTTTGAGCCCAGGCTTGGTTACTGCCTTGAAAGCCAAACAACCACCAACAATGAGCGCCCTCAAGTCATTAGCCGAATAGAACTCGGCGGATGACAACATGTGGGCTGTGTATTTGTTGATTTTAGAGAAGGCGGATGAATTACCGCTCCTCTATGTTGGTTCTGGAACCAACTTGGAATTAGGAGTACGCAACAGATTCAATGATTACGATAATGGCAAGAACTATTCGATGTTAACCACTACTGCCAATATTCGGAAGGGAATCAGTGGTACTACATGGACGACCGAGTTTTTGAACACATGTGCAATATGGCTCTCAAGATTGCTGTTTTCGAATTTGGGGTACTATTGGCTATCCAAGATGAATATACGATTTCCATCGGAAGATATTTTGACGCAGGTGCTTCTGGCTTGTCTGGTTGTGTCGGTTCAAGGAACTCTGGCTCACGAACGACACGCGGCAGAGCTTGCAACGGAATGGGGAGTTGTCGTCTGAGAGATCGTCTGAGAGATCCATTTCGCCGTTTTCTGCGAGCGGCAACCACGGTCTTCCGG
Organism: Neurospora sp. CHS-2018b; assembly: GCA_009806015.1. NCBI lineage: Eukaryota > Fungi > Ascomycota > Sordariomycetes > Sordariales > Sordariaceae > Neurospora > Neurospora sp. CHS-2018b. The sequence continues at coordinate 1,501,191 of RAOV01000016.1, read as the reverse complement.
AACTGCTCATGCGTCTCGGCCACAGCACCCTTACTGACGGGGCAGCCACGCGCCAACTAGGCGGTGTACCGCTCCCAGACGGCAAGGGGCTGGACCCGACAGACATCGGTCTCCTTGGCCTTGACACAAAAGGCACAGCAGTCTCTGCCCTCAGCGGGCACACAGGCATCGGGCTCACCGACGCTCATGCAGCGGGAGCACTACCGCGGGGTCGCTCCAGCAATGGCGGCGCGGGTGGACTTGCGAGTGCTGGACGGCGGCGGGGCAGCAGCGACCATCTCGGGTATGACGGGGGTAGGCGTAACCGGGCGAAGCCCGAAGCGATCGGGATTGGGAGTGGAACTGGAGAACACACGGGTTAGTAACGTGACGGGTTGGTGAGCTGGAGCGACGAGATCTAGGGTTAGCTAGGGTAGGTTACGCTGGTGCTTCTGGCTTGTCCGGTTCTGTTGAAGCAATAACCTGCGTTCTTTGAGCGAGACGCTGCAGAGTTTGCAACGAAATGGAGAGCCCTCGACTGCGTTTTTGTGCCAACTCGATCTCAAGTGGTCGTCCAATTCAGCTTGGGTTGGGAAGGCCATATCGCAAAGTTCAGGCGGGCAGTAAAAACGCTTCTGGTCCGGGCCGTCACCGTTTTCTACCCTACAAAGACCCGTTCCTGAACTCGGCCACTCTCCCCGTGTTATACCGGGGTCATAAGGTATACCCAGAGGAATGGCATCTTCTGTCCGAAAGCTGGACATTTCTCAGTGAGGCAATAAAAATACAAGGAAACAATATACATTGGGCTATTCAATGCTATGCCCCCGACCGAGTAGAATGGGACCGCCTCTCTTCTACTATCACAGTCGACCCGAATTTTACGCGGGTTGTTGCTTCTGGATCCGATGAAGGGAACTCTGTCGCCTTCGAGAGCGTAGAGTTTGGTTGTTTCCGAATGGAGTTTGTTGATTGGAGAGACTACCATAGTTGGCGTCGAATCTCCCGGAATAAGTGCCCCTTCATACAGTTCGGTTCCTACCGGTGTTTGTTTGGCTTGTTTGGGATGTTTCTTCAAGTATGCCTTATCAAGGCTTGGAAAATTAAAGCCTATGAGCAAGTATTGCTCAGTGTTGTCGTCGTCGTCGTCGGTAGTCTTCTTCTCCTCTGGAGTAAACTCCAAGTTGTTGCGCTGTGCAATCCCGCTACTGATTGCTAAGTATAAGGCGAAACTGGCCGTTGCGGAGGTCGTGCAGAGCTGCGTCGTTCCGTGCGTCGTCATCGAACACTGCACTTGGGAAAGTGTGCGGATCGGCTCAGGAAGTTCGCTGCTGCCTGAGATGTCGCGCTTGGTGATTTTGTACTCGTCCAGGGGAAGGGCAAGATGAGGAAGGAGTGAGTGACCACATCGGTCCTGCCGTCGGAAACCACATCAAACGTACCCCTGATTGCAGAAGACCATCGCAACAGAGCAAGGCGGAGCACGTCATCATAGATCCCCGAGCAGCCAAGATCGCCATTCACATAACATCCTCGGCCTCCGTACACGAGTTCGCTAACAGCAAAACAGGAGACCACCAGAGCACAGAGAGCGTTCACCTTGGTTTAGGAGAACAAGGTGGCGACGTACGTACCGATATCCATTGCATCATACCAGTATTGTCGTACTAACCAAGTGTTTTCTTTGTGTAGTGGCAAGATGGCCATCCACGTCGCATCCACCGGAATCTACGTGCTTAAGCGCGCCGGTTTCATCGACGGGTAAGTACACAGAAATCCTGACATTGTCCAACATGTTTGGAAGGGAAACTGACGAGTCCAACGTAGAGGTAGCCGGCCTCTCGGCTTTGAACGAGGTGGGTTCGCTACCTCTACCAATCCCGTCCAGCAAGAAATGCGTCCCGTCACATCATTTATTTCCCCCAACTCTCGCCAATTTCTCATCCAGACGTGACGCGTCCTCATCTAATCTCCATCTGAGGAAAGCGATAGCTCAAGAACGCCGCAACTTCTTCCATCCCTTTTCCTGATACGCCAAACCTCCAAGCCAGTACAGGTAGTACAGCCCTTATTCCATCTAGGCGTCAACCACGGATCTGGAGGGTAGCGGAGTGGAGATCCGCATCAGACACCGAAGCATATCCAACCCCACTCACCACATTCACCCTTTGGCCTTTGTAACGATGTGAAGAAAAGTCAACTGCATTTTTGTGCGTGCTCGATTTGAAGTGATCTTCGAAGTTACCTCGTTGGACAGCAAAGGCCATATCACAGAGTTCAGGCCCGCAGTAATACCGCTTCTCTGCTAGGACCTTTGCTTTCCAGTTGTTATTGGCGATAAGTTGTTTTCCTTTGCGCTCGGCTCTGCGCTCGGCTCTGGCGATAGCAGCGTCGTCTTCCTCTTCTTTGCTTGGTGGGCCGTCGTTCTTGAGTGTTTTGGCCGCCTTGGCCGCAGTTCGGTGCTTGTCCTCTACGTCGGTGCTGTAGCCAGTGTCACCAGAAAGCTGCTCTGAAACACTGAGAGAAAGATAATGATCACGTCCGCAATACTAATTGCCTGAGCAATTGCCAGACCGTTCGCAGCTTGTGAGTCTGTGACAAAAGGCTGGTTCCAACCCATCTTGAAAAGCTCACCATGGTCGCTTGTACCAGGTGATATTTGCCTAAAGGCTACCGAATACGCGCCATCATCACACACTACGGCAAAATCGCATCGGTACCTCTTCCATCAGAGAACACAGACACATTGAGAGTGTTAATTGTAGCTATTGAAGCTTCCTTCCACTGTCTCTTGTGGTCTATGGCCAGCCACACACACTTTGGTTTCCGCGATCGGGATAACGAACAGCTTTGCCCCTGGAACACGGAAACTTACGAACACACTGGGCTCAACACACATAACCCATTACACTACAGCATCTCAGGACTCGACCGCAAGAAGTACGATGGTAGTACTAGCGAGCAAGCGACAGAGAGACGAGATACTATGCTTAAAGAGAAAGCAACAAGGACCAGGGATTGGAAGGACAGCAACATAGCAAGCAACCGCTTCTTCTGCGAGGACTGTACATAGAACTTCGCCACATTGCAGCTCTTGGAAAGAAACACCAAGATTCGGACAAGCACCGAGCTGCGGCCAAAGCTGCCAAAACACTCAAGAACGACGGCCCACCAAGCGGTGGACGTGGCAACAATGGCCCGTCTTTCTCACCTCTCCCCTTCAATCCTGGCGGTGCTTACAGCCCGCCTCCGTGGGCCTCGGAATCCTTCAACCCGAGTCTCGATCCCAGAGGGATGCCTTGATATCCTAGCACCATTAAGAGCCAGAACTTTCGAGCCAGAAGCCTTGCGACTAAAAGGTTCGTTTGCAACGATTGCAACCCGAACCATTTCTTCGGAAGCAAAGGCCACCTAGACAAGCACCTAGCCTGCGCCATGATGGGGAGGCCATTCGCGACCGCCTTAGCGGCGCGCCACTTCTTCTTGTCTTTCTTGCTGACGACGCGAGGCAACACATCCTAAGCGTTGCGCGCCTCAACAAGGAAATCGGGCGCGGGCAGGCAGTGGCGGCGATGATCGCAGGCGTTGCAGGTGCTCATCTCAATCCCAAAGCTCAAGGGAAAGATCTCTCCAATTTTACCAAGGCAATGGAGCCAGGCCATGCCGTGAGGTTCCATCTACGCTACCACAGATTGTCAGGGGCAGATTCTTGTCTGCACCTACAAGTACAGCCTTCGCACGCACACCAATCATCCACAGCGCGTACTCGACGGAGACGGCCTCAATTCATTCCTCTGGGATTGCTGCCGTGGACATGACCCCAAACGTCACCCATTACGGCTTCAGCCCTTTCTCAATGGCCCTCACCGTCATCGATGCGTTCCGTGGTTTGCAAGCGAACCATGCCATCATATTCAACAAAGAGGTGTGCGATGACTGCTCGTTGAACGTTTTTGTAAGTTACCTACGAAGCAGGCTCGAGGGTGATAACAGTCAGATCACCAAGACCACCAGCGTAACCTTCATAACAAAGGCCTACGATGCGTATCGCACTCATTGTCGTGGCCGCAAATCCCAAATCCTACGACAATTACCAGACGACTCGGCGTTGTGGGAAACAATCTCTGATCTGGAACTTCATTTCGACCCAGGCTGGGTTACCATTCTACAAGCCACACAATCACCAGCACTCAGCACACTGAAGTTATTGGTCGATTAGGAACCGACGGATAAGGATGTGTGTGTGTGGGCTATTTATCTCTTAATCCTAGAGAAGCCCAACGAGGTGCCGCTCTTGTATGTTGATAGTGGTACCGACATGAAGCAAGGTATGATCCACATGAGACCACAGGAGCCTACGCCATCTACAGTATGTCCTGGAGAATGGTATTTCCTCTGCGCTCAACCTCAGCGGCGACGGCCCTGCCATAATCAATGTCCTTGTCCAGGAGAAGGGCAATCCCAGCCCGGCAAGACGAATCTGGACGGAATGGCCTAGGCTAGACGTCCTTTTCACTACTCAAAGGAGGACCAAAAGCATGGCAATTCTGGTGTCTCACCTACTGAAAAGAATCCCGAGGAGGACCCAGTCTACCACCCCCGTCAGCCTACCCCAGCGCCAACGCAGAGCGAAGAGGATGCACCAGAAGATTGGACTTACCTGCGACTTGGTGAGGGAGCAAGTGTCGTAAATTAGCCCCATCAATCTTCCAGTCCGCCCAGTCGTACCGATCCTTAAAGAGCTTGTAGTCAAATGGCGGGGGGGACTCCTCCACCACAGGCTCACCAACACTCCGCCCCAGGGCGCGGCCACCCCCGACGATGAGATCAGAATCTGTGAACTTCTTCGCTAATGGATGCTTCCGTTCCACTAAGCCCTTAATAGCCATCCCAGCCGCAACATCACTCCTGACCCTCTCCCGGGAGTCCCGGGTGACCTCCTAGGATTTACCGGGTGTCTGCGTGTGTTGTGTGAGTCGGTCGACCATCTCGCTCGCGGCCGTCAGATACTCCGTAGAAGTACCTCTACTGCGATAGAACAATGGGAATCGCTCGATGTCCCGAAATGGGACCGTTATCTGCGCGCGCTCCCACTGGGTCTCAAGATCTTCGAGATGTTTAAAGAGCGTGCGCATGTCGAGGCGCGGCGCGAGGTCTTCGCCAAACTGTGCGCCAGTTTTGGCAAGGTCCTTGGTACCCCTGCGGTCCAGCTTTGTGCCGGAAGCGATTTTGTGGTACATATTGCCCTGTTTCCAGACGGCGCCTCCGCCATCCGGAGACGGCCACGCCCGAGGGCGCCGTCATCATGAACAATCTGGCGGTGATTGCCGACCAGTTGGGGACCATGATGACAATGATGACAGCAACTTCACCCGGTGGTCGAAAGCGTAAGCGCACATCAAGTGTCGGATCTGCTGCGAGCTCGATCACCTCCGCCGACTCCCCATGCTATCGACACCCGGTCTCCGTCTGCGCGTGGCTCATTAGTGATGCGAATCGACTCCCCTTCGGTCACTTCGCGTGGCTCGCCGATGCGAGTCGACTCCCCCTTCCACTATCAGTTCTGTACAAAGAGTTTTTGCGGTCTCTGGTACAGACACCGCAGGAACGTGAGGCAAGGATTCAAAAGGAGAAGGACAAGAAGAAGAGTAAAACACCGCAGGAACGTGAGGCAAGGCGGCAACAGAAGAGGAAATCGGCACAGAAAAAGGAGAAGAACGAGACATATCGCAAAGTTCAGGCGGGCAGTAAAAACGCTTCTCCTCTAGGACCCTTGCTTTTTGGATTCTCTCACTTGCTGACCTCTTTTCTCTGCGCTCGGCTCTGGCCAGAGCAGCGTCGCCTTCCTCTTCTTCGCTTTCTTCGCCGTCGTTCTTGAGTGCCTTGGCCGCCTTGCCCGCAGCTGCGTGCCTGTCCGTATCGTAGTGTCGTGTCAAGGCTGCCTGCCCTGTCTTGGTGCCTGGTAGTCACGAGAGGCAGTCCATATGCAGCCTGAGAGGGAGTGTCAGCAGCTCGCGGAGGCAGGTGTCGGCCGGGACGGAGAGACGAGAGGGTATGAATTGGTTTATATATCGCCAGACGGCGGAGGCGGCATGATTGAAGTACTGGCCATTCTCGAGCTTGTCCTCGTTGGATCCGTTCCGATCAGGAGTTTGGACGTCGACGTTGTTGTTGGGGGCGCGGGCGCCCACGAACTATCCCACTATAGTCCCAGAAAGTTCAGACGAAAAGAACTAGATTCTCTTGTTGCCATAGCAGCCATAGCAAACATCTCCTGCCAAGAAGACTTTCTCGAAATCCTCGAAACAGACCCCTGCTTATCTTTCCTATTCGACCTATAGAAGAGTGAGAAGAGTGACTCGACGATAGAAGATATCCATCAAGGTGTGCCGTCGCCAGGTCAACTGATTCTGTCTGCGACTGACTGCCTATCAAAAGATCAGATGGTTTCTGCAATCTATTGTTCGTGACCGTTCTATTGTGTGCCTGTTGTGTGTGTGTGTGTGCCCCACTCTGCTTTGCTGCCTCGAGGTGAAAGTAAACTCCCTTTTTCCTTTTCTTCCATCTTTCTCTCCTCTTCTTCCAAACCGACACCAGAACATATCAAGTGTCTTCGAGAACGACGTTACCAAGATCTCACCATACTCGTAAGGAACTTGTTGCTTAAGTTGTTGTGATCTTCCGCTGACATTTTTTTCTTTCCAGTACCAAGCAAAGCAAGACGAGCCTGCCCTTTTCTTTGTTTTCTCGCCTCGAAATTCCTGTAAGAACCTGTCTCGTGGCCACTCATCATCACCTCTTCCTCACACGTTCTTCGTTGTGATCGGACAAAATCAGCATCTCCATCATCACGTTTTCCTCACAAGTTCTTCGTTGTGATCGGGCAAACTCTGACATCTTATCTCACAATAGTACCGCGCAAAGCAAGAAGAGCCTGCCTGCCCTTTTTTTTTCTCTTCTCACCCCAAGATTCTCGTAAGTAAACCTGTCTCCTCGCTGGCACCTCATGATCGGATCAGATCAGATCTTAAACTTCATTTCTCGCCTTGTCTGTCCCATTCCTATGGTGACGGTCCAAGAGGTTCATTTCTTCCTCGTCAATGTCTCGCCTTAGTTTGGCGCCCATTCACTATTCTCTCACAAGCTCTTTTGATGGGACACTCACTGACACTCCGTTTTTTGAGATCACAGTACCGCAGAAATGGCTCTCAGGAAGAACCAGAGCACCAAGGCCGTCGTGTCCTCCAACGACAACGGCACTGGCACCCCCAACGCCAGAGCCTGCGTCCGCGCCCGCGCCCGCGGTGACGACGCGCCGTCCTCTGTTTCCTCCTCGTCCCTCGCCTCCGAGGTCCCCTTGCCCTCCGCTTCCGCCCCCGCTTCTTCCTCCTCCTCTTCGGCGTCGGCGTCTTCCTCCGCCTCCTCTCCGGCCCCCGCGCCCATCCCCTCCTCCTCCTCCGCCGCCAGCACGGGCAACCGTGCTGGTGGTAGTGGTGCCAGGTGGATGAGTGCCCCGGAGCAGGCGCGGTTGAAGTACGTCCACGTGCGTGCCGCGGCCTCGTACATCGGTGTGCTCAGGTCGCCGTTCTTCCCCCAGGACGGAGCGGCGTACTTGGCTCACCTGGCGAGCGTCAAGGCGCGCGAGCTGGAGAAGATGCGGGCCAAGCTGGAGGCCAAGTTGTCGAAAGATGCCAAGGCAAAGTCGAAGTCGAAGTCGAAGTCATCCGGGGGTTCGTCGTCTCGCTGGGCTCTGTTGCCTGTTGTTGGGGTCTCTGGAGGTCTTGCATCGTGCTGGGTCCCGCTTTACCATGGCGGTGGTGCCTCCGGGCTACTGCTGCCGTCGGTAGAGCCTGGACACCATGACAATGACAATGACAATGTCGAAGGGGGTGCGAAGATGGGGGATGGTAAGGCCAAGGGGAAGGCTGCGTCTGCTGCTTCTTCTTCGGAGGAGGCGGCGGCGGCTGGAACCGAGCCGTCATCTTCTTCTTCCGCCTCTGGAGACGGCCGTTCCGGGGGTAACGAGGGGGCACCCAGAGGCAACCTCAGCAATAGGGTCAACACCAGCGTTGACACTCTTCCTTCTTCTTCCTCTTCTTCTTTCGCCGCGGCTGCCGGTACCTTCGACACCATCACCACCTCCGACACCCCCGACACCACTTCTGCCGCCAACCGTGGGTTCTCCACTCGTGGAGGATTCACGCCTCCTTCATCTCCCTGCCCTCCCGCGCCTCGTCTAGCTCCCCTGCTGAAGGGCAAGACGAACTTGACGGAGGACTTCCTCTCGGTCGTCCTTGCCAAGCCGAATCCGTTCAACGGGTTCTGGACCGTCAAGTCTCCGGATTCGAACGACGCCACCTCGCCTGGGCCCGAGGCCGTCCCGTTTCCAAGCGCTGCCGAGTACACGTACGAAGCCAACCGCTGCGTCAGCAGCATCCGCGGCAGCCAGGTTTCCCCGGGGCAACCCAGCCTGAGCGTGCGCGATGCTGCTGCTGGTTCCGGTCACGTTCGTGTCGACAAGAGGAACAAGAAGATGAAGAAGAAGCAGCAGAAGTGGAGGTCGAAAGAAGGTAGCAAGCTGCGTGCGCCCGAGTCCGTTGTGCCGCCTGTGCCTGTGGCCTGGGGTCCGCCCAGCCGTGCCTGGCCTTTGCCTCGCTGGCAAGGGCACATCAGGAACGGTGATGCTGGACACCAGAACCACAACCAGCACATGTACATGGACGAAGGCTACGTGCGCTACCTTTGGTCGGAGAAGCTGGAGCCGCACCAGCAGTTCGCGCGCCTGAGGAAGGCCGAACTTGCTTTGTATGCCGGCCAGAAGCGAGAGCTGGTCGAGTCCGGGATCGAGGGACTGATCACCCCTCCTACCGGCAGGACTCACCATGAGCTCGAGCTGATGGTCGGTGCAGCCCAGTTTGATTTCAGCAGCAGCAGACAGGTGGTTTCGGCCCCTGATCTTGTTTATCACAGCGGTCCCACTTCGGTGGTTGAACCAGCTCATCACAGCGGTCTCGCCTCTTCGGTGGCAGAACCAGCTCATCATCACACAGGTCTCTCCGCGACGGCGGTTGAACCTCGCACTTCCACGACGGTGGTTGATGCCATTATCGCTCCCGCTACGGCGGTTGAAGCCCGCGCTCCCGCTTCGGCGGTTGAAGCTGCACCCATTACCCCCTCCTCTTCCTCTTTCTCCGCAACAGCCATACCGTTTGTGCCGCGGTCCCTGGCTCCCGACGCTCCCGAGTTCGTGCCCTCCGGTGGACGTAGTGAAAGGGATTCGCTCTCTGCTACCGCCGAGGAGTTCGTTCCGCCTTCAGTTGTCGCCCCTGCCGCTGTCGTCCCCCAGCAGCAGTCATCAGCAGCCGAGCAGTCGTCGTTGTTGTCTTCTTCGGACCCGTCGTCTTTGGTGCAGCAGCAGCAGCAACATCTCAGCGGAGAAGAGTCGTTGTCGTCTTTGGACCCCGGCCGCGTCAACTCTTGGACGGATTACCGTCGTGACCGCCCTCGTGCACCCCGGCACTTGAGGCCATCCCATCTTGGTCACCAGCGGAATCGTCACCAGCCAGAGCTCGCACCTCGCCGCCCGTCTGCCCCCGCCAGCCCTCCCAGCGTCTCGTTTGGCTCTTGGTCGTTTCCTTCGCGCGCCTCCCTACCCCCTTGCGACCCCCAAGCTGCCGCTGTCACCGAGGAGAAGAAGACGCTGGCTCCTGCCCCTTTCGACCCCAGCCGCCCAGATTTCGAAGAGGAGTTCCCGCCCCTTGGCCAGCAGCAGAAGGCCTCAAAGCCAAAGCCCGAGCAGCCCAAACCATCGACTGCTGACTCGGCACCAGCACCTTTTGACCCTCGCCGCCCAGACTTTGAGGAGAACTTCCCGCCCCTTGGTCAGGCCCCAGCCAAGCTGTCCAAGCCATCCAAGCAGCAGCAACCCAAGGCGTCCAGTTCTGGCTCTCCCTCCTAGTTGGAGGAGACCAGCAACTTGGACGCTGGCAACCCCCCTGTTTCTGCTCAAGATGACCATGACGACGGCCAGGATGAGATCTACGCAGCCAGCCCCGTTCTTCAGTCGGCTGTGGTTGTCGCCAGCACTACCACTGGCAACAACACCACGAGCGAGACGATCGAAGGCACCATCAGCAGCGATGGCGATGGCAATGGCAATGGCACGACCTCCCTCGGCCCTGGCGAAACTGGTGGCGACAACCAGACCCAACCCCTCCCCACCCAGCCCCAGCTTCCCCCCTACGCCGCCGCCAACTGCAACGAGACGATCCCGTCGATTTACTCGGCGGAGGAGCAGCGCCTGCTCCTACAGGCTTACTACCCCAGCCATGGTCCTGCTCCTGTGCTTGGTTCTGCTTTTGTCCCTGGCCCTGGCCCTGATCTTGGCCAGCCTGCTCGCCGCCACTTTCCTGGCACCCCTTACCCAACTGCCTCTGGCCTGGCTTCTCTCCCTGTGGTCCCTGTGGTCCCTGCGGATATGGGCACCGGCGCCCCTTTTTACCCGGCGGGCACACTTCACCCTCAACCTCACCCCGGTTTCGCCCCCGGCTACCATCAACCGCCGCCGCCTCACCAGCCCTACCAGCCTTATCCGCCTCACCAACCGCCGCCCTTCCCACCTCTCCAACCTCTCCACCCCGGCCACCAACAGCCCGGCCACTCCCAGCCTCTTCCCCCTGGTGAGCGTCGCGTCCACTTCGCCGACTACAACACGGTGATCCACCTCCCTCCTTCGCCATGGTGGAATGCGAACGGCATGTTGGAGTTGGTGCCTCAGCAGCGTCCGGATGGGGCGGCTGATGGTGATGGTGTTGGTGTTGACGTTGGTGCTGCTGCCCGTGGTGCTGGTACTCCCCATCCTGGCTTTGGTCCTGGTTTTGGCTCTCCTGGCGTTGGGTCTTTCGCTGGCGATGCTGGCTCTTTCGGTTTCGGTTTTGGCGCTGGTTCTGGCTCTGCTTCTGGTTCTGGGTTCGAGTCCCTCACTACTTCTGGGTTCGATTCCCACGACACTCCTGCTTTCCACCACGACGCGGGCCCAAGCTTTTTCCCTCCCCGCCCAGCCTCGCCAGTTTTGGAGCTCCCCCTTCCAGCTCCTTACAGCTACTTCTCCGGATTCTCCCTGCGCCTCTTCGAGCGGACCTGGCACGAGTCCTCCCCCCAGTTCGCCTCTGCCTTTGTTGCGCCTGCTTTTCTTGCCGGCCCTGCTGCTCAAGTCAACCCCCAGCAGCAGCAAGCCCCTCCCGCCTTCAACTCCGGCTACCACCTCGGCCCTCACCACGCCCCTTTCCCCTCCCCGCCGCTGTTCTGGGAGACCCTGGAGATGGTGGATATCCTGGATCTGGTGGAGGACTTGAGGATGGCGGGGGTGGTGGAGAGGGAGGCGGAGGCGTGGCAGTTAAGGGCGCCGGTTGGAGAGAGAACGTGGGATTTAAGTTTTGGTGAGGGAAGTGGTGATGTGGAAGGGGAAGGGGAAGTGGAGGAGATTGGGCTGGAGGAGGTGCCGGTTGTGATTAGGGAGTTGGTGGAGGAGATTGATGAGTTTGATGATTAGTTTGGTGGGAGGAGGGATGTGTGGAAGGAGGAATGGGTGGGAGGAATTTGGGTGATGAAGGCAGTGATATTTGGAAGGAATTTGGAACTGGAAGGAAATTTAGGGGTATCCGTGCCCTTTACTTGCTTTTGTTTGAGTACAGATGATATTTCCTGGTTTGATGGTTTGCTGGTTTGCTGGTTTGCTGGATTCGAGAAGGTTTGCTGGGTGGGGAAAGAAAGTTTGGGTGATACTAAAAGTTCAGATCAGATCAAGGGGCAAGCACCTTGTCTGGTTTTCGAAATGACGATTGTTGTGCCGCCCAGTATTGAATTCTTTTTGTGAACTTGAATCATCTTAAAGTGTGTCCTGCCGCTTAATCATCTTGAAATGAAGAGTCTTGCGGCGTTTGTCGTTTAGTTGACACGTCGAATTCGCAATCCCTCTCACTTCCGCACGTGCTAAAGGCAGAAACTCTGGGCCGAAAAGATGAATTGTGGGGCCCGGCTTCGAATTGGGAGTGTTTTGCTGCAACCGGCTGGATAAATCTTGGACTTGACGAAGCGAACTTGACGAAGCGAACCTGGCGGCGTGGCATCTGCTTGGTGAACTGGCGGTGGTGACTGGTGGCCATCTCGGCAGCATGGTGATGGACGAACTGCACAAACCCGCATCCACCTCGAACTCGAAGTTGTCGAAGGACTCGAAAAAGTCGGTTTCAAGGTCAACAATAACATTGCGGACGTATTGCGAGATGATGGTTGGGCCGCTTGGGTGGGTGTGATGGGCGTTGAGCCAGAAGAATCCACGGCGCGAGCGGTAGTGGGCTTGCAGGGAGGGATCTTGAACATCATTTTTTTCCTAACTTGACGGCGTGGCGTCTGCTTCGTGAACTGGTGGTGGTAAGAAGGGCTGTCCGTCGTGGCCTCTCTTTGTGTGGTATGAGTCGTTATCTGAATCGCCGGCATACTCCAATCGGCTGGTGGAGCTCCTTCAGCTCGTCGATGGTGTAGCGGCGAGCAGACATGTTGAGGTTCGTGGATTCTTTTCTGGTTCCGAAAAAAGGCTGGGGCGCGGTGTCGGTTAAACGACGAGTGGGCAAACTTGCCTTACAACCGAATGTTGACGTTGGTTTGAGTAGTTCAAGATGACGGATCGATCCAAGCTTCACCGATGGGCTGCTCTGAAGGTTGGCCGCGTGGGCGGGGACAGGAGCCATCATGGCGTTGGCGGCGTGGGGAGCATGAGCACCGTACTACTCAGACTCAGAAGCTTTGGAAGGGTCGGTGAAAAGCTCCGAAAGATTTTCGAGCGCCTGGAAACCGCATGGCATCATGACCGTTTTTCTGTACCCGGTTGGTTAGTGACATTGTTCATGGTCTCCCCTCTTGCTTGCTCTTGTTGTGCCGGGACACGTGAGGCAGTGTTCCTCACTGGAGTATCTTTAACAACTGGTGATGGTGGTCGTAGGTTTTCTGGTTGGAATAACGGCAGGAGAAATGATGTTCCAACTTCAGGATCCGTCCCGGCAAGGGATGCGGTTTTGTCCAGTTCGTCCATCGCCATCGCCATGCTGCCGAGATGGCCATCAACCAGATGCAGGGATACCCAATCGGCAATTCGCGCGTCCGCCTCTCCTGGGGCCGCTCCCAGAACAATTCCGACGTCGGCACCCTGCCCAAGAGAGTCGGTCTAGCATGATGTTCATGGCGTAATTTTGGAGGTTAAAGCCACGCGGTGTTCCAGTCGATTGCTGGCCGTTGGTGACCGGACGGGAGTGGAACCACGGCGTGGTGGCTATTGGACAAGTGCTCAACCGGGTGGGCTGAAATTGAGCAGGTCGTGGGCTCTCTGGGCGGGATAACGGCAGGGAGAAGGGCTGTTTTGGTCAAGAGGTGGGTGGTTGAGGTTTAAGTTGTGGTTGATGTTCAGGTTCAGGTTCGGCGAAGATCCAGAAGTGGAAAAGGTTTGGTGGTGAAGAAGCGCAGAAGAGCGAACTCCTGCCAGATATCTTGCCGTCTTCGTTTGTTGCATTGGAGTAACACAAAGTGCCTGGGGTCATTTGCTGCGATATCGGCTTCCTCCAATCTCACGATACCTTCGAGTTCCAACAGCAGTTTTATTGGAAAAGCGGAACCTGTAGTGCCAACAGCAACAACACCAAGGTTCTGAATAGGAAGCGGAGTAAAATACTCACCGAGGGCTTCACCGAAGTGCCGCAAATGTTCTCACCTAGCCAACCAGGTTCTCGATGATTACCACCTCTAGGTTTTCATAGAAAGGACGAAACTTTTACGAAATCGGCACTTGTATCATGGGATCGCTCATGGGATGGCGACAGGGGATGAAAGGTAAGTAACTGGCAGAGACACATACTTCTATCTCGCTCATGTCACGACACTCTTCGGACACTCGGCGCAAAACTTGTTCGAGTTTGAGCTGTCAATATCGCGAGTGACCGCCTAAACCCCCGGAGAAATGGAAGCATAGCGAAGAACTTAAGCAATGAAATAAGATTCTGGGCTAACAAAGAAATGTTATTTTGACGTGATTGAATATGTGTGAATTGGTGAAATGTCAGTAGACTTGTAGAAGCAGTGATTTTCATGCTTTTGGACTTTGGTCCCCTTTTTGTGATCCTTGGTAGCTGACTTTCAGTTGTGTGAAAAAAATGGCCAAAACTTTGACCCTGTCATTTTGATATGTTTGCAGCGGCACAACAACACAGAAAAAAAGCAAGAAAAAAGAGGGGAAAAAGGAGCCCTCCTTCAGGATTATGTGCCCAAAGCTCTGTGCAATTCGCCAGTCGGATGCATAACAAGATATCGAAGAGTGTCTGGTCTGGGTATTAAGCCATGTTCCGAATGTTTACATGCAACTCGGAATCCCAGTTCTCAGCACTGGCAGAAAAGGGGCGCCAAGACTTCAACCACCCACCACCCGCCAACGTTCTGAGAAGCGAACAAGGGAACAAGGGAAACGGAACAGGGGTGTTTCTGAGCCTGAGAGAAGAGAGATTCTTTCAATTCTAGAAGGCGGCTGACCGCACAGGGCTGCCATGGCGGATGGCAGATGGCAACCAGATCTCGCATCTCGGTTCTTGGCTATAGAAAGGAGGAGGGCAAGGCGAGGGCATAGGCGGATCCCGAACCTTGTTCGTTGCGGAGTTTTGGTGAAATGGGCAATACCGTCTTGACCGTTTTAAGACTCTTGATGGTGAACGAAACGGACGGCGGGTTTGGGGACTTGACATGATTCATGAATCCATGAGGCATTGGGATCGTGGATTTTCCAATGCCCTGGGTTGGGGCAATGGGGTTTTGTCGTCGATCAAGCAGACTTGCCTGGTAATATCAGACGAACTATGTGTGCCGTGTGTCTGGAGAAGGTGGTGATGGTGTTGAAACATTGGAAAGGGGGGACCGAAGAAAGGAACGATGCATTGACCAAGACATTCCAGTGCAAGTGCTGATTGGTGCATTTCTATTCCATCCGTTTCAGAAAAACCGCTGCACGTGCCATTGCAACCCCCCATGTTCCCCCATTCTAGACTTTGTCCCGCTGTCGATGCGCCATCTTGCACTTCACAGACGCCAACCAGATGTGCATCGAATCATCGCGGTCGAATGTGATATGTTTCACCGTTTTGTTGTGAACGTGTTTGCAGCCTGACGTTCGATCGGGTGGCTTGTTTTGGCTTGGGAGATAAACTTTTGTTCTGAGAGCTTTGGAGGAGGGCATCTCTTTGACCGTGCAAAAAGCCATTTTTGAAAAGTTCCCCACTTTTTAGCTGCGGAATATTGTAGTATATCTAAGCCTCCCATATATTAATAATATAACCCCCGCTACAAAATATTTAAACCTTAGCTTTTGCTAGCCAAAACCGCACTTTTGCCATATCGTCGACGATCCTTATTATTAAAGTATCATTAAATAACTTATAAAATACAATAGAATCCGAGCTCGAACTTGAACGCCCGCCAAATTATTACGCAATTATTAAACCCCCTTACGAGTTACCCGGGTAATTAGAATACTTTAATACTTCTAAACTTCTTAATCCTATTCGCGCTCCTAAAAAGACTAAGAGAATAAAGAAGGACGAAACGAAATATAATAAATAAAACTATCCCTATTTTATAGAGCGCCCGCTTATTTATTTATTCTATAGGTCCCGATAACGACGTACCTTATAAACTTAACGACTTACAATAGGGCAGACCTTTTACAAATAATTATAATACTAACCCCGCTACTGAACTTCAATTACTACCGTTTAAGGTTATCGTTAGCAATAATTTTATAGCTATACCTTATATGGATAGTTACCCTATACTCTTCGACGCCTTCTTAGAATTTTTCCCCCTCCGTTATATTGAAAAATAGGCGAAATAGACTAACGTAAAGCGTATCTCCCAACTAAATAACAATTAAAATAAAAATCCCTACGATAAATATTAAATCCCGTATTCCGCCGCTGAAATTTACATAATAATCGTAATTATTTTATATATTAATCTTTATATTAAGCCTAATTTAAAATCGTATTAGTAGAACCGCCGTAATCGCCCCGCGTATCCTATCGTAGAATAGATATTATTCTACCGGTTCGAAATATTAACGAAGAGGTTTACTATATAGCTACCTAAATTTACATTAAAGAATACTCTTTAGGAAAGAATCGATAAATTTAATAAATACTTTATTAAAATTTATAAGGAGTTTCACTCTCCCCTTTAGAACGTAGTAGTTAACAAAAAAGTAGTTCGTTATATAATGTCAGGATCGTAGAGGAGAGGTAGGCTAAGGTGTCTACGGGTAGTGTAATACGTAAGGAACGTTAAGGTAGGGGTAGAATTAAAGATATATTAATAATTAAACCCGATAATTCTAAAGGCGATTTTGCCCGATATTTATAGTTGTATAGGCTTAGTTCTATAGTAGCTAAGTCCGGAGCGTCTCCGAACCGGCCCGACGCTATATTACGGCGCTACGTTACGGAGCCGTCGACGTCCTTCGGCGCTAGTACGGCCCCGACGTCTTAATAAATCCCTAACGACCTAATATAATTCCCCCCCTTCTAAATTTCTATCCTAAAAACCTATAATATTCCTATAACGACGGTTCCCTATTAGTACCCCTCCGCTATTCTTCCTTTATAATTTACTTACCCAACCGAATTTACTATTATTAGGCTACTATTCTCCCCGTTTCTTAATATCTTTTAGCCGGGTATATTTTAATATCCCGGCCTTCTTACCTTCTTACTTTCCGTTTCCCGGATATCGGCCCCCTTTTATTAATCTCTACCCTTTGTCATGGCATGGCTGGACAGGCTCCCAGAGCACTGGCCACTGGGCAATAGGACGCCGGTGCCAGGCAGCTGGCGCTATAGCACATCGGATGGAATAAGGCTCATATTCTTATCGATAGATTTTACGGATCGGGAAGGCGGCGACGAGTGGCAGAATCTGGCTTATATGTCCAGATCCGTAATGCCTTCGTTCGTACAATTTCCCTTTCCTTCCTTACACTTAATATTACTTTAATTTGTAGCTTCTAATCTTATTATCGTATCACTCGTAGAATTACGCTTTCACATAATATTAAATATCATTCTTTGACCGGGGACGGCATCAGAATATCCCACCTTCATCAGATCGCACCGAACATCTAATTCTATTTAACTACGGTCAATCGTTTGACTATAGTTATTCGTTGTAATTACTTATCGAAAAGGATTACCAAGTCTCTTTAGGAAAGTCGTATCTATTAAGGGATCGATTGAGCGAATAACACCAAACCCCCCCATCTCCCGCCTTTTAAATTAAGTCAATTATATAATATCTAACGCCGGAGATAACTAAAACTTCAATTTATAATCGAATTTAAATTTAAGCTCCAATTTCCTTTCGAACCCCAATTCTCAATACGAAAGAGAAATAGATCTTTTCGACTACACTTTTAAGAACGAAGGATTTAATCCAATAGTTAAACTATCCAATCCCTTTACCTAGTTCGGAAATCGCATACCCTCTAGCCTAGATCTCTTAAATATAGAACCCGATCGATCACGCCTAAATACAACGTTAACACCTAGCGCGTTCTACAACCCATAGGGGCCGCCGAAAACACTTACAAAATCGAACTACCAACCGCCCAAGGTAAAAGAAGACAATTCGTTTAAATATATTAAATACCCTACTCCTAAGCTACTACGTTTTATAGACCCCTAGAATATCCTTCGTAAAGCTAGAAAGAAATTGAAGGGAAAAGGCAAGGCAATACTAACTTCGATCCTAAAGCCCGGCCCCGCTACGGTTCGCAAACCAGCCCCTCTACCCTTACGGTTCTTACGACCCGCAAAAGCCTCTCACGGGCTTAATAAGGATAGGAACGTCCAATTTACCAATCTGGATCCCGACCGATCTTATTAAATACCTAATACGAAGGTTCATTAGTAAATTCGGAAATATAAAGAGGGGATCCCTATAAAGGATAAAGCGGAGGCTACCTTTATCGATACCTCAACGTTAGTAAATAACGGGAAGGCTACAATTACCGACCTAAAGAGCTATTATCTCCGGCGTTTATACTTATATATTAAGTTCCCGCGCTATATTCTCAATTGTAAGGAACTAACTAAAGAGATATAGATTTGCACTAACGCTATCGACGAGGTATAGAAAGATAAAACGTAGAATAATATTCTATTTTTTAAACTAATTGTTCGTTCGGTTGAAATTAACCCCAATTTCGGGAAACGAAGCTTCAATATTATACATCGCTTTCTCGACGAAAGCCAATTCTATAAGGCTTACTAATTAAACCCCACTATTATTTAGGAGGAATTTCGTATAAGGATATTATTTAACGAAATAGCTAACGACCTATTATACGATATCCCTACCCTATTCGATCGCGTAGGCTAGGATGTAGTATATTTAGATTCTTAAGTACTCTACTTCTCCAATTAAATATTCTAATTTAATTAAAAAATTGAACGCCTCTTCGGAAATCTCTTCCGTATAGGAATAGAGCTATAAGAAGCTAAAAAATAAGCGAAGTAACCCTAGGGGATACTTTTATAGTTCGAAACGCAATTTAAAGCCCTAGAGGAGCAAAACCGATTATTTACCCGGACTATCGCGTCCTTCACCACATTACCCCCACCTATAATCGACTAAGGCGGTTAAACGGCCTCCAGAAGCACGGGCAAACGCGGAATCACCTTTACTAACACAACCAAACGCGACGAAAGTACGGATCCTAGCCCTTCAGGCGGCTTCAAAAGTAGAGAACGGGAACTGGCACCCAAAGTACCGCAATTACGCGTCGGAACTAGTAGCAATCCGCCGGATAACGAAGAGCCGTCGGATAATAATTCGTTAAATAACGGGGAAGATAACTACAACCTACTCGAACGGCCGTTATTAACACTTCGCTCAAGTAAGGGGTATAATCCATTCGGACCTTAGACTCCGTATCCGCGAAGGTAAAAGAAGTCGACCAAAGTCAACGACCCTACGACCTTTAGTAATAACGCTAACGATAAGGTCTTATTTAATATTTAAATATTCTAAATATAAAATAAGTTACGGGCGAACGCCGACTATTTCCTTAACGAATAATCCCGTATAGGGGAAATATTATTAAGGTTAGGAGGATAGGTGGCTAAGGGTATTCTACTTTACCTTAACGGCGACTACCTAAAAGCTATTTCGACGGTTAATAATTTATTAGAATATCTTTAGAATAACTACTACAATTATACCGCTAAGGAAAAGGCTATTAAGGACTTCGAGAGATTGAAAATAAGACCGTTAGAACGCTTCCAAGATTTTAAAACGACCTTTATACGCCTAGTTAGCTAATACCAAGTTCCTAAGTACTTATAAAAGCGGGATATAAGAAAGAAAGTATTAAAGGAGCTCGCCGTACCTACAAAGACCACTTATTTGAAAGAGTATAAAACCTTCGAAAATTATTACCTATTACTATAATCTCTCAATCCTAATATTAAACGGGAAGAATAAAAACCCCGGGATAAGAAACAATATATAATAAACAAAGAAAAACCTAAGGCGGCAAGGGGAGCTACTACGCCCAAATATTAACGACCTACTCTCAAGGAGATAAAGAAATTGAACGCTGAGAATCGCTACTTCTACTACCGGCAAATAGGCCATTAATCTCCCGCCTACCCGGAGAAGGCAAAAGTTGCGACCCTAAAAATTAAACTCAATACTATTACAAACCTAATTTAGGGTCCCTAAACCTCTGAAAAAGCGGAGGATCCGACGGAGACATCGGAGGGTCCCGGGTCGGAAAACGGAAATTCCGGGAACGGCTCGGAAACGAATTCAGACTTAGACTCGGACTCGGAAAATTAAACACCCAAAATAAAAACTCCACTCTAAGAGAAATATCTATTCAAATTAACGACGTAAATAAATATTCTAAAGATAATTAATATAACTAAACTCATCCAAATTTCAATTTGAAAAATTATCTAAATAGAGGGAATTCATTCTTAATCAACTATACTATAACAAATAATAAATTATCTATTTCTATACGACGCGCTCTAGTAGACACTAGAGCCGATATATATATTATCGTAAACCGATTATTCGCTAGCAAGCTCAAAAAGCTCCTTAAGCTCGATATATATAAAGATTTCGAGCCCGGACTCGTAACCCCTTATAAAAAGGCCAAACTAAATGAGATTTAATAAACTTTAAAAGGTTACTTACGTATCGATAATATGATTTACCCTAATTAATAATTAATTGTACTCCCTAATCTAAAGAGGGATATAATTATTAGCAAAATATAACTAGCGAAACACAACGTATTACCTAATTACCGAAGAGGGTTACTATTATTCCTACTTAAAGTCGTACTACTACCGGTATAGGATATTAAAGTAGGTAAAACGGGGCAATTAATCGAAAATCCCAACTTTTAAGAGGACGTTAAATACAAAGAGGAAATAATAGCCAAGGAGGATATACGCCGGGAAGCAGGACGAAGGGCCGAGGCTCAAAAGAAATTATAATAGACTCTAGCAAGGATTTAAGAATTAGAACTTTTTAAAGAAGAGCAGAAGAAAAAATAAGTAGAGTCACCCACAACAAATGATACGAATAAAGATAATAAATAGCGCCCGACAAATTTAAGCCAAAGGACGCCCCACAGGTCGCTATCCTCAAATACTACCAAGAGGGCCGTAAACCGTATAGAACGGGAACTACACAATAAACCTAAAGAGGAGGAGGAAATAAACTGCAAGGCTATCGACGCTAAACTAACAAAAGCTTCTACAATCGCAAAATTATACCCATTCTAAAACGAAAAGGGACCTTATCGCCTACGCTGTAAATAAAGTTAGGTAAAGAACCGACCTATAGATCTAACGGTAGTAAATAGAACGATCTTTAACCACTACGTAAAAATGCGAAAAATAAAGGCCGAAGTAACAAATTTATATAAAATTAATAATATAATCGAATCCCTTCGTATAGGGGCCTTATTTTAAAACGACGAAGAATTACAACAGTTAGTACTAGAAAAGGTTCCAACCGACTACTACAATACAAAGGAATTAAATATATTCAATAAGGCGGACTCGGATATATTACCAGATTACAAACCAGGAATAAATTATAAAATCGTACTATAAGAAGGGCACTGTCTAGAAGAATTAGGTATTAACCTACTATATCGGATAACCCTTAAAGAATTAGAGGAATATTGAAAGTATATTATAAAAAGCCTTTAAAAGGGATTTATTAAAGCTAATTTAATTCCTTAAATTATACCGGTACTATTTATACCGAAGGCAAATAGAGGAGGCCTTCGTTTCTATATAGACTATTGCAAATTAAATGCCATTTTACAAAAAGACCGCTACTTATTACCTCTTATTAACAAAACATTAGCCCGGATTACTAAAGCTAAAATATTTACCAAAATCGATATCCGTTAAGCGTTTCATCGTATACGGATAACCATTAGCTAAAAAGATTTAACAATATTCCGCACGAGTTTTAAGGCTTACTAATATAAGGTTTTACCCTTCGGACTATACGGAGGTCCTTTATCCTTCCAAAAATTCATCAACAACGAACTAATAGGATACTAAGACTTTTACAATATTTATATTGATAATATCCTAATCTTCTTAAATATATTAGAAGAGTATAAGGTCTACGTTAAGAAGGTACTATAACGGCTATACACTACGGGTTTGTAAATTAATATTCGAAAATGCGAATTTTATATAATAAAGACGAAATTCCTAAGTTTT
The DNA here is from genome assembly GCA_009806015.1 of Neurospora sp. CHS-2018b. Taxonomy (NCBI): domain Eukaryota; kingdom Fungi; phylum Ascomycota; class Sordariomycetes; order Sordariales; family Sordariaceae; genus Neurospora; species Neurospora sp. CHS-2018b. The sequence continues at coordinate 1,479,370 of RAOV01000016.1, read as the reverse complement.
ATTGTTAATACTAAAGGTATCGCCATCGACCCAGAAAAGATCTCAACTATAAAGGACTGGCCATGTCCAAGTAACCTAAAGGGAGTATAAGCCTTTTTAGGATTCTATAACTTCTATCGGAAATTTGTAAAGGAATTCGGCCGATTAGCGAGACCGCTAAATACGTTAATAAGGAAAAACAAAGCTTTCAAATAGAGTAACGAATATTAAACTGTATTCGATAATTTGAAAACCGCCTTATTAAATATACTAATCCTTACTTATTACCAATTTAAAAAAAATACCCGCATAAAAATTAATTTATTAAACGGCATATACGCAGGCGTTTTATCCCAAAAGCTAGAAGACGACTACTAGCACCTAATAGCCTTTTATTCAAAAATAATAGCACCCGCTAAATTTAATTACTTAATCTACAATAAAGAACTTCTAACTATCGTTAAAAGTATTAAAATATAAAAGCCAAAACTCAAGGGCATAGCGATAACGTTTAAAGTTATTACAGATGTTATGGGGCTGCCGCCCAGAGGTTCCAGTCTGGAAGCCTTCCAGACATGCCTACTCATCGTGACCCCTGGTCATTGCGTGCGTTCTCTAGTATAAGAGTGCAGCCCACTCTCCCTTCTATATATCTAGATTCTTCTTCTCTTTATCGAACCTTTTTAATATATATTTTGCTTTGTACTTATACCAACCGTATAAAAACTATAATATTAGGTTCGACCTTATACGTTGACCTCTTATAGAAGTACGTTGCCCTTACTATAGTAGACGGTACCCCTTAATAGATGGATCTTAATAATTAGAACTAGTAGAATAACTAATAGAACCCTTAGCAAAACCCCTAGTAGAATAATTAGTAGAACCCTTAGTAGAACCCTTAGTAGAATAATTAGTAGAACCCTTAGTAGAATAACCTGTTGAATAATTAGTAGAACCTTTAATAGAACGTCGGAGAGTTCCCTTCCCTATACTTTTTCCTTAACTAATTTAATATTCGCCTCCCTCCCGTTATCTTTAAATACGCTAATATATCCGCTCCCCCCTTTCTTACCCCTTCGACCGACTATTTAGTTAGGCTATTTTAAAACGCTAATTAGGTAGCCGCTCTTCGTATTAAATTCGCTAAATACAATTCTAATTATATTTATTATATTTTATTCGGTAGTTAGATTATAGTGCTTACCGCTATTCTAATTTAACCGGCGGTAGTTAAGAAGTTTAAGAGAAAGGTATTCGATTAGCCCTCTTGGAATGGAGATGTTAGTTCGTTCTATTTTTTTATAAATTAGTTGATCTTTAAGTATAATTTCGATAGCCTAAACGGTTTTATTGGTAATAATAGAGTAGTATGGTATTAAGTCTTATATTCGCTCTCCGAGAAGCTATAATTATATATTTAAGTATTTTAAATTATTAGAGGCCTAAACGGGTCTTTTAACCCTTAGTACTTCTTTATTACGGTGCAAGGGCACAAGGAAGATGAGAATATACGTAATTGCACGAAGAGCTAGAGGAAAGGGCTTAAGGCTGTGCCTAGCGGTTGGCCTTATAAGGGTACTTGTATTTGGGTACCCTATCGCCAACCAGCTGATTAGCCTGTAGTAGCCTTATGAGCGTTATAGAATTAGTACGATTAGCGTAGTAATAACTACGATAAGGCTATATTTATAACCTTATCTATAGGCCGATATTATAAGGCTAATTATATATGTTGATCCATTATAAGGCTAATTTTATAATATTGCCCCGGATTAAAAGAAACTATATAATTAATTAATAATATATAAAATAATTAAAATATTTATTAATTATTTAATTTGTCCTTTAAAGGCTTCTATAGCCGCTATGGCCCTCTATGGCGATTTCCTTAGTTTTCTGTATTTTGCCTCCGATTATTCCTCCTGAGCGGCCTCGGCGGTTTTGTCCCGGGCTCCGTCCTCTAGTTGCTTTTGCCTTTTCTTTTTAGCGGTGGCCTAGTCGGGCGGTATTAGCGCTTTTGGGTGTGCCTCGTAAAATTTCCTAACCTTATTTGGATATATAGTTATATTTGACCGTTTTTGCTATGAAGGATTATAAGGCGGCGCTTAAACGACGTAATATTCTTAGCGGCCGTTCTCTTCGTTCTTCTAGTAATTATTAATATATTCGAATTCCTATTCTACTGAATCCTTCCCGTCGTCGGTCTATTTTATTACCTATCCGTAATTAATATAGACGTCCTATTTTTTCGGGGTATTTCTTCCCTAAGGTTTAATTTTATTAATATGAAAGGTGGGATTGTATTTTATATTGACGGGGAGTTGTAAAATAACATTGTAGTTGTTTGCTTTTAAGATTTCGAATGGTTTTTTAAAGAGTGGAATAAGTTTGGTATATAGGTAACCGGTTTCGAAGTTCTATATATTAAATAGGACCTAATTATTTATTTAATATTTCGGGGTATTTAATTATCGAATATTAATATTATCCTTATACCGGCGTTAAATTTGCTTCATTTATACTATAACGTAGTTTAATATTACTTTAAAGCGGTTTACGATTTTATTAGCTTTAAAATATTCGGCTTCCTAAGCTTTTAATAGTTCGGGGGGATACGGCTTAGCCGGTTTAATACCTATCCGGGGGTAATAATTATAATTGGCGAAGAATGGTAAAACGCTAATAGTTTTTGAAATTAGGTTATTATTTACGAATTCCGCGATAGGTAATTAATCGACCTAATTATTTTAAGCCTAGTTAATATAAGTCTGTAGGTAGCGTTCTATTTCAGCGTTAATCTATTCTATTTATTTGTTCGTAGTAGGATGGAAAGCGGAGGAGGGTTTAAGTACGACTTCTAATTGTAATAATAAAGCCCGCTAGAATTATAATATAAATTAGGAGCCGCAGTTTAATATAATCGAATTAGGTAGCCTATAAATATTATAAATTTGTTTAATAAAACGATTAGCTAACTCCTCCGCTATTAATCCTTCCGTTAGAATAAAGTGGCGTATTTTAATAAGCCTATCGATTATAATAGTAATATATTTAAGCGTCTATCCTTTATATATATAGGGTATTAATAGCGTTATATAATCGATAGAAATATCTTTCTAGGGTACGAATAATATTGGTAGAGGTTTTAATAATTTGTATAGTGAGTGTTGCGATGGTTTTGTCTTAGCGTAAGAGAGATAATTTTTATAGTAAATTTGAACCGCGTTATATATCCTTAGTTAAAAGAACGATTCGAGGAGGAAGGAGTAAATTTTTTCCCTCCCCGGGTATTTAGCCGCGGGGGCGTTATATATTTAGTAGAATAATTAGAAGTAAGTATTAGTATTGCTAAGGTTAAGGAGGATAGTGCTGTAGTAGTAAATCCGGCTTTAAAGAGCCCGGTACTCCGCGAATGAAATTTTCTTTAAATATTTTTTGACTTCTTTTGATTATTTTTTATATAGCGGATCTAATAAGTAGGCGAGGGCGTTTTGAAGTATTATTAATTTTTTATAGTTTTCGGCTACTAGGTTGTTTATCGATATTTTATTTATAATTTTTAAATTATATATATATTCGGGGCCTATAAAGACGTTTCCCTATTCGTTTTTTAGGACGAAAGCCCTATTAACGAAGATATTATTATTTAATAGGATTTTATTCTTTATTAATAGGCGTTTATTGCCCTCGTATTTAAGTATATTTTCCGGTTTGTAATTTAAAGTATTAGGGCGGACTTATAAGGAGCCTAAGCGGTATTAGATAGTAAAATTAAATTATAATAGGAATTATAACTATTATATATATTTAGGGGTTAATTATTTATTAATAATAAACGATTTTAGTCTTTTGTAGTCTATAAGGACTTTAAAAGGCCGTTAAGTACCTTCTAATTCGGGTTGCTACTCCTTTAGCGCTTTAATAATAGCGAATAATTCTTTATTATAGATATTATAATTATATTCCGCCGAAGAATATTTCTAATTAAAATAAACGACCGGTCGTAAAATCCCTTTATTATTATATTATAATAGAGTGCTTCTATAGGCCTAATTTGACGCGTCCGTTTCTACGACCGTTTATTTCGACTAATTGTAAATACGGAATATTAGCCCGCTTATAAAAATTTTCTTAAGGGTTTTAAAAGAGTATTAGTATTAATTTGTCTAATATTATTCTACTATTTTCTTCGTAAATTTATATAGAGGGCCTATAATAATGGAAAAGTATTTTATAAAGTGGTAGTAGAAGTTAACGAAGCTTAAAAATCGCTATAGCGCCCTTTTAGTATCCGGAGCCTCCTATATCGTTACGGTAAATATTTTTTCTAAATCTATTTTAATATTACCTAGAATAATAATTAACCTTAAATACTTCATTTATTTAATATAGAATTCGTATTTATCGATATCGATTTATAACCCGGTTTTAATTATCTGCTTTAAAATTTCCTTAATATAATTAACGTAGTCCTCTTCGTTTTTTAAATAAATAAGGATATTGTTTAGGTAGGCGGTGGCGTAGACGTTAAGGATATTGTATAATACGTTGTTAATATAATTCTAGAAAGTCCCCGGTATACTTTATAATCCAAATAGGTATATTAAGGATTTGAATAGGCTAAAACGAATAATAAAAATTATAAATTATTCGTAGCTTTCTTTTACTTGTATCTTATTAAACGTTATAATAACGTTTAATTTAGTAAAGATCTTTATTTTATAAATAGTATTAAAGGTTTTTTTAATAAGGGGGAGCGGATAATATATTTTTATTATAATATTATTAATACCTTGGTAGTTTATATAGATACGTATTCTGCCGCCCGGCTTTTTAATAAATAAAATAGGCGAAGCGGTAATAGACTACGAGGGACGGATAAATTTCTTCCTAAGGTTTTCGTCGATTTATTTCTTAATTATTATTATTTTAATTAGTAATATAGGGCGTAGGTATACATTGGGTAATTCTATATCCGGGAGGAGCTTAATTTTATAATTGTAAGAATAGGTTAGAGGGATTTCGTTAGCGAAAATTAGTAGGAAAACGGCGATATAATTATAGTATTCTTCCGGTAATAACGTTCTAATTTCTTCGTCGGTCTTTATTAGATAGTTAGCCTTGTCGAGGAATTTCTTCGTATCTTCGTTTATAATTTTAGCGAGATATATTTACTAGATAGTTTCTTTATAGAATAGCGCGTCCTTCGCTAAGTCGCTTAAGAGGATAATTACTTTAGTTACGATAATTACCTTTTTTTCTTCTTCAGAATTATATTTACTAATTATATTATTAATAAAATAGTGAAAATTTATAGGGAGAACGGGTTTATATTATTCGCTTTATCCGTTTATAATATCTTCCGTTATTTCTTTCGTTAAATTTATTTCTCGTAATTCTAATACTATAGTTAAATATTCGAATTATACGTAATTAATAACGTATAGCTATAGCTTATCCCTTTTATATATAAAATTAAAAGTAGTTGTATTGAATTTATAGATATCCTCCGGATTAAGTTCGTCGTTTATATAATTATACTTATATATAGTAGTATAGTATATTCTTATTAAGACTTATTTATTCTTAAGCCGAATATAAGGTTTGTAAAGAATAGGGCTCTTTATTTTAACGAGGAGGGCGGTAGTATTAGAGATATTTTAGATTTTAGTACCTACCCGTCGGGCTACGAACGCTTTGATTGGGGCGCTTACGAATTTAGGTTTGTTCGTAGGAGTAGTAGGAAATTAATTCCTAGTCTCCTCTTTTTAAGGGGTGGTAATCCGCTCTTCGAATCCTCCGTCCTGGGGTAGGGGAGTTTTAATAAATTTATTTTTAATTTTTTTATTCCGAGGGCTATTATTAATAGTACCCTTAATTAATTTAGCGGGAGAAGAAAGAGAGAGCGGAGAAGGGAGTTAGGAAGTTGTTTTCTTATAGTAGTAGGTGGAGGCTATAGAAATATAGTTAGTAAGGGTCCGGGGCGTTGTTGTTTAGTCGTTGGGGAGCCCTGTTGGTAAGTAGCGGTTTTAGTATTCCGGGTAGTTAAATTATATACCGCCTTCTTTATAATTAATTTAAAGTTTATAAAGCTATATTTAAAGAAAATTTAAAATAATAAGATAGTTATTAAAAATATTATAAATTAAGAAGGTAATTACTTCTTCGTAATAGTTTATTCGAAATTTCGTTTTTACTACTTCGGAAATAATATTTTTAATAATATTGTTAGTAAGGATTAGTTTTTTAGAACGAAGGAATTGGAAACGGGGAAAGTTGTGCTTCTTAATGAAAGAACGGTCGATAAAAGTAAATATAGAATATTTACTATTAACGAAGGCGATATAATAATTTTTATACGTACTAATAATTATATATAAGGATAAAAGGATTAAATTTAGAATTGTAGTACTATTTAATAATTAGATTTATACTTCCTCTAAATCCCTAGACCTTAATAGGTTTAATCCCTATTTCTAAAATATTAATAATTAGCTAGGCTTTTATACGTAATTAAGTATAGAGGTTAAACGTTTCCCGGTTCGTTATAATATTCGTTATTTATAGTAGCTTTAGGAGTGGCGGGAATAATATTAGTAGCCCCGGTTTTAGTAGCGCGGACTTCCGTCTCCTAGTTATTACTACCGTTTCTCCGGCCGCTACGGTTATTCTTACTTTTCTTTTTATTTTTATTAGTCTTTTTACCGTCGGCGCGGGGACGATTGTTGTAATTAATAGAGTTTAAGTAATTTCGGGCTAAATAACCTAGTTATCCGTATTGGTAATATAATCCTTCCCGCCGACGTTTTTCTAGAACCTCGAAGCTAAGGATAGCCGTAAGGTTAATAGTATCCAAGTTTATTTTAGTGCTTCCTTGGCTTACGGGGCGATTTGCCGCCGCGGTATTAGTATTAGTATTCTTATTATTATTATTATTGGAGTTCGAATTCGATTTTTTATAAATAGCGTTTATAATTCGGTTACGGTGATCGGCGTCCTTAAACTTCCAATTAATTTTATAGACGAGAGTAAACTATTCTATATATATATTATTAGTAGGGAATTCCTAATTGGTTAAAGCCTAGCGGAAACGTTTATTAATTTTATTACGAAGGTGGTAAACCTTTATAATATTATTAAAATTATATTAGTCTATAAATTTAGTAAATTCGATTTCGAATTTGGGGAACGGCGTATTTTTTTAGTAGAGGTCGATTAGGCGGTAAGAAACGTTTATTTTTATATCTATATTATTATAACGGTCTTCCAAATACTTTAAGAAAAGCTCTCCTATCTTTTAATATTAATTTATAGTATTACCCTTATTAGCGATAATAATATTTAAGTCGAATTATATCCTTACCCGTAGATTTAGGCTTAATTATATTATAGTACGGATAATTTTGAATCTCTTTATAGAGAAATGAACTTTATTAAATTCTTATATTATAATAATTTAGAATTTTTAAGCCTGGAAGTTTTTATAATAATTAACGTTATCCTTATCTTCGCTTATAAAGATAAATAAATTGTTAATAATACGTTTAGGTAATATAACGATAACCGGGGTAATTATAGTGCCGAATTATTGTCGGAGTTGGACGTATTCGAGGCGTAGGTTATCGAAGTGAATTTAAATATCGTTAGCGAGGCGTCGTATAGTATTAAGTTCTACGGTAGTATTATTAAAATTCTTAAGGACGGTAGAAAGGATTCGGCCTAATAGTTCGATGATAGAGCGGAAAGCCGGTTAATTAATAATTATAACTACGAAATTTAAATAGTCCTAAGAGATATAATATAGTTGCTCGTCGTTATCGAGGCTAATTATAAAATTACGGATTCTATGCGTAATGTTCGTAAGGTATTATAGGGCGGACTAGTATATTTGCGAGTTTGTAATTAGTCCTTCTATTAATGCTTCGTAAAGGTTGTTGAAGTTAAAAGGATTTAAAGAGTTGCTTGGTATATTAGGCCTATTGGCGGATTTTAGGTTAAGGGCGATAAAATTAAGTAAAAAGGTATCCGGACCTCTATTACTATTATTATTATTGTTATTATTGCTATTGTTATTATCGGAGAGGGAAGGGTTATTATTATTATTATTAGCGTAGAAGTTAATTAAAGATATAGAGGATGTCTTTTATTCGTTGAATAAAAAGATAGGGGCTGGATTATTACGATTATAAGGGCGTAGTTTGAATTTAAAAAGGAATTGATCTATTACGATAAGAAGGTATAGTTAGGTCCTCTCGAATTACCGAAATCCGCGACTCGGTAGAATTAGAGTCCGCGTTTTAACGAGGCGATTCCGTATATTAAGTTCTACAGTTTAATAATAAGGCAATCCCAGTACGTATAGACTACGCAATTCTCGCTATATAATTCTACGGATTTATTATATTACGTTATGAATATAGTATTTTGAAGGTGTAATTAATTATGACGGTATAAGGGTATAAGGAAGATGAGAATATATGTAATTATACGAAGAGTTAGAGGAAAGGGCTTAAGGTTGTGCTTAGCGGTTGGCTTTATAAGGGTGCCTGTATTTGGGTACCCTATCGCTAACTAATTAATCAGTTTGTAGTAGCCTTATGAGCGCTGTAGAGTTGGTACGACTAGCGTAGTGATGATTGCGATGAGGCTGTATTTGTAGCCTTATTTATGGGCCGATGCTATGAGGCCAATTATATGCGCTGATCCGTCACAAGGCTAACCCTGTGATATTCTTTAAGTACTTTACGTATATTTTTAATAGCGAATAGGAAATAAAGAAGGTTTAAACTTAATTACGCAAGATAATATAGTCTTTTAGCGAACCCCTAAGCGAATTCTTACCCAAATTCGAATAAGTATTTACTATAATTGGCGGTACTATTTAAATTAACGATTCTCGCCTCGCTTAATTGAAGGGCTCCCTTACCAAAAAGATTAGGTAGTTATTAATCTCCATTATAATGCCTACGGAATATAATAAGTACGTACGGTGTTTGTATATTATTGTTTAGAATTTTAAATAAATTAAGTTTAGTTAAGCGTTTTATTAAATTTAGAAACGAGGTAGAGGTTATTAATTTTATACTAATAATTACGGCTTTGCCCCTTTATTATACATTATAGTTGCCTCTACTAGCGCTATTGGATTGTTAGGGTCTAATACTGTACCCCGAGACGTAGATGGAAATATATTTATAATAATTATTAGAGCGGTTTAAAATTAACGCCGCCTAGCTAATAACGCGGGTAAGTAGCGTATTAAATAGGTTTCGGATAAAGATTATTGTAAGCGGAGGGAGTAAGGCTATTGTTTAAGGTGTGGAGGAAGCGGCTATATATAAGCCTAATACCCGTATACCCCGGCTATTAATCTGAATAGGGTATATATTTAAATTACTTTTATTACCTTAGCCGTTACTAGTATTAATATTTACGCCCCTTTATTCGAAGAGGGCGAAGATAATACGTCGGTTCCTTCTTAATAAGGAAAAGTTTAATTCCGGTTTATTATTAGGACCCGGAGTCTCTCCCCGTAATAATTATTTATATTCTTTTATCCCTATCCCTTAAAGTTATTAAAATTCGAATAGTAACTAGTATAATAGTATTAAAGGTAGAAGTAATAGAAATACTAATTATTATTTAAAATTAAAATTTTATATATACGCTAGTGGATAAAGGATATTAATATTACGCCGTAATTAACGAAACCCTTATATAAAACCTATACTTCCTTTAGGCTAATATTAGAACCCGGCAAATTAAAGGGGCTTCCGGAGCTATAGAAGGAGTAGAGATTAGTAAAATAACTACGTTCTCTATAGAAGTTGGCGGTTACCGCTAATTAGTTAATATTTATATAGTACCCTAATTAGAATATCCGGTTATTTTGGGAAAGTCTTAGCTTTCCTATAGTAAGTCCTTCTCTGTCCTATATTAGAAAAGGCTATAGTATAGGAATATTTGTAAGTAGTTCCTTTATACTAATTAACGTACCCCTTACGCTTGGGAAGCGGAAATAAAAATAATTATAATAGTAGGGGCTATATAATTCGTTAATTTCGTTCGTAGTCCTAAGAGAGATTACGTAATTCTAATTATAGTAGTTTTAATATAAGACGTAAAGAAGGCCCTCGTATTAAAAAAGTTAAAGATAAAGGTTAAATTTAAGAAGATTATCCTTATAGAGTTCTATAACTTTATATTATTATTTATAAAGTTGGAAATTAATAAATTAAACCCGTATAAATTTAGCGTTGATTATTATATCGAAATTAAAAAGGATATAAATAGGAACGACCTCTTAATACCGGTAGGTTTATTATATAGTATATCCCGTAAAGAGCTCTTAGTATTAAAGAAGATATTGAAGGATTTATTCGATAAAGGTTTTATTAGATTTAATTATTTAAAAGTAGCGGCCCTTATATTATTCGTAAGGAAACCGGGAAGTAGCTTGCATTTTTATTATAATTATAGAAAGTTTAACGCTATTATTAAACTTAACCGTTACCTTCTTCCCTTTATTAAGGAAATACTCCGGAATTTAAAGGGCGTTAAATAGTTAACGAAGATTAATATTATATAAGCGTTCTATAAAATCCGGATAGCGATAGGTGAAGAGTAGAAGACGGCCTTCCTTATATAATTCGGGTTATTCGAATAGATGGTTACCCCCTTTAGCCTTAGCAGCGCCCTAATTACTTTTTAAAGATATATTAATTCTATTTTAAAAGAATATTTAAATAACTTCGCCTTTATATATATAGATAATATCCTTATTTATTCTAACGGTTCCCGCGTTAATTATATGCGTAAAGTCCGTTTAGTCTTTAAGAAATTGAGTAAGGCTGGTTTATACTTAGATTTTAATAAATATAAATTTATAGTATAGAAGGTTAAATATTTAGGATTTATTATATATACGGGAGTAGGGATAAAAGCGGACCTTGAAAAGGTCCGTATAATTAAGGAGTAGGAAGTATTTTATTTATAGAAAGGTATTTGAAGTTTCTTAGGCTTTGTAAATTACTATTGTATTTTTATTGAGAATTTCTTTGAAATTGCCGGCTTACTAATAGCATTTATTAGTAAGGGAGTTGAATTCGTATAGGGGGAAGAGTAATAGTAAGCGTTCGATATAATAAAAGATTTATTTACTAGAGCGCCTATCCTTATAGAATTCGACTCCAATTACTTAATTTTCTTAGAAACCGATTATAATAAATTCGCGTTAGGAGGAATATTTATATAGGAGGTCGATAGCCGTAAATATATTATCGCCTTTTACTTTTAGAAATTAATTTTAGCGGAATAGAATTACCCTATTTATAATAAAGAAATGCTAGTAGTAATTCGGTACTTCGATTAATAGTTTATAAAATTTCGCTCTTACTACTAATTTACTATTTAGACCGATTATAGGAATTTAAAGTATTTTATAGAGTAGTAGCGCTTATTTGAGCGCTAAGCCTACTAAGTTAAGGAATTCTTACGGTTTAATTTTAATTTAATTTACCGCCCTAATAAGGAAGCTGTAATATCCGACGCTTTTTCTAAGAGAGAATAAAACTACCCTAATAGCGAGGACCTAGAGGCTAGAGATTTATAACTTATATTAATTAAAATTTTACGTAAATATATATAAATAGATATAATTTTAACCGAAGGGGAAACTATAAATATATTTAATATTAAAGTATTTAATAATTTGGATTTATAGAAGCTTTAGAACTAAACTATCCTTATAAATATTATTTATTAGGAAGCTTACCGAATAATAAAGAAAGGCGACCGTTCCTTCCCTATAAGTACTAGTTTTTAATTATAAATATTCGAATATAATATCGACCCCTAAGGAAAATTTATATATAGGAATAAATTCTAGATCTTAGGATAGCCAGCGATTAAAGAAGTAGATTCTTAAGCTTAAAATCCCTATAACGAGCTACGAATACGGTTTATTTAGCGGGTTTACGATTTTAAAGTCGTTAGCCATTTTGGAAGAGAAGGTACTATTACCGCTATTGTTAGAGATTTCTATTAGCCGTTATTCTAAGCTTAAATCCGCCGTTTTTTTAAGAATTACGACGTATATAGTCGTACTAAATAATAGAGAACGTATAAGTATAGATTCTTTAAACTATTAGATATACCCGACCGTTTTAATAAATATATCTAAATAAATTTTATTACCGACCTACCGTTGGCTTACGGTTTCCGTAACCTCTGGGTTATTAAAGATTATTTTAATAAGGAAGTTATTTTTAAACCTATAGAGGATATAACCGTTAAAAGATATATGGAACGTTTCTTTTAATATTTTATTAAATACTATTGGTAATTAGAGTTTATCGTTAGTAATAGAGGAATTAATTAAATAAGCGAATTCTAGGCTTACTTCTACTTCCTTTTAAATATTAATTGAAAATTTAGTATAGTATACTATTTATAGACGGACGGAAGCCTTGAAAAGATAAATTAAAAGGTATTAACTTTCTTACGCACTTATATTAATTAATAATAAAATAATTGGGACTATTGATTCCTTATTACTTAAATAGCTATTAATAACCGTATTAATTCTTCTATTAGCGTTTCGCCCTTCTTTACAACCTACGGCTATTACCCTAATACCGTTATCCTAATAATTCGTTTAGAAATACCCTTAAAATTAAGTTCCCCTAAGTAATACGCTATAGAATTCGTTTAAAAACTTTAATAAATTATAGATTTGTATTAAACGTTTATAAAAGTAGTAATTTAAAAGATAGAACGGTATACGAATAAGAAAAGGCACCTAATTAATAAATTCTAATTAGGAGATAAAGTCTAGTTAGACTTAAAAAATTTCCTAATAATTAGACTTAAAAAGAAGTTCGATTAATTATATATAAAGTATATTATTATTAACGTTCCTTTTCTATATATTATTATTCTTAATATATTTAAGAAAAGTCCTACGAATTTTTATATAGATTAAATAAAGAAGATAGAAGAATCCCCTCTTTTTATTTAAGAACGCGTTAATCCCTAGCCTTTTATAATTGTAGTAAAGGGTAAGGAAGAGTATAAGGTAGACGAGATCCTATATACGAGGAGTATAATTATTGGATAGGGTTTCGTTAGAGAAATTTTAGTTAAGTAGGTAGGCTATACGAAATTTACATAGGAATTATTAAAAGAGTTTTAAAAAATTAAAATTTTAAACCTCTTTAAAATTAGGTACGGCCCTATTAAATTTAACGACGGGCCTCGAAAATAATATTATATATAGGAGATAGTTAAATAGAGGGAGGTATATATCCGAGGGTAAGATCTTTATTTCTAAGAATAATTCGAGGCTGTAACTATTATTAAATTAGCGTTTACCCCTCTCCTACTAACGGCCTTAGGCCTACGAACGCGTATAGTAATACGGGCTAACGTTTAAACCTTATTACCCTTATTACTCTTATTACTTTTATTACCCTTATTACCCTTACTACTATTAGCCTCCACTATTTCTACGTCTTTACCCTCCTTTTCCTTTATATTATTACCCTCTTCCTCCGTATTAAAGGTAGCGGCAACAAAATTGGCTAAGTAATATAGTAGGGCTTTAATAGAAATTACGCAATTCTCTAAGGCTTTAAAGGCTATAGTACCGGCGCTTATAGTACGGCTATTAAGGATAGTATTAAAAGTTTTTTTAAATATAATTAGGATCTTTTTATTACGATATTAAAGGGATAGGAAGGAGGAAAAAGGGTTATATTTATTAGGAAACGTTAATATAACCCTTATTCTTAAGGGTAGTATAAACCGAAGTAAATTGCCGAATAATAATACACGCTAATTAAACGCAATGGACGGCGGGCGAATATTTAATATATTCGGTACTATTTTCGCAAGTAGTAAAGGAACCTTCGCGCTCGATAATAAATAGCGTATTTTAAATGCGTACCGCCGAAAATAGGTAATTAGGGGCTGGAACGTAAGTACGGCGAATACGAACGTACTTAGAATAAGCGTAGCCCGTAGAGGGGCGTATATATTCTATACTAAAGAGGGTATAGTAGCGATAAATCGGCTCCTCTACCGAAGCGGGTTTATATTTACCTTAAATAAAAAATATTTAAATTAGTAATAGGAAAGAAAATAATAAAAAAAGGGGATTTACGAATTAGATAGTATAAAATAGGGCTTTAGTATTAATTATGTAGGTAGCGAAGGTAGTGCGGCGGGATTCTTTAGTGGTGTGGCGGGTTATTTCTTTCTCTTTTATAATTTAGAAAATAGTAGTTGCGGTAGAAGCCGCCTTTTAAATTTTGTAGGTAGTAATTTTTAATTTATGAATACGAATGGCCGAAGGGGTAGTATTATAGGACTTGGGGGGGTATCCGCGGGTGTGGCCGGGGTTAGGAGTAGTGGGATCGGCGGGGGAAGATATTGTTTTTTTATTTTTATTTCTAATTGCGGAAGGAAGTTAGTTTGGGCTTAAATTGAGGGTAATTACAATTAGGAATTCGGGATTAATAAGGAAAGAATAGGAAGGATACGATATTTACGGAGAGGAACGCGCAATAATAATAATGGGGATAGCGGTAGTAGGAACGGTAGTATTGGTATTAATATTATTATTATTAATAAAAAGAAAGAAAGGAAGGAAGGAGAGGGTAAGAGAGACGCGATTGTAGTAATGATTGCGCTAGAGTAGGGTAGCCGGTAGAGTAAGAGGTAGGGCTATAGACTAGTGGGGGGTAATATTATAGGGCTGCCGCCCAGAGGTTCTAGTCTAGAAGCCTTCTAAATATACTTATTTATTGTAACCCTTGGTTACTACGTACGTTCTCTAGTATAAGAGTGCAGCCTACTCTCCCTTCTATGTATTTAAATTCTTCTTCTCTTTGTCGAACCTTTTTAATATATATTTTGCCTTGCACCTGTGCTAACCGTGTAAGAACTATAATAACAGACTATCAAACCCTCAAATTCTTTATAACTAAAAGACTATTCAACTCGAAATAGGCCGCTTAGGCGGAGTTACTATTAAAATACAATTTCAAAATAACGTACCGCCCTAAGAAGGAGAACGCGGCTATAAACGCTCTATCGAAAAAATCCGAAATACTAAAGACTATCCTTCAAAAACAAGACGACTAGAGAACTCTACGTCTATTAAAGCCCACTACAAAAAGTCACTTTATTTACGTAAGCAACAAACTA
The DNA here is from genome assembly GCA_009806015.1 of Neurospora sp. CHS-2018b. NCBI lineage: Eukaryota > Fungi > Ascomycota > Sordariomycetes > Sordariales > Sordariaceae > Neurospora > Neurospora sp. CHS-2018b. The sequence goes on along the minus strand of RAOV01000016.1, from coordinate 1,464,181 downwards.
AATACGCTACAATACGAATTAAATACAATTTTCAATATTAAAGAATAATTAGGGAAGTCTTCAAAGAAGACCGGAAAGAAGTCTTCGAAGAAAACCAAACAAAAAACGCGGAAGGAAGCCGAATAAGAACACGAAACCTCCGAAGATTCGGAAATACCGAAGAAAAGACCGGAGGCTCCAGCCGCGGAACCGGAAAGCACCCCCGAAATTTCGGAGGACACCGGACACTCCATCTTATTAACAAACAAATTATTAAAGGCAAATCGAATAAATAAAGCCCTATCCATATACAGGGTCAAAGCAGAGCAAAGCGACAAACATCTAACAATGAAGGATAGCCTCTTACTATACGACAATAAACTAATAGTCCCAGAAAGGGATAACTTAAAGACCAAAATTATCAAAGCTTACTACGAAACACTAGTAATAGCCTACCCTAGCCGTAACAAAATTAGGAAGTTGCTAGGAAGATAATATTAGTAGCCGGGGATAATTAAAAATATAAACAGGTATATTAATAACTACTAAACTTACTGGTCATTAAAAGTTCTACGAAATAAAACACTTAGGCTACTTTATTTACAACTAATCGCGGCCGATAATTGTACTTAGTAATCGATTGTAATCGATTTCAAAGTTATACCGAAGGAGAAACTATACGGGTATAATAACCTAATAGTAATAGTAAATAGAATATCGAAGGCCTTATAGTATAACCCTTATTATAATATTATTACGGCTAGGGATACCGCGCTACTATACTATAAAGGCCTATATCGGGTATATAGCCTACTTAAGGATATTATAAGCGACTGCAAACCTCAATTTGTATTAGAATTTACGAAGGAACTGGTTAGTATCCTAAAAATCGAATAGAAATTAAATTCTTTAGGCTATTCGCAGATAACGGGTTAGGCGGAGATAATAAATTAATATATTAATTAATATTTACGCCCTTTTATAAATTATAATTAAAATAATTAATTAGCAGCAATCCCTACCCTCGACGTAATCTAGGCTACTTTGCTATACGATAGCCTAGAAGGCCTAAATCTATATAAAATACTATTCGGATTCCTAATAAACCTCCCTTTCAATTAAGATAAAAGAAGTTTAGAAGAGACAATATAAACGCACCTTTAACGCTCAAAAGCCTAAAAGCTTCTTAAAACTCTCAAGGCGTATTATAATTAGGCCTGTAAAGTAATTATAAAAGCGTAGGAGCGATAAATTAAATAGGCCAATCGGTACAAACGGGTACCTAATTTCCAAGTAGGCGACAAAATCTTTATTATTAAAAAGGGTTAAGCAACCGATAGATTAAATAATAAATTAGATTTCCTATTAATAAGAATCCCTTATAAAATCGTAAAAATAAAGGGTACTTCTTATAAACTAGATCTACTAAAGGGATGGCGAGGCAGCAGGGTATACTATATAGATCGGCTACGAAAGGATCCGGCCAACCCGTTACCGGGCTAGGCAAATAAGAACCTAGCGGGGATTATTATTAATAATAAAGACGGTACAATAGAGGAATAGGAGGTAGAAGAAATCCTAACCTATAAATTGGCGAACAAAATACTAGAATATTAGGTTATATAGAAAGGATAGGATCCAGACCTTAAATAATACCCTATAGAATATTTCCGGAATGCGGGAGAAAAGCTAGAGGCTTTCTACAAAAATAATCCAAATAAACTAGGACTATTAAAACGGTTAGGAATCTAATTAAAAACATTACGCAATAGGAGGATCGCGAAAAAATATACGGAAAATAACCGACTAGAGGAAATAATAATGAAGTTAAAGATGAGGCGGGCACGCAAAAAATAAACAAGAGATTGGATACGCAAAGAAAATATAATATACTAGTAATAGATTAATAAGGGGAAGTATACAATAAGATTATTACCGTCCGTAACTTTAGCTACGTAATATAGTAACGTAGCGTAACAGCCCACAAAGTTATATAACGACGTACCAAAGCTCGAAGGCATCTATCCTCTGCCGGGGAAGCGGTCGGTTCGAATCCAATCGGGGGGAAGTTTTTTTTATATTTTTATACGATTTGTACCACGGCAACCAGATTGAATATAGCCGTAATACTTAGTATAGAGTTCGTTTTAACTTTTCTTTTATTGTAATATAGATTGGACTAACCGTTGTAATAGGTTTATATATTTATTTATTTATTTTATATGACTGATAATTGTCTTTCATTTCAATTCTCTTCTTTCGGCTCTAAGGCTGAGCCTTATTTCAAAGGGGGGGGTAATGTTATAGCATGGCTGGACAGGCTCCCAGAACACTGGCCACTGGGCAATAGGACGCCGGTACCAGGCAGCTGGCGCTATGGCATATTGGATGGAATAAGGCTCATATTTTTATCGATAAACCTTACGGATCGGGAAGGCGGCGACGAGTGGCAGAATCTAGCTTATATGTCCAGATCCGTAATGCCTTCGTTCGTATAGCTTCCCTTTCCTTCCTTACACTTAATATTACTTTGATTTGTGGCTTCTAGTCTTGTTGTCGTATCACTCGTAGAATCACGCTTTCACACCCTTCTCTTATCGTTCTAACCGGTTTATTTCTTATTATCCGGAATAGTTTACCGGGGCCTCTCTTTAAAATTTAGAACTTTTATAAATCGGCTGCCTACTTTCGTTTTAAAGTATTTTCTACTACTTAATTTACTTTTTATCGTTTAAAACGGCCGGCTAGAAGCTTTTTAATAATATATACACTTTTATAATATTATTATTTACCTTTATTTTAAATTATCTTCTATTACCTAATTTATTTTCTATTATTTAAAATAGTTTATTAGAAGCGTTCTTAATAATGTATATACTTTTGTAATTCGGTTATTTATTTTTATTTTAAATACTTTTCTATTACCTAATTTACTTTCTATTATTTAAAACGGTTTATTAGAAATTTCTCGGTAACGTTTATACTTTCGTAAAGTCGTTATTTACTTAACTTTACCCTATTTAATACTTTTAATTTTAATTATAAAAACCTACTTTCCTTCCTCTTTTTTCCTCCCCTTCTCTTCCTCCTTCGTTTATCTTTTTACGTATCCTACTATTACTCTTATAATACTTCCCCTAAGCCTTTCGGCCGTTAATTGTATAATATTCTTTAATTTTTATTAAATATACTTTAATATTATTATACCCCTTAATATATATAATCTCTTCCTTAATTTCCTTTCGTCTTTTTCTTACTTTTATTAACCTTTTTTAATTATATCTGTAACCTTCTGTATAACCGTTTAATTTAATTCGTTACTAGTATAATTAGTAACGCCCCGGCCGACGCCTTTAATACCTCCCTCCTAAAAGCTATTAACCTTTACATTTATATCCGTACTAATAAATCTCCTCTCTTATTTATTTTTTAACTTCCTATATTATATTTTAATAAATATTTTCTATTATAAATACCGTAATATATAGTATTTATAATAAAATGTTAAATAAGTATATATTTAATTTCCCCCCGGTATTTTATAAGAATTATTAAATATTTTAGGATAATATTATAGCCTTTATATATATTCCAGATAATCTTACCGCTACCTAATAATTCCGTATAGTTACGGCCCAATTTTCTTACGAAATTATTAATTTATATTATATATTATATTTCTACTCCTTTACTTTAATTTAGGTCGAAAAGGAAGAAATCGGTTAAATATTCTATTATAATTTCCGTAAACCCTCGGTTATATTTATTACGCGCTTCGAACCTAATATTTAAGTAATTCCTATTATTATTAAATAGGCCGGATAGAACCTTTAGGGCCCTCCCCTCCCTAATACTATTCTTCTATTACTAATAAATACGCTAGCTGGTAATAGTAGTTAAGCGTATTTTAATAATAATATCCGCGACTTTTAATATATAATACGCTATACGTAATATAAATTATATTAATTTATAATATATTAAAATATTACGGTTCCTTTAGAACCTATAAAGGATACCCTTAATAACGATATTAGTAATATTTAAATATAATATAGTAATTTCGGTTAGTGTAATAGTAGCGCGTAAAAGTTTTAATTTTTAAAATAATAAGTTCGATTCTTATACCGATATACCCCGCTGCTATTATTATTTTCGGTCGTCGTTGGTATATTAGTATTTTCAAGAAAGTTAAGGAAAATAAAAAAGGGGACTTTTTTATAGTTAAATTATAGTATTAGCCTTAATTATAACCCTTCCTCTTATTTTTATAATATTCTTTCTCGCTTTATATTCCCTTAATTCTAATTTAATACGTTTAATATATTATACGTTATATATTTAATATAGCCTATATTATAATCGTCTAATATAACCTGCGTTATAATCGTTTAATATAGCCTACGTTATAATCGTTTAATATAGTATATTCGATAAATGTATTTTCGTTACTAGTATATTATTTCTATTAATCTTTTTAAATATCTTTTATTATTTATTTAATTTATTTTTATTAATTTAATTGCCGGGCTTCCTACAGCCCTCCTCTAGTACGCCTCCCTTACTTTATATTCTTTTAAAATATCCGGGCAATTTAAATCTTCTAATAATACTTATTCGTTCTCGTTATTCGAATACCCTTTCTACTTTATTTAATACTACCGATTCTTCCCCGACCCTTTATATTTAATAATCGCCTTTACTTCGTACTAAATACTATTATCCTTAATATTTATAATTCTTCTCTACAGCATTAATATTATTAAGTCGCTATAATACGGTTCTAATAGTATAATTAGGAAAACCGGGTAAATACGGTAGTACTTAGGAAGGTTGAGCCGGTACGCTATTTTTTTATCCCTAACGATTTTTATAATCCGAAAGGGGTTTAAGAATTTATCTAATAATTTGAAGTTAGGCCTCCGTTATTTAACGTTCTTTATATTTAGGAGGATTTAAATATTAACTGCGAATTCTTTATTTTTTTATAATTTATTATACTATTTTATATAATTTTTATTAATTTTTTCTAATATTTCGGCGATAATTACGTAACTTCTAATTAATTTTATAATCCTATTTATAATTATTATAGGAAGTATATTCCTTCTACCTTTCTTAAGGTCGGCGGGATTATAGGGATAATAATTAAAGAATACTTTTAATAGGGATTTATTAAAAGCGGTATAGAAATGGTTATTATATATTTATTTAGTTAGTATTAATTTTTCGACTTAATTTACTTATTCTAACCCGTAGAAGATCTTTAAATATAATTCGAAATTTTAATTCTATCGTTCTATTTATCCGTCGATTTATAAGTATTAAATAATATTAAAATAGCGTTAGATATTTAATAATTAATAGTAGGTTTTCTAAAAAAAATTTATAAAGAAATTACTTTTATCGGATATAATAGAATTGGGAAGTTTAAATCGCTAGAAGATAAATTACTAAAAGATATATATAAATTATTATACGTTGATTATTTTTTAGGTTGGGATATAGAAGGCGTATTTTATAAACCGGTTTATAATAATTAAAACGGCGTTGTAAGTCCGGTTAGAAATAGAGTTAAAAGATTTAAGTAATCTAATAATAAAATTATAAAAGATATTTTACTATAAAGTTATTAGGACCGGTAATAATATAAGGAGTTTATATAATTTATAATTCCGAAATTTAATTTTTTAATATATTGGGTAATTCCGAATATATTCTTCGACGTCGGTAGTAATAGTCGGTTAGTAATAATATTAATTAATTTTTTTAAGTGTTTTCCGTTGTCCTAAGTATCCTATAATAGTATTATTATAATAAGTATAAAGAAATTCCGCCTATATATTTTCTAATATATAAATTTAATAATAATAATATAGTATTTTATCCTCCCTTATCTTTTAATTTTCTATTCGCCGACCCCGTCCTAATAATTCCTTCTATATTTCCTTTAAAATAAAAGAATCCGATTACTACGTTTCTAATAATTATTAATTTAACGGAGGTAATTATCTATCTTCCTTCTATACCTTTGCGACTACTATATATATTCTTATATAGCCGACGACGACTTTATTTACCCCTCTTCTAAGATTTACGGCGATTTTGTTTGCGAAACGTACCTTCTTCCTTAATTTATTTCCCGCTTCTTCCCAATTTATATATTCTTTTAATATCTCTTCGTATTCTCTAATATTATATTTTTTATATTCCTTTTCTTATTTATTATCTTCCTATTCTAATCTTTAAACCAATTCGTCCTTTTTTCTATCCTTATACTATTCCCCCCTTTCCGCTACTATCCGCTACGTTTCCCAATTAATTAATAAAATTCTTCTTATATTACCGCTTATCCCCTTTCCTTTTCGTATCGCCCGTCCCTTTATTTCCCTTTCTTCTATAATCTTTATTAATAAGTAGCCCTCTCTAATTATATTTATAACTTTATATAATTATAATTTTTTTAATAATTTATCCGCCGGATTTAATTTTCCTACCTAATATTTAATATTAAAATTATACGCCGCCAACTCTAATATTTATTAGCTTTATTTCGTATTTATTTTATCCTTATTCTTAAAGTATTAAAAGTTTAAATAATTTATAAAAATAAAAAAAAGTTTATTAATATATAATAAATATTATTACTATACTTTTAACGTTCTAACGATTATTAATAACTCTCCGTTACCGATATTATAGCGCGTTTCCTCCGGCGATTTCTTACGCAAAAAGAACGCGATTAAATACTATTATATTTTATATAATTACATTAAGACCGCCCCAATTATAAAGTTTAATATATTTATTTCTATTTAAATTAGTAAAAATAGGTTAAAATATTATAATATAGGTACCTCTTAAAATAACCGCTTTAACTCCTCGAACGCTAATTTAATTAATTTTAATAATTCGAATATTCTTCGTTTACCTCCTTTTAATAATTCTATTAATAGAGCCGTAATTTTAGAATACAACGTTACAAACCGTTAGTAAAACTTAATAAATTTTAAGAATATTTAAATATTATAAATATTTATTAGAACTTCCTAATCTATAATTATAATAATTCTTTCCGGGTCTATTAAAATACCCTTAAGAAATATAATATATTTTAAGAACGATATTCTCTTAATATAGAATTTATATTTATTTAGGTTAATATATAGATTATAATTACATAAATATTAGAGAACTTCTTTAATATATTTATAGTAATCTTCCTCGTTCTTACTATAAATTATAATATTATTAAAATAAATAATATAAATAGTATTAATTAAGTCCGCTAATATATTATTAATATACATTTAGAATATAATAAGAATATTAGCTAACTTTATTAATATAATTAAGAATTCGTAGTATTTATATTTCGTATAAAATACCGTCTTCTCTTCGTTTCCTTACCTAATCCGAATATAATAATATATATCCTTTAAATTTAATTTCGTAAAAATCTTTACCGACGTTAGCCGGTCTAAAATCTCCTAAATAAGGAGTAATATTATATAGTTCTTTTTTATAATTTTATTTAACGCCTAATAATTAATATATAATTATAATTTACTACCTTTTTTAAGAATAAAAATAATAGGGGCCCCTACTAAATTAATAAATAAATAAATCTATCTTTTATATAGCGCCTCCGCTAATTATTCCCAAAATATTTTTAATTCTTTAATATTAAATATATAAATCGGGCCCTAAGGAACGGATTCCCTTTTAATTAAATTGATATAATATTTTAAATAGTTATATTAGGGTAATAATATAATTAATACTTCGAATACTTATTGGTATTCTTTATATTCCGGGGGAAATATCGGTTTAACGGTAACCTTTTTTTCTAATTAGGATTCGGCTACCGGCGGCTTTAGGGATATTAATTCTAATAAGGGCTCTAACGGCGGGTAAATTCCGTTTAATATAATTCTAAAAATTTTAAAAAATATATTAGTAAGTACGGAGGTAAGTATATTAAAAAAAACGTTGGGAATATTTAAAGCCGTCGGTAAATTTATTAATTCTTTATTTAAAGATAAGGGGATTTCGAACGGAATATTTATATATAGCGGCGGATCGAATCCTTTTATTACTTATAATACCTCTTTCGGGTCTATTATTAAAATAGAATCTTAATACGGATTATAGAAGTATATTATAGTTTTGTAAATATTTTTAATCAATTTTTTACTTTCTTTTAAATTGCTACGTTTAAATTAGAATTAGAATCTTTTATAGTATTAATCGATTTCGGGGTTATATTTGTATAATTAAAGGTAATTGAAAATAATTTGTACGCTAAGGGAATTAACGATAATAAATATAATCCTTTTCTTCCGTTTAATATTATAGGAATTATATATTTTAATAAAGTAAGTAATCGAATTACGAATAGGAATAAGTTAGAAAGAAAAATTAATAAAATAATAGTTTATAAATTCTATTTTAGTATCCGATAGGAATAAATACCTTTTAATAAAGTTTAATTCCGCGCTAGAATCTATTAAATTATACGTTTTCCGCTAATTTCTATATATTTTTACTAATAATTTCGTATTTAAATATAATTACGATATATTTGCGCCTTCCTAGGCCGAAGTAGTCGCCGTCCTTACCGGAGTTATTAGCTCCGCGTTCGCGCTTTAATTTAGGGTACTACAGGGAATAGTATATTAATATAATATATAACCTAATTTATTATAATTATAATAAGTTCAGTTAATATAAGAAAATGCCGAATATTTAGGCTTATTATATTTATAGTAAGTATTATATAATTTTATTACCCGGTATTAATTATAAGTATATTCCAATTAATTATAATAAAGATAAATAATATTAGGGTTGGTAGCGACCGTTGGAAGGGGACGAGAAGAATTAAAAGGAATAGTAGAATTAGGAATAGTTATAAGAATAGAAGTAAGAATAGAAGTAAAAAGAGTAATAGAAGGAGATAAATAAAGACGCAATATTTAAGGGCGTTAATATAATAATATTACCGCTAACGAATTTAAACTTTTTAATTATTCCGCCTACGCTATAGCTTCGGTTATAGTATTAATATTTTTAGTTGTTAGAATATTATAGTATAAGGTAGGGAATAAATGGTTGGCCTAATATAAAATATAAAAATATTCCGGTTAATTATAAGATAATTTTAATTTTTTAGCGTTATATTATTTATAAAAGTCTATAATAGTTTCGGAAATGCTTTATTATATTTTTTTAAAGTTGGCGAGGGCGGCGTACTTTTAAATTTAAATATTATTAGTATATTTTTTCTTTAAGAACGTACGTAAATTAAATTAGGTAAAGTTATTATAAATAGGGTTATAATTAGATAAATTCTAAATAGTATTAATATACTTCCGTTAAATATATTTAGTATTATTAGCGAAGTAGTTGGCGGCGAATGAAAATTTAATATAGGAGTAAGTACGATAGTATTTATTAAAATCGAAAACGAAGTCGGAGAATTATATAATATCGCTATTAAAATTAATAATATTATATTTATAACGATAATTATCGGAGGGGCCAGTCTATTCTTATTAAATAATTATAAGCGTAATAAATATTATAATAAAGGGAGTTATAAGGAGGTAGGAAACGTGTATTTAATTATAAAAGAAGTAATTTTAATAGTAGAAGCCGAAGGGGATAAAAGGGTAATTACCGATTTAATTTTATTCCGTTATATTTACGAAAATATTTTAATCGTAAAGAAATATCTACGAAGGAAAGTATTTAAAGAATAATTAAATAATAGTTATATAGGATTTAAAAAAACGCTATTTCTATATTATATTATCGTTCTCTAAATAATAGAAGGAATTATATAGTTTAAACGAGGGAGCAAAATCGCTATCCCCACTATCCTTATTTATTTCTTCGACGGTCGGCTAATAATATTAGGACGAAAGAGGAAGCTATTATTAAAAATTATTATCGGTTACCGTAAAAATAATAATTAGGGATTTAAATATAATTAAAACGGAGGGAGTAATTATATTAATAGCCCGTAAAATAAATTGTCCGCTATATATTTATATCCTACCGGTAATAGTTCAATTCCTATAGGAAGAATTATTAATATATTAAAATTGTAGAGGAGAGGTAGGCTAAAGTATTTACGGGCAATATAATACGTAAAGAACGTTAAAGTAGGGGTAGAATTAAAAATATATTAATAATTAAACCCGATAATTTTAGAGGCGATTTCGCCCGATATTTATAGCCGTATAGGCTTAGTTTTATAATAGTTGAGTCCGGAGCGTCTCCGAGCCAGCCCGACGCTATACTACGGCGCTACGCTACGGAGCCGTCGACGTCCTTCGGCGCTAGTACGGCCCTAACGTCCTGATAGGTCCCTAGCGACCTGACATATAAATAGAAGTTCTATTATAATAAATATCCTTAAGAAGCCTACCCCTAAAGGGATTAAAATATAGGTTATTACGGCCGGGGGATATTTTTTTTGCTAATTATTTTATAATAATAAGAATAGGGTTATCGGATTAATTAATTAAATATATACTTTTCTATAGGATTAGTATAGGATGTGATATTTTAATGTAATTGTATATTAATATAACTTTTAAGGGAAGCTCTAGCCTACTTAAACTCTAGTTATATAGCTAATTAAATCTCTACTTCCCCCTCGAATACTATTTATTTATTATATCTTTTGTAATAACCTCTTTATAACCGTCGCCTTAGTAACCTTCTTCGCACTTTACAATATCGTTATTACAAATACTATACGGACGAACCGTACGATTAAACAGTTCTTTACTCTACGCGAGGAGGATAATAAAAAGGAGAAGATCCTTTTTAACCGTATCTACTAGAAATAAGAAGAAGGAATAGTATATTAAGTAGTTAAAGACCGGCAAATAATCAATTTTTTATCTACTTAGTAGCCTCTATTACTTAAAATATTAATAATAGAAGTAATTCGCCGCTGCCTAACTAAATAGGGCACAATAAGGGAGATATTTAAAAATAAAAATAAAATATAAATTTAAATGCTAAAAATCATTTAATTATATAATTCTTATATAAATAGGGTTAATATTAGGGATTAATTATATATTAATAACGAGTATAATTATCGTTATTATCGTAGCCTTTAAATAGTATTATTCTATAATTTCTATTTAGAAGTTTATACTATTAACCTTTACCTTAATTAGAAGGCTAAACGCTATAGTTCTAAATTTAAAATAATTTACTATATTCTATACCGAGACTTCCGTACGTAATTAATTAACGAGATTTATATAGCCTTTAGGCATTTAACTACTATATTACGAATAATAGTAACCGCTAAATAGGATATTAGAGTCTATACTAAGTATTATATTAATGAATATATATAGGCGTAGACTACGAGGCTAATAAATTGTAAGATATATTCGTCGGTATATATTAGATAAATATTTAGCGATAGGGTTATAAAGAAGGCTCTAGTACGTAAAAGAACCCTTTTCGGGTATGTAAAGTATAAAATCGCAATTTGTAAGAAGAAGGGGAGCGATTACTAGTAAAACTATTTTAAGGCATTTATTAAAAGGCATCGTAATATTGAATAGCCTCACTTTTGCCGTTTTAGGATAATGTAAATAATGGTAATAATGATATTTTATATAATTTTGGTAGAAACACGAATGTTATTGCATTTTTATTGTTATGGCCCATATATTAGAAAGTTGAGAAAAAGTGGGCTGCAGAAAATCCAGGGTTCTGATTGGCTGACTTCAAAAATGGCTTTTTGCACGGTCAAAGAGATTGGATGTCAAAATACAAAAAGGAGGTTTTAATTGCAGCTCAATGCCGTGGAAGCCATTGTTATGCTGTATGTATGTATGTTACTGTACGTAAAAGTAACAATGCGGACAGCTGCTGTCTACCGCAGTGCTCCCTGTATGTATGTCTGTCATGTTGATAGTAAAGACTTCAGACTATCTGAACTCTTCCGCCTACGTAGCACCCGTCTCATCCCGCAATCATGGTGGCCCTGAGCACCGAGAGAAACAATCCTGAGCAAGTGCGGTGAACAGGTCCGTGAATGACAAAAGTACGGTAAACAACTGCAGTGGATGTGTAGTGGAGTAGGTGCCTGTTAGTCTGCCAGGTACCCGCGACTTTGACATCAGCCCATTTTGGACCCTCACTTGGTGCAGGCTTGGCGTACCATGTACCCCGTAATCTTTCAGGGGACGACACACTGACCGACCGGACATTTTACTTACAAGCACCCACACACAATTCGTATCACGACCACAGCAGCGAGTCCCGACCTGTCCCTTCTTTCCTCCAGACAACCAACTTTACTATTACCAGTTATTGTCTTATCTTTTGGCAACTCGAAAGCGACCCTGTTTGCAGCACTTGCCCCGTCATTGATCACGTCTCGTCGGCCAGTCGAAAGCGAGTCGAGTGAGGGGTGTCTATCCCTCTGTCCCTCTCCGCCATTGAGCATCCAGCACTTCCACCTGCTTGTATTTCCGTTATCAATGGCCACTCGCCCTGCCGCATAAACAACCACCACTACCACCTCCACAGCAACCACCACAACCTGTCGCCCGCTCTCGCCCGTCCTTGTGTCGCCGCCTCGTATATTGTCTAGAGCAAGAGCAGCTTGTAGCTGAACGCGACCTATTTTTGGGATACCACCACCGAAGAAACAATGTCGGCATCCGAAGTACAGGAAGGGGCTGCTGCCGCCCACGAGGAGGTCGCTACCAAAGAGGTCCCCAAGGAGACGGTTCAGGAGGTCACCAACGAGCACGAGAAAGAGGATGCTGCTTCCTCTCCCGTAACAGAGACAAAGGACAAGGACTCCCAGCCCGACCACCAGCGACCAGCCTCTCTCGCTCCCACCGACTTGTCCGACACAGACGACAAGGACACCGTAAGTCTTTTCCTTGGGCCCATCCCTTCCTTGCCCCTGGGGAGGACAAGTGCAACCCAAACTTCCAGATGTGCAAAGCAAGAAGAGTACGAGCGAGTGCTGACCAGCGACAACAACCATGGTTATTACCAACATGCAGGATGCTTTCGAAGATGCCATCGACACAGGTTCCGTAAGGTCCCTAACAAAACGCTCTTCCTCGTTTAATCGCCCGCGCTCCCCATCAATGGACGATTCCGCCGCCGATTCCGACCACGACGCCGTCTCCCACACTACAGAAACCCCCCAAGTCCCCAAGACGACAGAGGACAAGGAAGAGGAGCAGGAAGAGGTTTTCGGGACCCCGGCACAGGAGCAGGAAAACAAGTCGCTACACCGGATCTCGCATGCTTCCAAGGCTTCAGAGGCGTCCGCTTTCTCAGCTGCATCGCTGGACGATGTAAGCCTAAACGATAATTCTACAATTGGAGACACAGGTACGTCAAGGTTCCGCGCACAGCCAAGCCAAACCCACCAGGATATACTGACAAAGGACTCTAGAAAAATCCCTTGATACGGCACCTTCATCAACAAAGAAGCTGTCAATAAGCAGTATAGCTAGTGCTCTGCCCGCCATGCCGTGGTCGCCCTCCGCTACCGACGAAGCTGTGAAAAGCCCTCCCGTGGCCGCTACCGTGGCTGCCGCCGCTCCACCTCCGCCTGCGCCCGCTGCCCTTACTCCAGCACCACCGCCTCCCGTCACCAGGAAACTAACTAGCCCCTTTTCCTGGCTGTCCAGGAGTTCGTCAAAGGAGCAAAACAACACACCCCCACCGCCAGCCGCCACGACTGGTACAAGACGGAATACTGCCAGCTCTGTCGCAACTCTTTCCAGCAACCCCGAGGGGACATTAGGCAAGGTTGATGAGGAGGGTGGCAACAAGAACACTCTGAAGGATCGCTTTAAGCAATTGCGCCTAAGGGAGGAGGGCAGCGCGCCCACGGGAGACGATGAAGAGAAGAGCTCTACCCCTGAGGAGAAGGAAGCAGTCCAACCCCCTCCATCGCCGCTTCCACCAACTCCCAACCCGGCTCTCGCACCCGGTACGGCATCCGGGGCCACTGCCGGCCCAGCGGGCTCCGATGCTCCTGTGGATTGGGATCTGTGGCAGACGGTTGTTTACGAAGGTCCCGCAGCTGTTGCTCGGACAAGCCCTGAGCAGTTGAAGGAGGCCATCGCAAAGGGTATCCCCAGCGCTATTCGCGGAGTCATCTGGCAAGTTTTGGCACAAAGCAAGAATGAGGAATTGGAAACCGTTTACCGGGACTTGGTGACGAGGGGTACGGACAAGGAGAGGAAAAGTGACAGGCAGAGCAATGCCTCAATATCACTTAGTAACGGTAAGGCGAGCGGCAAGGATACTCCCTCATCCGCTTCGTCAGTTCACTCGGAAAAGTCTGGACCTAACGGAACCGGTGCTCCTTCGCCAACAGAGAAAGACTCGGAAGCCTTCGTCAAGGCCCAGGCTCTCGCTGCGGCGGAGCGCAAGAAGAAGGAGAAGGAAGACAAGGAAATGGTATCGAGGCTCGAAAAGGTCATTAGGAGGGATCTGGGCGCCCGAACGAGCTATTCCAAATTTGCCGCCGCTCAAGGGCTTCAGGAGGGCCTCTTTGGCGTGTGCAAGGCCTATGCTCTTTTTGACGAAGGCGTCGGCTATGCCCAGGGCATGAACTTCCTCGTCATGCCTCTTCTCTTCAACATGCCCGAGGAGGAGGCCTTCTGCCTGCTGGTACGATTAATGAACCAATACCACCTTCGCGAGCTCTTTATCCAGGACATGCCCGGTCTGCACAAGTGCCTCTACCAGTTTGAGCGCCTCCTCGAAGACCTCGAACCCGCTCTCTACTGCCACCTCCACCGGCGCGGCATCTCCCCTCACCTCTACGCCACGCAGTGGTTCCTCACCCTGTTCGCCTACCGCTTCCCTCTGCAGCTCGTCCTGCGCATCTACGACCTGATCTTCTCCGAGGGTCTCTCGGCCATCATCAAGTTCGGCATCGTGCTCATGCAAAAGAACGCGACCGCCCTGCTCGGCATGTCCGACATGTCGCAGCTCACCACCTTCCTCAAGGACCGTCTCTTCGACGTCTACATCGACGCCACCCCGTCGTCCAACTCGATCCTCGAGAACGGCTTCTTCGGCTCCAGCTCCGCCAGCATCGACAAGGAGGTCTACCGCGCCGACCAGCTCGTCCGCGACGCGTGCGACGTCAAGATCACGGCCGAGCTGCTCAAGGAGTACGGCAAGGAGTGGGAGGAAAAGACCAAGGCCGAAAAGGAGCGGGAGCAGGAACTCGAAGGTCTCAAGCAGGCCAACACCAACTACGCCGTCATGGTGCGCCGACTGGAAGAGCGCATCGAGGCCGTGGACCGCGAACAGGCTTCGCTTGCGACGGAGTTGGTGAGGACGAAGGTGGAGAACGAAGAGCTCAGGGATGAGAATGAAAGTCTGAAGGGCCAGGTGAAGGAGCTGAGGGTGGTGATTGAGCACCAGCCGGTGGAGCTGGAGAATAAGTGGACTCTGGAGAGGGACGATTTGATGAAGAGGAACGAGAAGGTGCATGACGAGAACCAGAAGCTGGAGAAGGAGCTGGCAGATTTGGAGGAGCAGTTGGTGCAGACTAAGTTGCAGTATGCTGAGGTAAGTTTTTGGCACGATGACAAGAGGAAACTGAAGTGGGACAATGAAAAGAATGCTAACTCATGTTGTGAGCAGATTAACTCGGCTCATGAAACGCTTACTAGGAAGTGGGCGGATCTCAAGAGGCAGGTGCAGGCTGCTTGATCGAGGATCGCGGTATGTGTGGTATGTGGTATGTGGTATGGAATACGGGTGTGGTGTCTAATAGTAGTAGTTGTTGTTGTTGGACAATTAGCCTTGTTGTCATTGTTCGTCGTCTATGAGAAGAGAGGAGTAGACGAAGTTGGCAAACTCAAAAGAACCATCATAGCTTTGCTTTGCGTTGCTTCTTTACATATTGGGCATGGATAGATACGATACCTTAGTTGTCGTCCTCAGGTTCGTTGGTGCATTCCATACTGTTGTTTATTTGGTCCTTGCCCTGCCCTGTCAGCAAATCGACTATCATGGCGTTTCATTTTGGAGAGGGGAGGAGGAGAAGAAGAAGGGAAGAAGGGAAGAGTGGCATCACATATACGGTAGACGAGAGACAGAGGGCACAAAAAGAGGGGAAAGAATGTGTGGAATGCCCTGGAGAAAATGAGAAAGCATGCGTGAGGAGCATGAGAGAGAGCATAAGAGCATAATATACAATTACAGTGACGCCCCAAGTATATGTACCTCTCATATCTTACTTCGAGTCAATGTGCAAGGTGAATGGTCTTCAGTGTGTGGTATAACAACAACATACCCTCCTTCCTTCTCAACATTGCCATCTGCTCTATCAACTCGATAGTTGGGTGCTCATCTTCAAAGTATACTCGTTCATGAGGAAGTTAAGGAACACAGAGATATGAAGAACTAGGTACCCAGAGTAAATAGCCAGAAGGAGCATGGACGGGAGACGAAAAGCTCAGGTACCCCTATCACAATCCCTATTGATTCGACTGTCCGTAAGCAGATCTGTCAGAACTTGTGAGAAACATATCACAAACCACCAAGTCAAAAGTCGAAAATTTTGCTATAGAACTAAGCAAGGTAGGTGGAAGGCGTTATATACCTTAACCCAGGCTAGTCGGAATACCATCCAGTATTAGGAAGTTCTCAGGCCTTTCAAGTTCTCAGGTTCATATGCTCTCAAATTATCGAGTTCTTGAGTTCTCCAGGTGAACAACGAAGGGGAAACGGGATTTCGTTTCTGAGACTGTCCACTTCCTAGTCCATGCGTCTTAGACACTCCCTCACGACTTAGTACCTGCCTACCTACGTATCCTGATTGTTGTAGTTATTGTCTCTTGTTTCCTGTTTCTTGTTACCTACCGAGCCCCATTTCTAGGTATGTACGTGTATCCCATCTATCTATCCTGTTAGACGAGATTAGAGTAGAGGAGGAAGTTCGAGGAAGTTAGAGATAGCTACATAGATGTCTGTGTCTTGTGTGCCTTTTCCGTTGTAGTAGAACGAAAAGACCTTGATCGATCCTCTGCAGAGGTCAGGAAGCAGGGGGACCAGAGATGAAGCAAACGTTTTTATTATTAACCTTCAATCAACCATGATTGAATAGGAAGTAAGACATCGAGATATCCAGTTGAGAGATAAGGAGGGATCATAGTACTTCTAAAAGCCCATACATAACCACATGGTCGTAAGTTCGTAGCTTCGACAAGCAGAGAGCGAGTGTGTTCCTTCACCGGAGCTCTGTGTGTGAATTTATATAGCTTCAACTATGTTCAAGGTTACATACTCGGTTGCTGTATGTACGCCGCCTTTACTCAATCCCTCGCCCAAGCCCGAGGTCTATGCCGTGCTTACTTAGATCGTTAAAGGTGTTTGATACTGGAGGTATAAAGCAAGATAGCGGTTGCCAAGACATTATGGACGCCGTTGAAGAAGTAGTTAGCATAGGAATGGCAGATCGAGTTTAACCCCGGAGCCTATCCTGAAAAGGAGCCTATCCTGAAAAGACATGGCAGAGTCTTTTAAGATCATCAGGACATCGTGGTAGTCACGAGAGTGCGAAGGTAACATCGAACACCAGCTGCTGTTATAATCGCTTTCCAAATTCGCAACCAGGTCGGATTTGATGCGGAATACCTGCGAGAATCACGATTCCATATCTCAGCTCCTCAGAACCTAAAGATTCGTGCATTACATAATACGGCAAACTCAAGAACATCAGTGAAGTGAATGCGTTGGATTGACTCGGGTGGCTGTGAATTGTCATGGTATCTCTCATTATCCCGTTGCCCTATAAACCCCATTCCATGCCTTTTACCGAAAAAACGAAGCAGCGAAAGGGTATAAGCAGTGGGCCGCCATCCTTTTTCAGACGACGGGGAACCACATGTTGATCCTCGTACCGCTGCGCATGGCTCGCATGACAGCGGACACGACAGACTCGACAATCGGGCGGACAGCCGACGCGAGCCTTGACCCATCAATCCATCTTCCTCCCTGATCCTCCTGGCACAGCAAACTCCTCCCGGCAGGGGCGAGACGTTTACTTGTGGAGCTTGCGCTGGTAGAAAGCGAGCTCCTCACCCTCGAGGATGTAACCGTCGGCGCGACCGGACTGGCCGGGGCGGGAAGAGATGACGGCGTAGAGACGACCGGCCTCGAACTGCTTCTCGAGAGCGGAGTCGACCTTGCCGGAGGCGGCGAAGCGCTCAGCCTGCTTCTTCTCGACAGACTTGGACTTCTTGACCTCCTCAAGAACCTGACCCTGCTTCTGCTGGCGACGGCGACCGAGGGGCTGGCCGTAGTGGGCCTCGTACCACTGACGGAAGGGGGCAGCGTCGATCTGGACAACGGCGGACTTGGTGAGGGTGTTGGTACGGACGAGCTCGTTGTTGGAGGGGTGGTCTGGAAAAGTCACAATATCAGCTTCTGAACGTGGTCTCCTGACCTGAAACATGGGAGCCAAAACTTACACGCGACAACGATCACACGGGTCTTGCGAGTGCAACCCTCGGAGGCCCAGGCGAAGTTACCGGAGTCGAGACGGAGGGCACGGTGCTTGTGGTTGCCACCGCGGGTGCGGACGGTGTGAATGCGCTTAGCACCGATACGGGTGTTAGCGGGCTGGCGACCCGCCTCGAAGGCTCTCTTCTTCCCTGCCGCGTTTGTCAGAAATGGTTTCTTTTGTACGCGTCAAAACAGGCTCAGAACGCATGGGGTTCAGTCAAGCTCTGCATTTCTGCAAGAACATTGACCTCCAAGCGGACCTTCGAGAATATTATCAAGTATACGTACGGTAGTAACTGCAGACAGACACACGTTAGCTGGATTACAGACAGCATTTCAAGATGGGGTGGGATAAACATACGCGCGCTTAGCACCGGTGTGGGAGCGCTTGTGCCTGGAGTCTCTGGAGATACCCATTTTGCCGGTTCCTGGAGAGGTCGATGGTGGTTAGCTTTTACTGTCGATCGTTGTTCGTCGTCGGGTTCGAGGGGTGGTTGTGGATTGCGAAAGAGGCACGCCGGCGTGCCCCAAAAGCGAAACTACTAACTTTCTCCTCGTCGGGCGGATGGTGGGAATGGGGACTGGCAAAAACGCGAATGTACTCACCTCGTCGTGGATCGTTGACGGTGCGGTTGCGAGGTTGTGATGGCGGTGCTGGCGGCGGTCACAAAGTCGATTTTGGAAAATGTGGGTGTGGAAATTTCGCGGACTTTTTCGGCCACAAGTTTAGGCGGTACCGAAGGGACCCATAGCCCTAGGCGTTTTCGCATCACAAGTACCCTCGTACCTCTGCACGAGCCATCCTGCCAAGACATCGACGTGAATCAAAGTGGGGTCTTTTCGCCTTGCAGTGTCAGCCCGGCCCAGGCTTCCAGCTCGAATTGCAACCTGTCGAAGCCTTGTTGGAGACAGTGGATAATCTCCCCGCCAGCTCCAGCCTCCTGCCCCGGCCGTCCGCTGAAGTGCCCGCTTTGGCTTCTCCAGAGCCTCCAAGGACGTGGGGCCGGCCGGTGTCTCTTCCTTGGTGTACGGCGGGCAGTAACGTACTTTCTACGACGACGTAATAAACCGGCTCAAGGTGGGGCTGAAGGGACAAGCGGAAAATTCCAGCATACGAGTAACCTCAACACTACCACATCAGTGAGATAGAAGGTCTAATACAAGTTGTTCGCAGTATCATATCTTTTGTATTTGCTTATCATGAATCTTTGGAAGAAAGCACAAGCTTTGAATGAGCTCTTATTAGATCGTTTGCGAGTTCCAAGTCGAAGTCAACGACGTTCAGAGCCTTGCCCCACCTCTTTACAGACCACGCTGATGGGTGATATATGTATCTCTACACCTTCGAACTACCTTCCTGAGCCCTTCCATACAGCACATACGCATGCATGATAGGGCGTAAGGACATTTAATGTGAAAGAGAACCGCGATGGAATATGGTTTGAAACTTTTCAGTCAGTTTTGCTGTCATGTGGCTTTACATTGTCTATAGTGTGTAAAGTACCGTAACAATAAGCAAGTGTTGTATGACGCAGCAATCCAAGTGGAAGCTCACCAAGCTTTGTCCCAGCAGCTGGTACCTGCTTACCTTACCTTGTCCCGATAACATCCACATAGGACAACGGCAGAGTGGTGACCAACAGTTGCCGTCATGTTCCAAAAGTTTTTCTCGGGCCAACGAGGGGACTGACAACAGAAGCGGAAGTTTGTAGTGGCTTGGCTGAAATAACGGTACAGTAAGAAGGAACTTTGTCACGGTGCCTGGCTTTCCATTCTTTCCATTCTTACAGTACGGTACGCGCAGTAGCATAGTACGGTACAGTAGGTAGCGACGGGACTTGCAAACTTGCGGCGCCAACCCACCCACGGCCAGCCAGCCCACCTCACCACCCATCATGTCACCCAAGGGAAACTTCCCGACATGGACTTTGCAACTGCCAACCCGACCTCAACACCACCTGTCCCGACCATCCACCTCCACGATCACAACTTAACCTCAACTGCACCCTCCCATCGTTCGCCCTTTCTGTGCGGACGTCGCGAAAAAACCAAAAGTTGGAGCATCTTTGCTGCAGTAGAGTAGGCACGACGAGCAAACGACGGACCGCATTGTGCTGATTGCCCTGCAAGTGCAAGTGGGACGTGCTTCTTCGTTTTTGAAAGAGTCCCAAGTCGCCCCGCACCCGCCGCAGGCCTGCCAGTGTGCCTTCCAACCATTTCTCAGGACAGTTCGGGTTGAGCTTTCTCCCGTCTCGCAACAAACAAGAACAACAAATAACAACCCGCTCGCCCAACCAAAGCATCACGACGACGACAGCTGTTTAATACCCCACCAACAACCGTCTCTCACGCATCACCGGCATCGCGGCCTCTGGAAGATCGGAACACCAAAGGACGACCTGCACTCGTCTTTTAGAGTTCTCCAACCAGGTACGTAATCGTGCCAAACAATCACGGATTCACGGTACAGCCGCACCTTGACCTGCTCGGCCTCTCTCAGTCTATCGCCATCACCACCACCTACGTCTTTACTGACATCTCCAAACCAGTTGTCGCTCGCTTCCCGAAACCATTTTCTGTTCGATATTTAGCTGCGCAGCCTGCCTTGCTTTCACCTCGGAAGCTGCCGGCCATCAACGGGGACGTGTTGGTAGTGGAGGGGGAGATTTCACCTTTCGTTTAGCCTAGCGGCCCGGCCGCGTCGCAGTCATGGGGAAGATCACCAAGACCATGCAACAAAAGCACAGGGAGACTCTGGTAAATTGCTGCCCGTTAACATCATGTTTTATCCGTCTGTCTGCTAACTCTTCTGTCCCAGTCTCCTTGGTTGAAAGAGTTTGTTGAGACAGCCTCGAGTGCACCTCTGCCTCTCATCCCGCAACGACTCGACGAGTTCCCACAAAGGTGGCAGTTCCCGCGCGGCGACCTATACCACTGGATCCCACTGCTCAACCGTTTCGACAACATTCTAGAATCAATATGTGCAACATACGAGCTATCCAAGGGCCCTCAAACACGCGACTTTGCATGTGATGTCCTCCTCAATAAGGGCGGACCCTCACTCGAATACCGCGACGAGCCTTGGAGCGCGGAGCGTCTGGCCGAGGCCGGATACAAGGAGGATGGAGATTGCCAGCTTCTCGTCGCTATACTCAAGTTTACCCGCATGTTGCTCGAGCACTGCGGTAACAGAAGCATCTACGCGAGTAGCCACCACATCGACCGTCTTCTCAACAGCCCATATCTTGAAGTTCAAGCGGCCGCTCTT
This sequence comes from Neurospora sp. CHS-2018b, assembly GCA_009806015.1. Taxonomy (NCBI): domain Eukaryota; kingdom Fungi; phylum Ascomycota; class Sordariomycetes; order Sordariales; family Sordariaceae; genus Neurospora; species Neurospora sp. CHS-2018b. Next base: position 1,442,388 of record RAOV01000016.1, on the reverse strand, counting down.
GAGGTTGGCTTGGAGCTGGCCCAGAGGTATAATGCGTCCGTCAAGCGCATGCCTTCGCCTCCTCGTTCAGTAAACCCAGCCTTGTTAGCCAACCACTACAACATAAACCTCGAAAAGGTGCAGCTGCTTGCACGGCCATTCATCAGGACGCCCATCGTCAAGTCCTTAGAGTCATCCTCGGCTGCCCCGGCCGCCTCAGCTGGCTCGAATGCCAAGGCTAAGGACAAGGAAAAGGAAAAGGAAAAGGCTAATGGCCCCAAGAATGTTGCGTCCATGTATGCCAACGACCTCAAGGCCCTTGCTTTGAGCCAACCCGACGAAGAGGACTCGTGGAAGAGCTGGGGCGACCTTAAGATGTCGTATTATCCCGACACAACCAATGTCGAGCCTAGCGCGCGGGATTCCAAGGAGGCTCAACCTGTGGAGCCTCGCACCAGCTCGTCGCCTGCTGCCCCAACGCCGCTCCGTCGTAGCTCAACAATTAACGTGTCCCAATCGTCCCGTTCTCAGCGTGTCGGAAGTTCGGAAGAAGTTTCGCCTCTCAAGCCGTCGGGAGCAGCTACGGATGACCGCGATGGGCCCAAGGTGGTGGAGATCCCACGGTCTCTCATCGAGTCGAAACGCATCTATGATCTGTATGAGCTGTGTCCGCCCGACATGCCAAGCGCCATGAAATTTGAGTTTACTAGCCGCTTGAGGATATCCAAGGCGTTATTAGGAACCCAGAGAGAGCGTCAGCTGGCCTTGGCCGTTCGCCTGCTGGCCATTACCAACCTTGCCTACATCCTACCCGAGGCCGTCTTTATCGACAAAGTCCTCAAGTACGACAAAGACGAACCGAGGAAATTTCAGCTTGTCTACCAGCTGGCCGAACTTATTGCCCCTTCCCCGGACGGAAACCCTAGCGAAGTCCCGAAATGGCTCCAGAGCATCACGCTGGCTCTGCTTGAGGCCATCTCCCACCAACAAGAAAAGCACTCGGATGTCCTGGCGGCTTTAAACGTAAACGTTAACCATGGCATTCTTCTCTACGTCATCAGAATAGCAGTGGCGGAGATGAAAGAGGACGCCCCTGTTGATGACCAAGACGAGCTGGATGCAGATACTTGGCGAAGCAACCTGTTCGGGTTGACTCTTCAGATAGCTATGGCTACGCGTATCGGCCAGGAGATGATGACTGCCGGGCTCATGGACTGTCTCGTCGAAATTCTCAACCTTCGGACGGCAGTTGCCAGTCGCAATTATAGCATGGTACTCGCTTTTCTGGACAGTCTGACCTATGCGTATCAGACTGCCTTCTCCCAGTTAAACGCTGCCGGTGGTCTGGACGCCATCACGAACCTCATAGTCCATACCGTTCGGGAGTCCAAGGTTCTCACGGAGGCTGGTCTCGGAACAAAACCCGAACTTCACGCTTCCCTTGTGGATTATAGCATTCCATTCTACCATCAGCAGACGCTCAAGTGGCTTCTGAAGTTTATTCACCATGTCATGGCCAACACGTACTCCTTCGATGGTACCAATACAGAGCGCTTATTGAGGAACCTGGTCGACAACTCGTCTTTGCTCGGTAGCCTCTGCACGATTGCGCGCCAGAACCGGTTCTTCGGCACGGTCGTGTGGTCAAATGCTACAACCCTTCTGAGCGATTTCATCAACAACGACCCTACGAGTTTTGCAGCGATCTCGGAGTCTGGGTGGATCCAAGCTTTTCTTGAATCTGTTACCAATCGGCCGGTGTCCATGCCCGTTGAGAAACCGTCGCCGGAGCCTCGCCAATCCAGAGCAGATGGCGGCGATGATGGCAATGAAGCCGATGACGATAGTGAAGATGATGCCAGTGCGGATGAGGCCGCTCCCGACTCAGACGGTCAGGCCGCTACTCAAACACATCCACCAACTCAAGAAATGCTCGAGGCACCTCGAGACTTTCCTCCCGCCCATGGCATCCTACCGTCCTCTGAATCCATGAATATCATTCCCACGGTGCTGAACTCGATTTCACTCAATAACCGCGGCATGAAGATGGTTCTCTCATCTGGTGCCATCCAGAGCTACATGGAGATCTTTGAGAGCGCTACTCATGTTCAGTGCATGGCGCACGATCCTGAACTGGCTAGTACCATTGGTAGTAGTCTTGACGAACTCTCCCGTCATCACCCGGCGCTACGGCCTGCCATCGCTAACGCTATCATCGACATGATTGCGAGGGTCACGCACCTGGTCAGGACCATGGATGCCACTAAAGCATGCGGCGCGAGGCTTGAGGCACCTGAATCGTCTGCTGACCCGGTTGCTGAATCATCGAAGGCTATTGAGTTGAGGGGTAAAGGCAAAGACAAGGCCACAGACGATGCGGATGTGGAAATGGCGGAAGCGAGCTCTTCATCAACTGGTAATGATAAGCCCGCACAAGCCCCATCTGTCCCTTATATTCAAGTCCTTTCTACGTTCCTTCAGCCTATCATCAGCAACTCGCATCTTAAGGGGGCTCTCATCTCTGCTGGTGGGATTGAGATTCTATTGGATCTCGCAGAATCTCCTAGCCTTCCCTACGATTTCGCCGAGACACCAGCCTGCCGCATGCTAGTCGCGGCCACCTCGCAGCTCATTGAGTCCGCTCAGATTATCGGGCTACCTTCGTTACTATTCAGGATGGAGAACACTGTCAAGGTCCTCCAGCCGCGGATTAATCCCACAACTACGGAGCCTTTCTTTGCACCTTTCCTCACTTCGGATTCATCTGTGCCTCCCGTACAAGAGGAAGAATCAGCAAACAAGAAGCCCACCCCGGATGTTTCGATCGGAACAGAGACGGTGAAGGCTCTGCTCAACATACAGACCTTGATCAAGATTCTGTATCATTGTTTCCCGTTCTCCAACCGGAGCCAGATGGTCAGCATGCCAACTGTCAACGTGTATGACTATTACATCCGTCTGATCCAAAGCCTTGGACCATTGTTGCGCGGCGTGTTGAAGGAAGAGGCAGCGGTCAATGGTGCCGTTCCACACCATTGGACACTAAAGAACAAGCCGTACCAAACCAGTTCTTTGGGCTCTCGCACCGATGTGCAGGATCTACTTACCGACTCGGCCGCTCAAGATGCTTCCGCCAACGGTAAGAAGTTGACGCCTGAAGAGCAGTCGACTGCTGAATACAAGAACTTCCAGACCCTACGGGTCCTTCTTCATTCCTTTATGCCTTCCATCTTCCCATTCTTCCAGACTATCGGCAAGGCGCTGTTGCCTAGACGCAACAACAACGACCCGTACATCCGTTCGCGACACCTGGCAATTGCAGAGGCGTCGGCGGAAACCTTGATTCAGCAACTGCAGCAGTCCAAAGCGGAGTTGACGGTCAGAGACATCCATAACTGGATCATCATGATCCACACGTTCGGTGAAATGGTCGTTGATACGAATCACCGTACTGCCAGCGGAGGGGCTTTCCTTATCCTCCCCGTGATCACCGCCTTTAAGGAGCTCGGGGGTTTCGAGGCACTGAACGTTATGCTCAAACGGTTGGCCGACATGGTGTCGGCTGGGGCCACCGAGGGTCAGGAAGCCACGAAGGCAAAGCTGTCAATGATTGGCATGAAGAAAGTACTCGACATCTACTGCTTCATCGTTAGTGGCAAAAACCTCTCAGATTCTATGGCCCAGATTGCCTTGGCACCCAAGCCTACGGAACGAACCACCCGGGAGTTTTCGCACCAACTTGTTGTTGAGTTGCGAATGTTGATCTTGCCGATTATTCGGGAAATCTGGGCTTCCAACATCATCGAAAAGTCAACAAGCACGGTAGTCAGCAAGATTATTGACATCATCAAGACCATCGCAGCCGGCGACCTGGAGTCAAATGCGCAGTCGAGATCCGACAAGGAATCATTACCGCTTCTTTTCAAGAACCGCGAGTCCGTCCCCTTCAAATGGATCTCGCGTAAGGATGCAGAAGCACTTGCAGCCGAGCAAGGCGTAGACGTCGATCTAGCGTTGGAGGCACTTTATCGTGCTAATGGTAAAGAGAGTGATACCAAGGAGTACATCAAATACCAGAAGGCACATCTAGTTCGTAACCGCAACCCTGTGCCGGCTGAAGACGCCTTCAAGGAAGCGCCATCTCCCAACCCCTCGTCATCGGCAGGGATGTCTCTCAGTAACTTGTTGAACACTCCTACTTTCCCGGTGGGTGACCTGCTGGGTTCAGAGCCTATGGCTTTGGATTCGGTGCCCAACCAGCCCCTCGGAGAAGCTAGTGGTGAAGCCGCCCTCGGAGATGTCACAGAGCCGTCTTCTGACGACTCTGACGAGGGCCAGCCTGGCACCAGCCGTGAAGCCAACGTTGGCGTCACTACGGCGGCACCACAGCAACTGCCTGTACTTCCATCACAGCAACCAGCCACCGAAACACAGCAACCAGCCACCGAAACACAATCTAACGCTCCCCGTATCACCAGGGAAGATCTGGCTGAAGAGAGGGCAAAGCTCTACGATACCCTGATCGATCGCTGTCTTGAAGTCATTAGCTCTCATCCCGAGGCCGTGTTTGAGGTTGCGGATCTCATCCAGAGCACCATTCTGAAGACCGACATTGAAGACAGGAGAGTGGAAGTGGGCGAGATCTTGGCCAATGCGCTCATGTCATTTGCCTCTGACGACGCAGATGAGTTGAAGGAGAATGGCAGTAGCATCGCTGCTTACGCCCACCTTTTGGCGCTTCTTCTTCAACAGACTGCTTTCATGAGGACTACCGTGGACATGTTGAGAGACTACGTGGGCGATTATCTCGGCTTCCTTAAGCTGCCGCCGGCAAGCTCCAATGACAACCTTCCTCCGTGGATTCCCTACATTCTCCTCATATTTGAGATCATGCTTTTCCAAGACGCGCAGCCTCCTGATATCAAATGGAAACAGCCCGTGAAGGAGGATGATCCAGTTGAGGAGCCGGTCATCGAGGTGAAGGAGCCCAACTTCTCGGCCGAGCACCGCTCGTCTCTCTTGACCACTCTGTTGGACTTTCTCCCTCGCATCGGCAAGGAAGAGTCCTTGGCCGTTTCGGTGTTGAGGATCCTCGTTGTACTGACCAGAGATCACGCGGTAGCCAAGATTGTTGGGGAGAAGAAGAACTTGCAACGGCTGTTTGTCATGACAAAGCAGTTGTGCGGTGCCGGTTCTACTCGTCTCAAGCAGACTCATATCTCAGAACACATCCGACAGATCCTTCGACACATCATTGAAGACGAAGAGACCCTTCGGCAGATTTTTGAGACCGACATTAGGCACCTCATGACTTCGAGGCATAGGCCCAGCACAGCCCCGGGCCTTGAACCACAGGCATACCTGCGCACCCAAGCGCATTTGGCTCTGCGGTCGCCCAAGACCTTCGTCGAGGTTAGCACGGAGCTGCTCAAGCTGAACCGGGGCGTATCGCACTTGGGAGACGGAACGCTGCGCTCCACGCCATTCCTGGTTCTCAAGGAGCGCCCTGCAGATGCTAGTGTCTCGCCCAAGGAGAGCTCAGTCGAACCTACAGTACAAGCGACAGAAGATCTCACCATCAGTGACGTCAAGCCTTCAACCGAGGTAACGGACAAGGATATGCCCGATGCTCCCAAGACCCCCGCTCAAGACCTCAAGCGGCCGATTCTCGAACATCCCGATGGTGTTGTTCACTTCTTGTTGACCGAGCTGCTCAATTATAAAGATGTTGACGAGAGGGAGAACGTTCCTGCGCCTCCCGCAGCCGCCTCTAAGCCGGAGTCTGATGCTACTTCTGCGAATGAGGCTACTCCTTCTCCTTCCGGCGACGAGCAGAATTCGGACTCGAAGGAGAAAGAGAAGAAACTGGCAAAGTCCCCATTCAAGGCCGAGGATCATCCCATTTTCATCTATCGTTGCTTCTTGCTTGACTGTCTTGCGGAGCTGTTACAGAGCTACAATCGTGCCAAGGTTGAGTTTATCAACTTTAAGCGCTCCGCTCCCATTCAGGCGAATGCTCCTGTCAAGCCTCGCTCCAGTGTGCTAAACTATCTTCTCAACGATCTTATTTGCTTCAGCCCCGCAAGCGGAGTGCCGGATTCGATAGCCATGAAGAAGAAGGCGGCAACGGCAGTGCCAGCTCGCGCTGTTATTGTTGCCCTTGTTTCTAGGACCGGCGAGAAGCCTCAGAACCGTACCCATGAGCCGTTTGAGTATGACGATGAGCCGGATTTGCTCTTTATCCGCCGGTTTGTCCTGGATACCATACTTCGCGCCTACAAGGATGCTTCTGTCTCCGCGGAGCCGGCTGATATTCGGTACGGAAAGATGAATGCTCTCGCAGAGTTGATGGCCCAGATGATTGGCGAAGGAGACAAAGAATCGCGCCCCAGCAACCCGCGCGGTACAGATCCGTCAATCGGACGGTCTCAAGCTCAGCTGAAGCGTCTCATGTATGAGAAGGGTTACCTCACATCCTTGGCTGCGTCCATCGCCGACATTGACCTCACATTCCCGCACAACAAGGCTCCGCTCAAGCCCATCCTTGCGGTCATCAAAACGCTCACAAAGACTGCAGTCTCGATGAGTCAATTGGGTCTCATCCCTGCTTCGGGTACAGCCGGTACCGATCAAGCCGAGGATGAGTTCCTGTCTGACGGGTCGTCCGTCTCTGAAGATCTCACAGATGATCGCGAGGAGACGCCTGATCTTTATCGCAACTCCACCTTGGGCATGCTTGAACCCGGACGTGATGATGAGTTCTCCGACGAAGATGAGGATGACGATGAAGACATGTACGACGATGAGCAGTATGACGACGAGCTTGACTATGGCGACGACATGTCACAGGATAACGAGGACAACCCTAGTGACGATGAAGACGACCTCGGCGAGATGGGCGAAATGGAAGGAATGCCCGGTCAGCCTGGCGTTGTCGAGGTCATTATGGGTGAGAACGATGACGAAGAGGACAATGATGACATGGATGACATGGATGAGGATGATGACATGGACGAAGATGACGAGCAGGAGCTTAGTGATGAGGATGAGGACGAGGAAGTCGGCTCCGAAGATATGGATGACCTAGAAGACGATATTCACATTGTCGATGAAGAGGGCAATGCTATTGATGACGACGGTGCGTCGTGGGATGATGGCACCGACGAGGATGATGAAGAGGATGAGGAAGAGCTCGACTACGAAGCTGAGGCTCAGAATATGCAGGAGGCTCAACTTCACAACCGTCGGACCTTCCCCGAGATCATGCGAGCTGCCATGGAAAATGCTGGCGATGATCTTGATGCTGAGCCAATTCGCGACTTTGACGGGCACTACATCGACGATGATGAAGATGGCGAAGAAGACGGTGAGTACCCAAGATGCTTGGAAAGAGTGAGCAAGATCGCTAACTTGAATAGATGATGAAGATGAAGGGGATGACGACATGGATGATGACATGTACTTCGACGGCGATGGTCTTCGTAAGTTATGAGAACAAGTCCCTTTACCAGATTCGGCAGCTGACATAATAAGCAGACGATGACTTGCTCGCGCCCAACATGCCATCGGGGCTTGGTTGGGATATTGCCATTGAACCCAACCATCGGCATCGGCCGTCCCGGAGCCCCTGGCCCAACAGTCCTTTCGTCGTCGGAAGACACCGTGACGCGCTTGGTAAGTTGTTAATCCCGAGGATATCATTTGCTTGTTCGGAGTGCTAACGATTACTCAGACTTCCAAAACTTCTTCCGTCGCCCTGCCCATCTCAGCAGACATCTGCCGCCTCCGGCCGACGTCATGTCTGGAACAAATCCCCTCTTGCTTCCTCAGTCTCGTCGTGAGGTTCCTCGTCATGCCCACAGCCAGCTGGTTCGTCTGGGGATAACTCCGAACATGATCGGAGGCCTAGGCATGGGTATGGGGGTGGAGCCGTTGGCCTTTATCAGTGACCTCGTCCAACACTTACCCGACGTGCGTCTCAGCGCTGGAGGAGGACCCTTGGCCTTGCATTTCACAGCAGACGGACCAGGCGGAATCATCCGTGAACTCAACGCCATCCCTATTCCTCCCCCGCACTCCCGCGAGTCTCGCCCCACTGAAGCTCGGCGCGATACCTATCAGGAACCTCATCAAGCCGTCCAGTTTTCACCGGAATCTACACATGAGAGATGGCAACAAGAAGTTAAGATGATCTTCGGATTCGGCCACCAGGACAAGGCTCAGAAGCTTGCACCTCTCATCATTTACAAGCTTATTCCGGCAGCAATTCAAGCTGAAAAGGAGGAGAAAGCTCGTAAAGCGGAGGCAGATCGCAAAGCAGAGGAAGAGAGGAAGAAGCGACAGGAGGAGGAGCGCAAGAAGAGGGAGGCCAAGGAAGCGGAAGAGAAGGCTGCGCGTGAGAAGAAGGAAGCAGAGGAGCGTGAGCGCCTTGAGCGCGAACGAGCTGAAGCTGCCGCACAAGCTGCTGCGCAAGCCGCCGCAGATCACGAGGCAAATGCTGCGTCTCAAGAGGCGCACTCTATGGAAGGCGTTGAGACTCAAGGCGCGGGCGAGAATGCCGAGCAGCAGGCCGAGGACGAACGTCCTCGTGTCTACTACACTCTCCGTAACCAGCAGATCGATATCACTGAACTGGGTATCGACGCCGAGTATCTTGAAGCCCTTCCTGAAGAGTTCAGGGACGAGGTGATCGCCCAGGCTATCAGCACCCGGAGATCCCAGGCGCGAGAGCAGGTTTCTCAAGAGGGCGAAAACACCGAGGTCTTCCAAGAGTTCCTTGAAGCACTCCCGGAGGAGCTTCGTAACGAGATTCTCCACCAGGAACAGCACGAACAGCGACGTCGGGAGCGGCAAAACGCAGCAGGCGGCCAGGACCTTGGTCCGGCTGACATGGATCCCGCAAGTATCCTATTGACTTTCCCCCCTGGTCTCCGGCAGCAGGTCCTACTCGACCAGGGCGAAGATATCATGGAGCACCTTGGACCAGAGTTGGCCGCAGAAGCCCGCACTCTTGTGGCGCGCCATCGCCAACTCCACGCCCAACAAGGTGGTCAAGCCGCCTCTCGTTCTAGAGATGCACAGCGCCCTGCCGAGGCAGGTGCTGGAGCTGTCCAAAAGATCCAGAAGCGCACTGTGGTTCAGATGTTGGACAAGCAGGGCATTGCTACCCTCCTCCGCCTCATGTTTGTCTCTCAGCAAGGCTCAATTCGCTCCAGTCTCTTCAACATTTTCGCCAACCTGTGTGAAAACCGCCAGAACCGACTCGATGTCATATCCTCTTTGCTACAAATTCTCCAAGATGGATGCACAAACATGGATGCCGTTGAGCGTAGCTTTGCCCAGATCTCTCACAAGGCCAAGCAACTAAAGGAGAAGGACGCTAAGACGCCTCACCCCTTGAAGCGAAGTCTCACAGGCGGCACTAACAACAACGGTCAATTCCCTGCTAGCTCGGAGGTGTCGCCGCTGTTGATTGTTCAGCAATGCCTTGACCTTTTGGTGGAGCTTTCCAAGCTCAACCCTCATGTACCATCTGTGTTCTTGACTGAGCATGAGACGGTGGCATCCACCCTCAAGCGAAGCCTGAGCCGCAAGGGCAAGGGCAAGGATGTCAATGGCAAGGCTCAGAAGTTCGCTATCAACTCCCTGTTGACTCTTCTGGATCGCAACCTTGTTATGGAGAGCTCCGCGGTCATGCAGGTGCTAGCCGATCTCCTCAACAAAGTCACCATCCCGCTCCAAGCCATTGAGCGGAGGCGGAAGGAGGCCGAAGAGGACGCGAAAGAGAAGAAGGAAGCCGAAGAAAAGGCTGCGGCTGAACGTGAAGCGGCCAATGCCCCCGAAGAGCAAGCCTCGACCGAGCAGGCCTCCACCCAGCAGGAGGCGACCCAGCAGCCTTCTGACTCTGCTCCAGCAGCTGGTTCCAGTGAACAGCCAGCGCAGCAAGATCAAGAAAACAAGGAGCCAGAAGCACCCAAGGAAAAGGCTGATGAGAAGGACGTTCAGTCCGAAGAGAAGAAGATCCGACAGCTCACGCCGCCGACAATCCCCGAGCACAATCTCAAGCTGGTGATCAACATTTTCGTGGCGCGTGAATGCAGCTCGAAGACATTCCAGAACACCATCTCTACGATCAAGAATCTTTCCAACATCCCTGGCGCGAAGAAGGTATTTGGAGACGAGTTGGTCCGCCAAGCTAGGGTCTTGAGCGAGAACATTCTCTCAGATCTCGACAACTTGCTTCCTCACATTTTGAAGGCTGAGTCCGGCACCCAAATCCAAGGCGTTGCGCTTGCCAAGTTCTCGCCAGGCGCATCGGAGCAGAACAAGCTCCTACGTGTTCTTACAGCGCTCGATCACTTGTTTGATAGCAAGAGTAAGAAGCAGGGCAAGCCTGCCGAAGGAGAGAACACTAAGGAGGATCTTCTGGGTTCTCTCTACTGGAACCCGACATTCGGCAAGATGTGGGATAAGCTAAGCGCTTGCTTGAGCGCAATCAGGCAGCGTGACAACATGCTCAACGTGGCCACGATTCTCCTGCCGCTCATCGAGTCATTGATGGTGGTGTGCAAGAATACGACACTCTCGGATGCTTCGGCGGTGTCGAACGCAAACTCGCAGAAGGAAATGCTTCTCACCAGCCCGCCTCCAGAGGACCGCATTGCCGGCTTGTTCTTTACCTTCACTGAGGAGCACCGCCGTATCCTCAACGAGTTGGTACGACACAACCCCAAGCTCATGTCGGGCACCTTCTCGCTGCTGGTCAAGAATCCGAAGGTCTTGGAATTCGACAACAAGCGCAACTACTTCAACCGTAGCGTGCATTCCAAGTACCAGCAGACGAGGCAGTCTTTCCCTCCATTGCAACTCCAAGTGCGCCGTGAGCACGTCTTCCATGATTCATTCCGGTCGCTTTATTACAAGAAGGCCGAAGAGTTGAAGTTTGGAAAGCTCAACATTCGTTTCCAGGGAGAGGAAGGTGTCGATGCTGGTGGTGTCACGCGCGAATGGTTCCAGGTGCTCTCCAGGCAAATGTTCGACCCCAACTACGTCCTTTTCGTTCCGGTGTCTTCGGACCGCACAACCTTCCACCCCAACAAGTTGAGTCCTATCAACGACGAGCATCTTCCCTTCTTCAAGTTCATTGGCAGAATCATTGGCAAAGCCCTTTACGAGGGTCGTCTGCTTGAATGCTACTTCAGCCGTGCGGTCTACAAGCGCATCCTCGGCAAGCCCGTCTCGGTCAAAGATATGGAGTCGTTTGATCCCGACTACTACAAATCACTTGTCTGGATGCTCGAGAACGACATCACCGACATCATCACTGAGACCTTCTCGGTCGAGGACGACGTGTTCGGCGAAGTCAAGGTTGTCGATCTGATTGAGAACGGCCGCAACATCCCTGTCACGGAGGAGAACAAGCATGAGTATGTCCGTCTGATCGTCGAGCACAAGCTCATCACCTCGGTCAAGGATCAAATGAAGGCATTCCTTACTGGTAAGTACAATTCCTTTGAATGAAACGTTATAGTTCATCACTAACAAATGAATAACAGGCTTCCACGAGATCATCCCCGAAGAGCTCATCGCCATTTTCAACGAACAAGAGCTCGAACTTCTCATTTCCGGTCTGCCTGATATCGACATCGACGACTGGAAGGCGAACACCGAGTACCACAACTACTCTGCCGGCGCCCCTCAGATCCAGTGGTTCTGGCGCGCTGTCCGGTCCTTCGACAAGGAGGAGCTCGCCAAGCTTCTTCAGTTCGTCACGGGCACATCCAAGGTGCCTCTGAACGGCTTCAAGGAGTTGGAGGGCATGAATGGTGTCAGCCGATTCAATATTCATCGTGACTATGGCAGCAAGGATCGTCTTCCCAGCTCTCATACTTGCTTTAACCGTGAGTTTCCCGTTCTCATCCAGGTGCTTGGATAATTAGCTAACCGTTGATGATACAGAACTTGATCTTCCCGAGTACGAAAGCTACGAAACTCTAAGAAGCCAGCTGCTCAAGGCTATTACCGCGGGTAGCGATTACTTCGGCTTTGCGTAAAGGGACGGATGGATAGTGGAGATTGAGCAGGGAACCGTGCGGAGGAGGAGAGGTAAAAGGTACATAAGCCAAATATAAGCATCATATAGGAGGAATGGCAAAAAAGGGGCATAAATTGCCTGGAAGGAGGAAGGAGAGGAGGTCTGTTTTTTTGACCTGTCAGTTTTCATGAAGGTCATACAAGGAAAGGGTTCAAGCGCATTGGAAGGGTGAAGGAGGGTTTAGATTGGGGAGAAGGAGGAGGAGATGTTTTGTTATTGCTCCTTTTTTTTTTCGCTCTTGAGCAATCAGTCTGGCATAGGTTTCAACAAAGGGAACAGAGGGGCGGCGGGAAGTGCAGGTCTCGTCTTCCATTTCTGGACCTGGAGTTGCCTTTTGCTGGGTGGTTGGCTTGGAGCTGGCTTCTTTGCATGGATGAAGTTGGAAGGAAGGAAAAGATATTGCAATAGGGGAGATAGAATGATTAGCGCGAATGGAGTTTCTGATATGAAAAAAGAAGCAGTGGTATGCCGTGACACCATCAATGCTAAGAAGTCTTGATCCCTGTGGTTGGAAGAGGAGGTCAGTAATGTGTTCTACTTCACTGTTTCACAAGATGATCTAATCGTCTCCCTCCTTTACAACCCACTCATCGTCTTCGTTAATTTTTGTTCTTGTCTAATTCAAGGATAAGACGCAACATGTTACTTAACGACCTGGGACTACAGAGAGATATGTAAATCCCTCTCATTACTACCTTTGTTCACTATAAAAGCACTACGCATAGTTAATTAAGTATCTGGACGGGACTCACATAGTCAACTCAACCACTTTACTGCATGCAGTGGGCTATTAACGACGCCGGCGACGACGAGGAACGTAGGTACCTCTAATCATGTCATGATGAAAAAGTGGCGGTGGGAACTGATGACGAGAGTGAAAGCAATGAACAAGTTGAAGCGTGTGATGAAGTACTAAAGCAGGAGAACCTAAGCAAGAAAATCTTCGCGATTGGATATTATACATCTTCACAGGAAAACCTCACGGTCCTAACGCATTGTACTGTAACGTAAGACGGCGAACGAAAGATTGAATCTTTATATTCACAGGTTTGCTCAATATATCCCATTGTATCTGAGCCATCTAAGCCATCCTGGAAAGTCAAAAGGCAGTTGGAAAAAAGGTGGAGATGAAGTGAGATGGCCTTTGACAAGGAATACCGACTACCTCTACCATACCAACCAGACTGAACGGATGCTGATTATGTTATGTAGTGGCTAGAAGATTATGGGGTTTTATGTATGGGGTAGACCGAGGGCATCTTGGAAGGATAATAACTGGACGTATTGTATCTCAACCAAACATCGTACGTCTTGTAGACACCAAGAACTGTATCCAAAAGTTGGGCATGAATGACAGGGGGTTTTCGAGACAAAGAATTGCATTTGATAATTCTAGATCCTGTATGATATGGAGACCAAGTCATCGCAACTTTTGAAAGCCTACTCCGTCTATCACATTGCTCTAAATCCACACATAGTTTCACGCATAGCACCCGGTCGAAAGAAATCCATATGAAGCGAACAATTCAGACCCATTGTTGATTTTGGTTCTACCTCAGTTGCCTCCGTTCCCCAAATGTCAATGATCAGGCGGGAGTATTGGTATCAAAGGGTCCCGTCATATTATTCCGTATAACGCGAACCCGAAGCGAAGCGCTGCTCGTTTGTTTTGGTATCAACTCATTGAAGACTCAATTCCTGGTAGTTTGTCGTGGAAAGCCCTTTTTAATGGGTGCTCATGTACACACAACAAACGTGCCCCCCGGTCGAGTCAACAGATAACCGCGCCATGACCGAATTCGTGAAAGCAACCGGATATCATCCATCACACCTGACTCCGAACGCTTACTTGCGCATGGAGGAGGCGCGGCGCTTGCGGGCATCGGCCTTCTGGACCTTGGCCTCAGCGATGCGCTTGGCGAGGATCTGCTGGTACTCAGACTGTGATGATTGTTAGCATTTCTGGAGTGCTTTTCAACCAGGTTTTCGGGTGAAACTTACGGCCTCCTCCTTGACCTTCTCGGCCTGGCGGCGCTTGAGAGCGAGACGGTGTCTCTTGTGCTGGAGGCGCTGGGGAGTGACGAGGCGCTGGATCTTGGGAGCCTTGGTGTAGGGCTTCTTGCCCTCACCCTTGGGCTGGACCTCGCGGCGAATGACGTACTTGCGGACCTATTCGTCGTAGAAAATTGGATAATTAGCCTTTGGTGTTCATCTCAGACTCTACCCAACGAACTGCGCGAGGATCATCGCAACAGCTCGGGGGCAGGCGATGACGAGATTGCGTAGAGAAACACATACATCGTCATCCTTGCTGAGGCCGAAGAAGCGGCGGATCTTGGTGGCGCGCTTGGGGCCGAGACGCTTGGGGTGGACGGTGTCGGTGAGGCCGGGGATGTCCTGCTCGCCCTGCTTGACGATGGCGAGAGCAAGGACGGAGAGATCAGAGCCGACGATGCAACCGCGGACGGACTTTCTCTTGCGCTCACCGGTGCGGCGGGCACGGTAGCAGGAGTGGCCGTCGGAGAGGAGAAGGCGGACACGGTTGGGGGCAATGACACCCTGCTTCATGGGGAAACCCTGCTTGTCGTTACCGCCGGTGATGCGGAGGATGTAGCCCTTCCACTCATCACCAAGAGGGTCGGCGGGGACCTCAGCGCCCATCTATAGTCGGTGTGTCAGTTTCGGCTTCGGTCATCGTGGTTGGTTTCGATGTGTCGTCGATATATCGGGGAGACTTACGCGCTTCCTGTAGTTAGGCTGTTAGCGACATGTCTTCAGATACCAAATGCAGCTTGTATGTGGTTGGAACTTACTCGATGAAGTGGCGGAGCTTGCGCTCATCCTCGACCTCGATCAGCTTCTGCGAGCCGTTCGCAGGGTACGAAATGTTCAGCTGTTGGCGGACGTGGGGTCAGCCTCATGTCCATGTCTCCATTCCCATCATCATCGTCGCTGTGATGTTCCGGCTCCTCTTCCTCCCCCAAGTTCCCATTTTCGCGACCTCCAAGTGTCGAAATTCGAAATTGGTCGCTCGGGCTCGTAAAAAAAGCATAGAGACGCAGTCATGCCGTAGCCATGACGCCGTGGATATCGGGGATTCGTCGTACCTTCATTTTGGCGGTATTTGGGGCTGAACGACCGGAGTTGGGTGTTGCGAATTGAGACGACTCGAGAAATTCCGAAGGGGAAGATTTTGTGTGGGTGGTGACCGCTTTTGCTAAGGACAATACGGTCGAAATCTTAGGGCACAATTTCCGGGGTATTGATTGGCTGCCGAAACAAGCTAACCCGCTTTAAAATTTCCCGCTGCGCTTGGACCAGCTGCCAGCCGCGAACTTCCCACTTGCACAAGTTGAGCCTTGAGCCCAGGCCCAACGACCACCACCAAGCATTTGGAGAAGTGGGGCTGTTTACGCTTTACCGGATTGGGTTTTGTACTTTGATATCTCAAAGTCTCAAGTGACAACGTCCACGACGACATCCCATGGTAGACGTGAGAGTCGGACAAGTTCGTCGGCACTTTGAACATATTATACGTTGTATCGGGCAAATACACATTAAACCAGCTTTTCTGACGCATTAACTTGTTGTCTTTTTCTGTTGAAAACTTGTTGCTCAAGACTTTGATAAACCCCAGCAGGTACTTGGCAATTTTCACTTTGACAAATCCAACCTCACCTCACTCACTCTCGAGATATCCAACTTCATGAGCGTGGCGAGACACTCAACCTTTTCACAACACTCTCGGGTCCTGGATATCTGAAACTGAAGGAAAACAATTGTCTTCCCCCCATCAACCCACCTCAATCAGCATGGAGGACGACCGCGCCCAAGTCGACCTCGGCATCGCCGCCGACATCGACGAGATGAACCCTCCCCCACCCCCCTCCGTCCAGCAGAAAGTACCCAAGAAACGTTTCCTCGGTCGCCAAAGCGCCGCCGGCAAGGCCTCCTCCACCGTCTCTCAAGCATCTCCCAACACCTCCATCGAAGACAGCGGCGCCATCCAAGTAGCCCAACCGCGCCGCGCGCCCCGGATGCTCAACCAAGTACCCGACTCGATCCTGCACGACGCCGCCCTGAACGAAGCCATCGCCCTTCTCCCTTCCAACTACTCCTTCGAGATCCACAAGACCATCCATCGCATCCGCACGCTCAACGCCAAGCGCGTCGCCCTACAGATGCCCGAGGGGCTCCTCCTCTTCGCCACCACCATCTCCGACATCCTCACCCAATTCTGCCCCGGGATCGAAACCCTGATCATGGGCGACGTCACCTACGGCGCCTGCTGCATTGACGACTACACCGCTCGCGCCATGGGGTGCGATTTGCTGGTGCACTACGCACATTCCTGCTTAATCCCGGTGGACGTCACGAAAATCAAGACTTTGTACGTCTTTGTAGACATCAGCATCGATACTTCCCATCTTCTCGCCACACTGGAACGCAACTTCTCCCCGGGAAAATCCATCGCCATGGTCGGCACGATCCAATTCAACGCGACCATCCACGGCGTGCGCAGCACTTTACAGAAGGCGGGTTACGAAGTCATCATCCCGCAAATCGCTCCCTTGTCAAAGGGAGAAATCCTCGGTTGCACATCCCCCAACCTCTCGCAATTCCTCACCTCTCAGGGGAAGCCAGTGGACATGATTTTATATCTCGGCGACGGCCGCTTCCACCTCGAATCAATCATGATCCACAA
Organism: Neurospora sp. CHS-2018b; assembly: GCA_009806015.1. Lineage (NCBI taxonomy): Eukaryota > Fungi > Ascomycota > Sordariomycetes > Sordariales > Sordariaceae > Neurospora > Neurospora sp. CHS-2018b. The sequence continues at coordinate 1,425,610 of RAOV01000016.1, read as the reverse complement.
CCCCTCCATCCCCGCCTACCGATACGACCCCTACTCCCGCAAGCTGACGCATGAAACCTACGGCCATGAAGAAATGCAAGACGTTCGTCGGTCTGCCATCCGGCAGGCGAAGACGGCGAAGAAATGGGGTTTGATCCTCGGCAGTCTCGGGCGGCAGGGAAACCCCAACACCCTTAGCCTCATAGAAGAGAAGTTGAAGGCAAACGGCACGCCGTTTGTCAATTTCTGTCTTTCAGAGATCTTCCCGGGCAAACTGGCGATGATGAGCGATGTCGAGTGCTGGGTGCAGGTGGCGTGTCCGAGACTGAGTATTGATTGGGGGTATGCGTTCCCGAGACCGCTGTTGACGCCGTATGAGGCGCTGATTGCGCTGGAGGAGAAGGAGGATTGGGGGAAGGAAGCGTATCCGATGGATTACTATGGGAGGGAGGGGTTGGGGAGGACGAAGCCTGCTGCTGCTGCTGTTGAGGCTTGAGGCTTGGGGCTTGAGGTTTTGGGGGAAAGTGTGTGTATCAGTATTATGGATTTTGGGGATTTGGCGTATGGATATACAAAAAGGAGGAAGATTTGTTTCTTTTTTGGGTACCCAAAATCATGGTGAGAAAGTAAAATCACGGCGAGAACGGCATGTGAAATGTGAACAGGTTTTTGGTTGTGGTATGTATCCAATTGTTTTGCGTGTACGTATACAAGGTAGGTTATGTCAACCTTTTCCTTTATCATAATGTACAAAAAGCCAGCCTCTCATTGCTTGACTTGGTTGCGTTTATATCCATCCGTCTATCCAGTCCAGTCTATCCGGTGTCCTTATCCTTGTTCAATCCCTCTCCCTTTTCCCGTCAATGCGATTCTATCTTTGAACAGATGCAACCCTTCTCAGGGGTAAATACGACGAGAGACCTCCTGACCTCCAACCAAAGCCCAGTTTCCTCCTAGTCATCTTGCCTGCTGCTAGGTTATCATTAGCCGTAAAGGCAGAGCTCGCCTCTCTCTGCTCCTCTGTGTCCTCCTCTTGCTCTTGCACCAATCTCGGCTTGGCAGCAACAGCAGCGGCCGGCTTCTTCTGATAACTCCTCAGGTGTTCCTTGGTCAAAGCCATCAAATGCGGCACCGTAGCCGTCTCCCTCACACCCTGGCGAATCTCAGCCGCCGTCTGCGCCGGCAGAGCTTCCATAAGCATATCCGCCAGCTGGTCATCCAACTCCTCCTTCCGAGCAAAGCACGCTGCGACTGCGTTGAGGCCGGTGCTGGGCGTGCGCATCTCCCGATCGTATTTGAGGCGCTTCTCCAGGGGCACCTCGAGGTCCCAGTGCTGCCGCCACAAAGTCAGGGGTCTTACGTCGCGCGGAACGGAGACGGCGAGGATGTTCATGATTTCTTCGGTCGTGGCCTTGATGGCTTTCTCGGTGGCTTCTACTTGCTCGGTGAGCCAGTCTAGCTTGGCTAGGCGTTGGAGTGCCTTGGCGCGCTCCTCGCGCTCGACTGCGCGCGGGTTGGTAGGGCTGATAAGGTTCAGGCTGGTGATGGCACGGTCTAACCGGTGTTCGAGATGCTCGTCGGGCTGTGCTAAGAGGAGGTGTTCGACCTTTGGGAGGGTTAACCTGAGCTGGAAGACGGTTTGAACCGCTTCTCTGAACCAGATGGATGTCGCAATACGGTCTAGGCGATCGTTGCCCTTGGGCAAGAGGTAGGCTGGTGACGTGGAGTCTTGAAGGGCAGAGTTGTCGTAGAGGGACTCTGTTGACCTCGCGTACCGGATCTGGAGAACAGTACGAAGCTTCCTTACGGTCTTGAGCGACAGGAAGCTTCGCGAGAGGATCATGGTCGTTATGGCGCCCACGTGCGACAGCAGGCCATCGACAAGAACACGAGTGGCCAGGTCGTCAACAGTGTTGCAAATGGCATGCAATAGTTGATCGAAGAGTTCAGCGTTAACGGTCCACCTCTGATCGAGGCAGGCAACAAACACCTTTGCGGCATGCCCAATTCTCCTGAAGTCAATGAGGGCCTCGATGATAGCTTCCATAACGGGCTGCTCCAGATTAGCACGCTCGACGACCGTATGACCGTTGGCTAGGGCGACATCCGACTCGAGCGCCCAGCGCATGAGTCCACGGTCTTGGTACACATCCGAGATGGACTTGCTGCGCATATTGAGGCCTCGAGGGTCACGACCGATGAGGCGTCGGAGAAGCGTGTGGAAACCCTCCGCATCTCTCTTGCAGCGGTAGTGGTGAATCAGACACAGTATCGTGCCCTGGGTGGGCCGTAGACGGCTTTTGTGTAGGAAATTGTCCACCACGGCGCCAGCCAGAACATGCTCGCCGATCTGAGTAAAGCCTGCTATGAGCATGTTATAGTTGTGGATCCCCGGCGGTACGGTGTTGATGAGGAGGTTGTGGCAGATCTTGGCCATATACTTGTCCCGGCTTCGAGGTCCCTTCCAGTCGGCCAAGATGTTGCACGTAACTTGGTTGAAGCGTCGGCGCGCCTGGATTGTTGTAGCCGGATCATAATGGGCGTGATGAAACCTGGGATAGCCGTCCTTCTTCAGCATCCGTGTTATACTCCAGGCCGACTCGGGATGGGCCTTGGGGAGGTATGACTTGATGCCCTGCATCTCTGACGCCTTGTAGGCAGCTTCCATGAGGTCGTCCACCAGGTCGGTGACCATGTCGATTTGCTTCTCCATCTGCTTCTCGTTTCGAGGTTCCCGGTCCTGGTCCAATGTCTCTGCCGCAGCTTCTTCCGACGCAATGGTTTTGTCACAGTTGACGAGACCTTCTCTTCCCATACAAAAGTCCTTGCGCGGGTCCCTCCATGACATGCCAAGGGAGTCGCGGAGCTTCAAAACAGCGGCTCTCTTCTGGGTAGCGCTGGACGCCAGACTCCTGACTGAATCGACATGGTAATCGCATATAGACTCGAGCACATCGATCGTAGGCTGGCTGCGGTTACGGAAGGGTTCGGGTCGGCGGGCGGCAGGTGCTGAGCCAACAAGGCGAAGGAGGTCTCCGTCGGCGGCATCGTCGATCATGAGGGTGGCCAGGTTCTTCTTTGCTTCATGGATCTTGCGGTTGAGCTCGCGGCGGCGCCGTTCCTTGTTCTCGGTGTCGACGACGACGGCGGTGGCTGCGAGAGCCGTGTAGCAGGCGGTGGCTACATTGCTGCCGAGGGCTTTCCTGGTTCGCTGGCGGGCGGCGGATCGGGCGTTGGACTGGGCCTGGCGCACAGCTTGAAAGTTGTTGAAGCTATTCGGAGCGGGCAGACAGGAGTGGCAGCGACAGCCCCGGAATTGGGCTACTGTCGACCAGATCCCCTGCATCGTCAGGGCATGTCTGGTCGATGCGTCACGGCATCAGGGCAAGGGGAGGGCGGGATTTGTTCGGTAACTTGTCGGCGGGTGGATTTGAAAGATCAATTGAAAGGTCCGTCTAGGGTGGGGCGTTTTGAAGGGATGTCCAATTCCCCCGTCGCAAGCGGAAGTCTTTGCGCTGTCGGCCGGGCGTGTTGATTGCGCGCATTCGCATCAGAGGTCAACAATGGAAGCTCCCTTTTAGGGTAAGGGGTGCTAAACCCTTAGGGTTGACATCAGAGTTACCGGAGGACTTCCAAGGTTGGTCCGCCCGCCTTGTTGGAGGCTATCATCTTGTTCGATTTCAACTGACCGTTATCAATGGGATGTTCAACTTCTGGAATTCTTGGAGTAGACAGTTTTTAATGTTTAATCATTCAACGTTGGCATGTTCTGAAGGCTGAATATCGGGTCTGAAAGTCGTCCTTCAAAGAGCTCCGGGAGCTCAGACCACCTCTGAAGCTGGAGCAACAAGCTGGATGTGGGGCTACCTCTAACAGCTGAGAGAGCTGAGAAGGTGCCCCTCCGCCGTCACCACAGCAGGAGCTGGCTGCCAGGTCCCAATAGCAGGCAGAGTCTAGAACAAAAGGTCACCGAAGATATCACCTCCGCAAAAACTTCAATACAAACCGTGGACATACTTTGTAATAATCACACATCTAGCAACAGCCAAAATGTTTGCGCTTTATCTCACCGCCGAGCTTACCGGGTGAGTGAGGAAAAAGTCCGAGGAGACCCGAAAGCCAACTTACACCAATCTTCTAGAGTCACCAACCTCCGTCCTGATGACAGCGAGGGAAACCCTTTCTGGTACACCTTCAAGGTTCAGTGCACCTCCTGCAGGGAGGTCCATGACAAGCCCGTTGGTGTGAACCGCTTTGTAAGTTTCATTATGTAGACCATCCCCAGAGCAGCCGAAGCATTCCCTCGCTCACACATTCATCAGGAAAACAACGAGATGAGCGGCAGCCGTGGCGAGGCCAACTTTGTGTGGAAGTGCAAGAACTGCAAGAGAGAGTCGTCGGCTTCCATCAAAGCTGCCCCGGCCGCTTATGAGCAGACGGAACCCGCCAAGAAGCAAAAGATTATGGAGTTTGACTGCAGAGGTTTGGAGTTTGTTGAGTTCAACCCTGAGGTTAGTCCATGTCCGTTGTCTATGTATCAAAAACATGGTGTACTAACATCAGATATGCAGGGCGCTTGGCTTGCCGAGGGCGTTGACTCCAACACCAAGTTCGCCGACATTGATCTGACCGAGGGTGAATGGTTCGATTACGACGAGAAGGCCAACGATGAAGTTAGCATCAAGGAGCTCAAGTGGGAGATCAACCGGGCTTAAATCCGTTACCTCCTCTCAACGCATCTCTTGACAACATCCAGTCTAACCCTAACCCTCGATCTTCAACCTATTTCGTGATGAACTGTTGATGCGATTGTTGTTTTGTGAACGGGAACGAAGGCGGTAGGATGTAAGAAAAAAGTGACATAAAACTTGATGCAGGCTGAAGGGGCTGCTTGTGTCTTGATACCCCCTTGGCTTTGAGTTCCTTGATGGGCTCATGGGTAAGGTAGACATTGGTCTTTGCCAAAGGCGTTCATCAGGAACCAGGGGGCCCGTGCATCGACCTTCGTTTCTCCCTGTAAAAATCCAATCGAACAATTTTGCTTCACGTTTCCATCAACCACCGACATCCGACTTATTGTGCAACGACACGACGGAATCACGATGAACGGACCATCTTCAACCGAGCTCTCAGCGACGCTGGACTTTTTAACGGACGCAGCCCGTCTGCTGGCAACGACAGCGCAAGAGACTTCGGCGTTCCTTATGAGCCAAAGAGGAAACCTGATGTTTGAGAACGAACTGCCCCAGTCCGACGTTCAAAGACAGCACGTCTGCAGTTGCTGCGGCCATATCATGATTCTAGGCCACGGAAGCACCTTGAAGTTTGAACATCAAAAGGCCGTACGCAAGAGAACAAGAGCAGGCCAAAGGTTCACCAAAACGCCTGTCCAGACGAAGCAACAGAACCAAGAGTCTCGCAAAGGGCCAGTTAAGCGCATCACATGCGGCCACTGCACAAAGCAAACTGAGATCAAGTTCCCGGTCCCGGCTCCTATCTCGAGGCGCAGCATCAACTTGAAGACTCAACCACAACAAGCGCCAAAGACAGCAACCGGACTGAAGCCAAATGCGGCGCCTACCCTGGGGTCTCTTGCTGGGCTCTCCGCACAAAAGCCAAACCCTTCTTCCAGTGCAAATAGCAAAAAGCGTGCCAAGTCCAGGAAAGCCGGACTTCAGGCCTTGCTCGACCAGTCCAATGCTTCCAAATCCTCGAGGCCTGGTCTTGGATTGAGTCTCGCCGATTTTATGCAAAAATAAAGTTGATCTCTGAGAAATAGAGACGCATGGGCCACCATTTGTTACCGTATTGGTAAAAACAACCTTCAAAGGCTGGAATGTTCCCGAAGTTTTGGGCAGACGCTCCATTGCACTGGGTCCATCTGGGCCGCGGCCGGGGTCAACTACAAGCTTATGTCACTTGCTCCACTCCTTTGACAGAATACCCCGCCATACCCGATCGCCAATTGCCCCTCCAAAATTTTCTCCAAGGTCCCTATAAAAGTCATCAGCTGCTGATCCATCTCAACAGCCGTTTGCGAAATCCATACAGACATACCATACCAACATACACAATGCCCGAAGAAACTTTCACCCCTATCGGCCAGAAGGTCGAGGATATCGCTCCCGGCGCCGCCGAGGCCCAGGCCGAGGATGACGAGCCCCGTGGTGTCGAGGAGATCGAGTCTCTCTGCATGAACTGCCATGAGAACGTAAGTTGGAAGCTGTCGCAAACAGTCGCGCTCTTCGAATACCGGCTAACATTGGCTTCCTAGGGAACAACACGTCTTCTCCTTACCCAGATTCCCTATTTCCGCGAAATCATCATCATGTCCTTCTCTTGCGACAAGTGCGGCTTCCAGAACAACGAGATCCAGCCTGCCGGCACCTTCCAGCTCAAGGGTGTCCACGTCGAGCTTCGCCTGACTCAGATGGAGGACTTTGGCCGCCAGGTCGTCAAGTCTGATACCGCCACTGTCAAGTTCATCGAGCTGGACGTCGAGGTTCCCGCTGGCCGCGGTCAGCTTACCAACGTTGAGGGTCTTCTGAGCACCATTATCGACGACCTCGAGTCTGGCCAAGCAAACCGCAAGGAGCAGCAACCCGAGGTCTATGAGAAGGTTGAGGAGGTCATCAAGAAGGGTCGCAAGATGCTCGCTGGCGAGGCTTTCCCCTTCCGTGTTTCCGTCGACGACCCGGCCGGCAACTCCTTCATCACCCCCGACATGCGCGACGGTGTTGGCAAGTGGGAGAAGCGCGAGTACCTCCGTACCAAGGAGCAGAACGAGGCCCTCGGTCTTACCGACACCAGCAACGAAGGCCTCACCGAGACCGGCGACATCATTCCCGACACCGTCTACGCTTTCCCCGCCACCTGCCCCGGCTGCATGCACCCTTGCACCACCAACATGAAGATGGTCGACATCCCCAACTTTCGTCAGGTCGTCATCATGAACACCACTTGCGACGACTGCGGCTACAAGTCCAACGACGTCAAGACCGGCGGTGAGGTGCCCGAGAAGGGCAAGAAGGTCACCATCAAGGTCAAGAACTCGATCGATCTTGCCCGCGACATTCTCAAGAGCGAGTCCTGCTTCCTCGAGTGCCCCGAACTCAACCTTTCCGTCAACCCCGGCACCCTCGGCGGCCGCTTCACCACGGTCGAGGGTCTCCTCACCCAGGTCCGCGACGACCTCCACAACCAGATCTTCCAGACCGGTGCCGAGGACGCTGCCGCCGTCCACGCTGGCGACTCCCTCCCCGCGGAGGAGAAGGCCCGCTGGGACAAGTTCTTCACCGAACTCAATGCCGCCATCAAGGGCGAGCGCGAGTTCACCATCATCCTCGCCGACCCCATGGCCAGCTCTTACGTCCAGAGCTTGGCTGACGACCCGGCCCAGCCTGATGAGCAGATGACTGTGGAGGAGTACACGCGTACCGCTGAGGAAGAGGAGGAGCTCGGTCTCACGGACATGAAGACCGAGAACTACTCTGAGGATTATAACGCCGAGAGGGACCACTAAATGCTTGGTTGTCTTTTTGAGCGGGGAAGGGGGAAATCTTAATGAATCTATACCACAGCGACGAAGGTGTTGTCTACTTTTTTTTTGGGTTTCTATGGGTTCTCAAAAAATCGGGGCATGGGTTGAATCGGGAGTTTAAAGAGATGATGCATGCATGATAGCAGCCGTCAGTCATGTTTTGTCATGAGAAGATACCACGATCGATTTTCTTTTTCTTTTCTTTTCTGTTTTAGATATTATAGGCGTCTCAAAATGGATACATTACCTACATACATATACATCCTTTCTCTGATTAGACTGAAATCATCCTCTCAGGTTCAGCTTCCCAGGTTCAGTTCAGTTGGGCTCCTACCTCATTGTGTCTTGGTTACAAAGCCTAAGTACATGATCTGCTCGTTTAGTCATAAGATACCGACCGGGTCAGGTACAAGACCACATACACATAGTCAGGTACTGTTATTCACACACAGCATGTAGTACGAAGCGTGGCTTAGGCAGATGTCACTGAGAAGACAAGAAGAGTTACGTGACATGGATGTCGGCCGAAGCCCGTGAAGAGTTGCTATTTCTCGCTTTTAGGTGATCGTCAACGTCTCAACAAAAACTCCGAGTGGATAGTACGTTCTGGTTTGTGCGTTGAGATGATGGAGGAAAAAAGCGAAAGTACGGATCGAGACGGTGTTGTGAAGTTGAGATCCATTGGTGCATACTTGGCGGTATGTAGTCGATTGATGTGGAATTGTTATAACAGTGCGCCATATAGCGCTTTATTGGCCGTGATTAGGTGTAAGCACTAACGTGCACTAACAGATTGAACAGCAGCCGAAAGCCATGCCAATTCGCATTGTCCCCAAAGATTCATTCACTCAAGACGTGACATTCAGCTGTATCGTCAAAGTCGTGATGGTGAATTCGCAATGGGGCACACACGACCGACGACCAATCACATGTGTAACTCCATGATGATTAAAAACGTGATTAGCGAATGCTGCACCACGCTGATGCGAGTGGTTCAGAGCTCGGCACTGGAGCGAGTGAGAGATGGACAGTCAGGTCAGATTCTATCGAGATAAGGCACCAATGTACGCGAGACTGAGAGAAAATGATTACCTGTCTTGTTTACTCAGTCCCACTTGGTCTTTGCGACTGTCCAAAGAGATGGCTGTTGTCTATACCTTAGACTGAGGTATTAAGTCCACTTCCACTTGGGATCTGACTGACTGACCGACATGTCAGAGAGGAAAATGGAACTCATTACGTGTAACCCCCTTTGGAGATCAGCAAAGCAGCCAAGGCCATTGAGAACGCCGGCGGAGATTGCGTCTTTTGCCCGAGCGAAACATGGAACCTTTATTTGTCGGTGTTGTTGTGCACTCTTCATGTCTCGACACCTATTAAGGTACCTTGGTAGCCATCGTGATAATAGTTCCGAAGGAGACATCAAGTAGAGCTAAGGTAAGTAAGTAATAAACAGCCGAAATCCGATACGGCACTCTTTATAAATTTAGGAAACACAAAGCAGCCCCATTCATTCATTAGTGTCGTTGACTCGATGGATGTACACGATGCAGCACCTACCGCCGGCCGGGGCTGCTGCCGTCATGCTGATGAATGTTGGTCGGGTACTTGATGCCGGCTAACAAACAACAGCGGTGATGGAAGTAACTCCTCACGCTCCTCTCCGCCGCTTTCTGATTGGCTGTTACACGTTGTCGTCAATTAAAACAAGAGTTCGAAAAGATTACCCACTTCATCCCCGTCTTTTTTGGGAAGTCTGTTTCCATTTGCTTTCAATGCGCCGACCGGTTGTTCTCGTTGACAGTTGTTTTGATGGGTTGACGTTAGGATACTCTTTCCCATAGTGTTCCCGGCTTAGGATTAAACGAGCAACTGGTCTCTGGAGATGGAAGTCTTGATATCTCCGATAGCAGTTCAACTGTGGTTTGTTTCTTTGTTGATCGATTGATGGTTTCGACGACATAAAAGCCCGATGATGGGACTTAACGGGCCGGAGCGGGCACCTCAGCAATAACAGGGGGTGGTAATATAGTCCTAACAGTGCTCTGGCTCAGAGGGGCA